>CM030847.1:11087385-11439885 GCA_018105865.1 Metaphire vulgaris | reverse complement strand
CTGCTCTTTGAGAGGAGGTTTACAAGAGCCACAATGGTGTTGGCATCTAATATGACCATAGATTAGATTAGATTAGATAAATAAACTTCTAAGGCCCTTTGTGACACCAAAGCACCACTGCAGTCAAATAATTCACTCGAACATATATGTCTTTAGCTGAGATAGAAAGACAGCACGGGATAAAGACGTGTCACGTAGGTCTGGCGGAAGAGAGTTCCACTCGTTTGGTCCAGCGATCTTGAACGACCTGTCTCCCATTTTGGTGGAAGTCCTGTGGGAGACAAGCTTCCTTGTATCATCAGACCTCAGGCGTGTGCTCCGATTTGTCGAACATAGAAGTTGACAGTCCTCGGTTAGGTAGTCCGGAGATTCTCGACGCAAACACTTGTCAACAAGAGAGATCAGTTTGTAGTTTATTCTCTTGCTTACTGGAAGCCAATGCAGATCTTGCAAGATTGGTGTGATATGTTGATTCCGTCTGGTTCCTGTGATTAGTCTCGCTGCCGAGTTCTGCACCGCCTGAAGGCGCTTTATTTGAGCTTCAGTGATTTCGAAAAGGAGACTATTACAGTAATCCAGCCTCGTACTAATCCAGGCATGCACCAATGCTTCAGCGGTATCCCTTGACAATGATGAGGCAATCGCTCTTAAATTTTGTAGCTCATAAAAACATGTCGAGACCAGGTGTGAGACATGATGTGTCATAGTTAAGTTTTCGTCCAGCAGAATCCCCAGATTGCGAACTAGCTTCGATCTAAAAATTGCACCATTGAACAATAGATATCCCAAAATTTAACAATAGATATCCCAACAGAAATGGGGGACAGCTGCCATTTTTAAATATCAGAGAATTACCTTGCATTTGCTTAGAATTTGTGATGAATTTTTAAAATTGAACATTTCTTCTACTGTTTTATAAATTTATTTTATATATATATATATATATGCATTTTCAAAATCTTTGCACTTAGAGTGGAAGTGTCAGAAGTTATTATTGTGCAAATGCAGTCAGTAAGCGGCAATTTTCTGGCATTGAAAGTGATGCCTTTGGTGGCATTTCCCTGTATTGCTTCATCTTTGACTTTCATTGCTTCCTGGTGTGCACGTTTGCGTCTTCCAACAGACCCCCAGCTACTCAGGGTCTGTCTGTGAAAATGTGAAGAATTATTGTGCACATTGTTCAAAAAGCATTGCTGACATTTGCTTGGCCTGCACAAAAAATTCACATTGTTATTTTCTTCTCCAGTGCTGGCAAGTGAAAAGATCATCAATAATTTGTAAAGCATTCACTGTGATACTCCACCAGACCACAACATACATAAAACATTGTCTGGGAAAATAGTGTATTTAACAGTAATCAGAAGCAGGTATTACTGCAGGTAATAAATATTGACAACGTGGCCAGACTCTTCTAGGCTTTGGTAGTTGAAATATGGTGCGACACAGAAGTACCATGCGCAAATTTTTAAATTGTGCAGTTGTCTTTAGCAGCACGTCCATTGCAGATGCTGTGCTGATGATGGAATTGTTGATGATAAGAATTATGTGCTAGTGATGGTGCTTACCGGGTGCATGGTAGACAGCTCAGACTTTCTGTGGAAAGCAAAATATAATAAATAAAGTTCCACTGAAGATCAACTTTAAAGTGCTGAATAATCAGAGAATTTATAGTTTGACATTAAGTGCTCTCTTTGAGAGCTTTGAGAATGTATTGCATTTGCAGGATTATATTAAAGAGATATTGAAATGCATCTTTTTTGAAAATGTGGGACATTTTGGCAAATGTGTCTTATTTTAGGCTTCAGGAGCATCTGACCAAGTGAGTTGCTCTAGATCTATGTGTAGATCTATGCATAGATTTACGCGTCCAATTGTCTTTGTTGCATGATTATGGTATATTTTGGTCTCAGTTTGTTGTATACTGTATATAGCTATGATTGTGATTAAAATCTAACTGGCCTACAATCAGTTGAAATCTATTATCAGTTTTCTTAATTTATTTTATATTTTAATATAATCCCTATATATTAATTTTTTTTAGTAGGCTTTACTTAGTGTGTAATTGGTATTGCTTCTTTCCAATTGGTTACAGTTGTTTTTGGATAAATGTTTAAATTAAGCAGAAATTAAGTGTAAGTCCGAATTATTTCTGTTGCCAAATCGTTTGATCATCCTCATCTCATTCTTTATTCATTGAGGTGAATTAATTGAGAAATGATTCAGTGTTTGGTTTGTTTTTCTTCAAAACAGTACTTCTTACAGCAGCATAATCTAAGTGTCACTGAAGAAAATCACTTGCAGGGTTAAAGTCAGTCACCGAATATCATTTCAAAGCAAAGTTTTGTTAACTTTTGTTGCAGTTTTTTTTTATACTGCATTTGCTTTTTTATTGCTTATTTGGTACAGTGGCTAACACTGAACTGCAGAGCCTATGGCCAGTCTTTCTTGGGGCCTTCTAATCTCTTCTGGTCTCCACTGATTTATTACCGATGAATATTGCTAAAAAATCCTCTGAAGACTGGACAGTCTAGTGCTGAATTTGTTGCATGATGTCTTGCACAGCCACGTGACTCATGTGTTGACTTTTGTGATTTTTCACTTGCATGTAAAATGCAGGAATTAATGGCTAGCTGATCTGACTATATTAGACACTACAGTAGAGTCCATAATCAGTAACTGTCTAGCTATGTTGGGCATGCTGTCAGAATAATTTAATTGCTAAAAATTGAGATTGAGGCCTACTTAGATTTGGGTACAGGACATTCTCCCCCCTGGACCTAATCCCTCCCGGACATTATCCCCCCCCCCGGTACACCCTTTGAAATGACACTGCCGGACATAATTCCCCCTTTGTTTACTCTATGGGCTTTGATGAAAAGCAGTGTATTGCACCCGTACGGGGTCATATAATCATTACCCACACCATAAACCAGACACTAACACTAACCCTAAACGATACTGACGGCAGCCATGGCATCAGATAATCGATAAGTACCTTTTTAAAATTAAGATCTATGATATTGATTTACTTTGTTCATTACTTCTTTGCCAGAGGGAATATGTCTGGGGGATAAAAACCGGGGGGGTTATGTCCAGGGGGGAGAATGTCTGCATCCCTACTACTTAGTAATTCTTCTGATTCTCTTAATATTCATTAGTTTTAGTATAAGTACAATTGTTATATATATATATATATATATATTATATATATATATATATGCATTTATGTGTACATATAGTGTAAACATTCATACATTTTATATTGTATTGATTGTATGCATTTATACATTAAAGTTTTATGTTACCCCAAAATGTATGCTTGTTTTGCTATACACTTATTTATCGATACTCTGAAATAATCAACGTCATGTAATTCCATTATAATCCTACAATATTGTAACATTTCTAAGAAAAAATGTATTTGCTGGGTTAGTAGGTTACTACTGTATATTGTAATTGTTTTAAAGCTGGTATTGTAGTAAGCATTGTAGCTAAGATTTCTGACATTTCTGCAAGACTGAGCAGTTCTTCTGTGATGGCTATTTCATTTCCAGACCATGGTTCATTTTAGCTTGTCTGGAAAATAGCTTTACATGGTTAGAAATTGGTCTGGCTCCACAAATATTTATTCATTTTGACCCAGTTATTGATTTTTCCGAATATTGATGCATGCAGTTGCTTCAGTAATCAAAAAGCGTGCTGAGACAATTGCTTTTCAAAGCAAATAGCGGCAACACCAGGGATGGCCTACAAATGGAAGCCCCTTGATATGCCTATTATCATGGTCTCACAAGATGGAACAAACAATACATGTTATTGACAGCTAGAATTCTGAATTCTGATTGTGTGGAAGTCATTTCCATTGTAAGAGGAATGTTAACCAATAGGCTTATCCTTTGTCCATTTAGTTATGTGATTCATTTGTCAAACCGAAATTGTGAACTGTGCTGCTATGCTGTGTTTGTATGTATGCATATATATATATATATATATATATATATATATATATATATATATATATATATATATATACCAGGTATATATATCCATTCTGCATTTAGTTGCAGTGAGAGGCTGAGTCAGGAAAACATCGAAAATGGTTTATTATATATATATATATATATATATATATATATATATATATATATGCATTTGTATGTGCATGCAGTTGAGCAGTATATCGATCTGTGGTTGTTCAATGAACATTTGCTGCGGAATCACCCAGAAAATGTAATGTGGGACGTGGACTAGTCGGTGCCTTCCATTTCTGCTAGAGCAAATGATCTCCTGTATCAACCAGACAACGGAAATGATTGGTCCAGGGTTGAATGTTTTAAGATCAAACAAGTTCTCTGAAAAACTAATGGAACTGCAAGAGTGGAAGCGTGATTAACTATGTGGCCACAATGTTGCATCAGTTGAATGAGGAGCCAAACATATTAGGTTAGGTCTCATGAGGTTGCAGAAAATGTTTATGGAATGCTGGATATTGAAAAAAATGTGAGGTAATTTTGACTTTATTGCAGATTTTGGCAAACAATTGATTGTTAGAAAGACATTTAATACCAAGCTTTGAGTAAAAGTGGATGATTATTGCTAAACCTCCAGTCATGATTTCTGCTTATATTGTGTACTTAAGAGGTTCATTATTTCTAGTAATAATTATGAATTTATGTTGCACTTCTTTTGCTAATACTCCCAGGAGTTCTTGTCTCTCGGATTTCTTGGCAAATAATTGGGCTTTTAATTAACATGTAGCAATCTTTTCAAGGCAATTAAAAATTAGACAATAAAGCAGAAGAAGTCTACCAACCCTAAATGCTCAGTGCTGTGTAAGAAAACTGACTTTGGAGACTTAGAAATCCCTGTGAGCATCTATTCTGCAGAGCATGTCAGGTAGTTAGGAATTATTGAAGAAGATGCTGTAAACAGTTTAATAAGTTTGGAAAGGTTTTGTGCAGATTTATTGAATTCATTGCTGTCATGTTTTTAAGCCAGTGTAAGATGTTGGAGTAAAATCTTAGGTATTTGACGGATAAGCCTATATAGGTTTTTTGGCATCAAAGAAGAAACATCAAAAGGATAAAATACACAGTAGCTGTTCTGCTTAAAGTGTTGCTTGACATAACTGCAGCAGACAAACAACATTCATTTCAAGTGCTTTAGCATTTTTTCTTGTGTTTTATCAGGTATTATGACAGTGTATGTTCAGTATATGTGCAGACTCTGACACACGACCAAGAAACTGTTGGCATCTTTTGTCATCAGTGGCCTGTAATCAGTGGTGTTGTCTTGTTATCAGGATGAACATGGTCTCACCCTAGGACACGTCTGCCTTCTCTCATTTGAAGTGTTTTCTCTTGATTCTATCTGGCACTGTGTTCATGGATTTCTAAGTAGTCTGACAATTGTCAAGTATTGCGTTCTTGTTGTTCTCGAGAGCTACCTTATATCCGGTATAGTATCAATTACATTTGTGTGTCTTCAGTGATGTTTTGCTGGCAATTGCTCAATAGGGTGTCAATGCATGTTTGTTTTCCACTAGAGGACGGTTTTACAAATGCCTGCCAATCAAAAAATATCACAGCGACAAATTAAATTTGCAATGTTTTGCTATTGTTCATTTGATATGTTTAGTCTACTGTTAAATTCAACCAGTTTTTATTGCATAATAGAAGAGCTGTTTCTCTTTGCTGGTGACATTGCTTATCCAATTTAGTTGATATTTGTATTTTTACAGTGGTCGTGAATGCATTGCTTATGAGATGGCATATTTTTGTTGAAATCTCTGTGTTGTTGTGCTGTGGCCAAATATCCTGTCTCATTCTTATAGCAGGATATGTGTTTTCCAGGGGTGTATATGCCATATAGTGGAATTGGAAATGTCCAGGACCTAATGAGTGTAAATGAGCTTTATTGGACCATATACTGCATAATGTATTACCGGTACTGTTTTAGTAACTTGTAACATAATAGTTTTTAGTAACTTTAGTAGCATAATAGTTTGTTTAATGAAATGCATCAAACTATATACCACCAACTTGATAGTAATTTATTGCCTTGAATGCTCCTGCAACTGTGACCGATTGAGTCCCTGAAGTGAAAAATTTCCAGGGCCCCATTTTGCAGCCCCGTGCGCCACCAATGTTTTCAGTTTTGCTAACCTTTATAAATTTTTAAAATAATTTCTAGAGGATTTTCATTCTTTGATAAATTTATGTTCACAACAGATAATCCTGCATGGTCCTTAAAAAGGCAAATTATAATACAGCTGTAGAATGGTTGGATTGCAGATGAGTACCGGTACTGTAGAATTAGTAATTTTATGCTAACGTGATTTCAGAAAGTTTCTAATGAAAATGAATTAGTAGCCACGGTATTTTGCCTTTTTATTCCTGTGATATCATGCATTGCCACCTGCTAATAAATTCTGAATGTTCTTGGTTGAGTCAATTGATAGTTTGATTTCTGAATTTACTAAATGTAATAGTTTTGTAATGTTTCATTTATTGTTAATAGAAATGAGTTTTGATTGAAGACCAGTTGTGATGCAATTGATTATTTTCATGACTGCAGTTATTGGCATTTGCAGCTTGAGTTGGTATTGAAATATGGAATGGTTATTGAAGATGAACTGGTAATCAAGAATCTGGTTTAAGGCATTCGTATATTGTTCATACGATTGCGGCTTTTGCATATATGGATGGAAGCAAGATTGCAGGCATGCAGGCTAATAGCATTAGTACTCGACGTGGCTGCGTATGTGGATATCCGGGAATTGCAGCGTTCTCTTCTTCTGAACCCATTAAGCATAATCAGATAAAACTGCAGGAGATTGGCTAAAGTGAGATTGACGAGTATTTGAGTCAAGTTATAAAAATCTGAAGCACAATCCAATATTGAATGTCAAAACTATTATTGAAATCTCTGATTCAAACGCTTTTTTAAAATTATTTTTTTTATAATCGAATCTAAGTAGATTGGCATCTGGTTATATATTGGGTGATTTTGTTGTTGGTTTTGTGTTTTTTGCTGTTAGATGTTCAGTTTTCTTTGTTAAATTTTTGTTGCATTACAAGTTGAATGTTTGATTTCTTTGGAAGTATCATGAATCAGATTGTGTCAAGTTAAAACTGAAGGCAGCATGAATTTTAATGAATAACTTGTGACATTGTAGGGAACACGGGCGGCTAATGAAGTTGTTATCCTGACCGTTCATGATCTTGGATGTGACCGTAAGAAATTAGCCTTTTTGCTAGTCCAGGGGTGGCGAACCTTTTTCAGATTGCATGCTAATATTTTCAATTTCAAAAAGAAAAATAGTGTTGCGTGCCAAGTAGGCCAATCAGTGACGAAGTTATGCAGGGTGTGGGGCTAAACCTCAGCAAAGGCTAAATGTGTTTTAAAACACTTTATACCTGAAATGTAGTGTCATTTTGGAATTGTATTACATATATTCATCATAATCATTATAACTGCTTTCTGCCAACTCATTAGTGGCAGTAGCTTGTCAGAAAACATTTTCAGATTTTTTTTGTCCGATGTTAGTTTTCTTCCTTCTACAATTGTCAGTTGTCTTTCTTTCAGATCTTCTTTTATGTTGTCTACCCATTTTTTGGGCCTGCCTCTTTATTTTTTACCTTCCTTGTATGTGTAAAGTGCTTTTTTGGGAAGTCTTGATTCTTCCATTTTGTTTACATGTCCATACCATGTTAGCCTCTTTTTTCTGAATTTGTCCATGATGGTTTTCTTTAGCCAAATCCGTTGCCATATATCTTCATTTCTAAGTTTTTGAAGTCTGCTAACTCCAAGAATTCTTCTTAGGCAGCTCATTTCTGTAACAAGTACCGGTATTTTTTCATCTTCTCTTTTTGTGATCCAGATTTCAGATTACATATATTATGCCATAATAAAAGTTAATAAATAATGTGCTATTTTTCTGCAGCCATGCAGTACTGCATATACCAGTAGATGTTTGGACGTTTTATTATAGCAAAATAAAGCTTGTAGACCTATAGCTAATTATTATATATCATAAAATATTAGCTTTCAATTTAATTACTCTCTCATTTACAGTATTTCAACTAATTGGCAAATCCCTTACATACTCTGAATAATTTTGTCTTTATTTTGGAAATCTTAAAACAGATAAGATGTGCATTCTAACCACGGTTTTTAGGTACCATCACTAAAAGGCTTGCCATGCGTAGCTATGATTTTTGAAACTTCAAAACTTGCAGCCACTAAGTTAGATGTACTGTTAACAAACTTCACAAAAGAACTGGATTGTAGATTTAATTTTCTTATCTCACGCAATATATATTCTTTTTTGTTTATCTTCACTTTGACTATAAGCGAGCTGTAATTACTTTCATAATGACGTAACTGAAGACGTTCAACAAACAACACTCATAGAACAAAAGACACATAAGGCCTTATTCTGTTTGTTTATTCTATATTGCTGAGTCCACCACTTTTGGAGATCTCTGCCACTTCCTTCTTTGGAAGGTTTTATCTTCTTTGGCTTTGAGAATGACATTATTCTTAGATTAAAATACTAATAAAATCTATTAATTCCTAGTGTTTTACTATCAGCAACATGGCAGATGCTAGCGAGATCTCGTTTAAATACGAGCGTATTGTGTTTAAAATTGATTATGCATCCTGCTTCCCTAGTGAAAAAAGTAATATATAAAATATAATTGAACAGGATAGGATTTCTTCTGTATTGTTTAATCATGTTTTACTTACCGGTAAATATTTTTGCAGTAGCAATTGTGGACTGAACGCATTTATTGAGATTTCAGTGATTTTGCGAATAATTCGTTTTATCTCAGCATCATGGCGTGCCACTCACAATCGTCTCGCTTGCCACTTTGGGCATGTTTGCCATAGGTTCGCCAGCCCTGTGCTAGTCATTTGGATGCCGTATAGATTTAAAATATCAATGATTAAAAATAGACACCAGATGATATTGTTGCTTTTAGTAATATCAGTGACCTGATTAGAATTCAGGAAAACTTGACTTTCTGTTCATAGTGTTGACTAAAAATAATACTGTTGATTTAACAAAACTGAAATATTGAAAAAAAATTACACTCTAAGAGGCAGAATTTGAAGATTATATTATGTATCACAGATGATATATAATTATTGGTCTATTCTTAAAGCTATTCACAATTTATTTACTGGTAAATATTGCCCAATCCAGATTTCATAGAATAGCAGTTGATTAGCAATCTTTCAACTTAATATATCATGTTGTAATATTCTTGTTGATAGATACAATGTACTTGGAATTTGTTGAACATCCCAAGCTGGCTCCTATAAGGAATCGCACAGTTTGGGTTCATGTTGATGTACCTGGGCAAGGACAAGATGCAGCTGATTTACCTGCTGAGTAGGTATCCATTTTCTTTTATGCATAGTTATTTTTCTGTATTTTATAAGGCTTTTACCTTAATGTACCATATGTGCATCACTGGTAGTTTTAAATTGTTTTATAACAGCTTTCTTGAAATGCAAGTATTCAGGTATAACATTTCTACAAATTTTAAAGTAATTTTTATTAAAGATGTGATTGTAATTTGCTTTTAGGTAGTGCATGACTATATCTGTTTGATTGATGATGGGTCATTTATCTTCTTTAATTGATTGTTATTAAATGAAGTGATATGGAATTGCAACTAGGGAAATTGTTGCTACTTTACATTTTCTGATATCTTTTTGCTTCTTGTTAATTTATACAATCTGTTATGTATGATATGAAGTTGGGTGAATACTAATGCCTTCATTTCATTACATTGTTTCATTTTTAATGAGTGCTGTAGAAAAAATATTCATACAGTCACGTGGAGTGAAAAGGTGGAGTATCAAATATATTTACTAAGTGTGATTATCGATTTTCTTGAAAATTTCAACTCTGTTGAAGCTCAGAATAATTCTGCTAATTTCCACATCCCCTAAGTTTAGATATTTCAGCTGAATCAGTCGATCTGACCAGTCCTCTTATAGTTTGGTCTGTCCAGTTGCCATCATTTCAGTGGTGACATGCCATGAGGAAAGGTCAGAGACCAAAATGAGACCGTATGATTGGGGTCCGCTGCTTCAAATTTAAATGGGCACGGAAGATGGCAGAGTGGGTTATGTGCTGGAGCTGACAGAGTGGGTTCAAGGCCCATTAACGCCCATAATGGCTTTCACACAGGCGGTAACGCCTCCTGAGCCACTTTAAATCAGGCTATGTTTCAAGACCTGCTGAGACCTAGATTAGGACACGAAGGTAGAAGATTTTGATGATCATATGAGGTGAGAATCTTAATTTGAAGTCAGTGGCATCAATCTGTAGTAAAAGTTGTGAGGGTCCACCTGTTGTTGTGCCAGCTTGTGCTATGCTGAAATAGTGCACCATGTACTCTTTTAGCATAATTCTTATTACTTATTAATGTTCCAAAATATCATTTGCTGATAATATCTATTACCTACCCAACTCAGCAGTTTAGTAAATAATCGTACAACGTACAATATAGATTTATTCAGATTATTGTGAGTGTCCAATGCCTTGTGGACCCTTACAACCACATTTTTGTGAGGGTCTGGACCCAAGGACCCTCACAGGATAGACACCACTGTATGAAATGTCAATTTTAAATTGCTATTCAGACAAATACGACTGATCCAAGCGATATTTATAACAAGGAACATTTAAAACAGAAGAGACATTCTAGCAGTTTATCTGACATTTTAGCCTGACATGCATGGTATCGTAGTTATTCTGAATACTATGATTATGAATCTGCTGAAACCTCTGCTTGTACTCTTTTTTCAAATTTGACCTAATCAATTTTGAGGCCATCATGGCAGTAGAAGGTTCTTGCACCTTGTTAACTGAATGACACTAGCTCAAAATATCAGGTGCAGTCTGAACATGCTACTGTGTTTTTGTTTCTGACTTTCATAGAAAGATGAGCTTGAAAATGACTCATCCCTGTTAGTTTGATAGGACAGCATTGAATTATATAAAAGTTGAACTTTACTTGTTTGCCATTCATTGAATTTGAGACAGACTCAAGATGAGACCATTTACTTAAAACTTCCAGTTGCTACCTCAGATAAATAATGCACCATTTGACCTTGTATTTCTTGCTGTATGTCTTTTACTTAGAGGCACTGTTATGCTGAAAGGCTGAAAGGCCTCATTGTTTCGTTTGAGTTTAGTTTATCAGTAATATGTTTGAGACATTGTGGCAGGGATACTATAATTATCATGATGTTAAGATGCATTAGACTGGGTAGTGGCAACTACAATACATGTATTGTGTGTGTGCATATGTGTTTGCTTTTTCGTGTGTGTGTGTGTGTGTGTGTGTATTAAATAATTACGAAGTCTCACATTCGCTTATGAGTTTGTGCACCCTCTTGTATCTTATCTAAGGTTGAAACACTTGGTTGTCATTTTAATTTCACAGATATCTTGTTGGTTTTAAGTTTAACATATTAATTAACTTCTGTTACTGTATATTTAATTGCATGGCCAGTTATTAGAATATGTAGATGTTTGAATTTAGAATAATACCATAATGCTTGATATTTTTCTAGTTTTAAATGAGTTATTGGTGTTTTGCTGGACTTAATGGCTGGATAGAGGCAAGGTTGCAGTAACGTGGGTGAGATGATTAATGAGAAGGTTTGGATGCCTCTCCAATATTTTGTTGACATTCTGAAGGCATGACCTATCTGACTGATTATTAGGGAATTAGTTTGGCACCAGCCTCCTGCTCTGAACAAATTAGTCGATGGGTCCTGGAAGTCTTCAGTTTGATAGGTGAATGCATTTCAGCTGGTATTGTTTGGCTTATTTGATATTGTCAACATCTATTCCTTTCTACTATATTAGACAGCAATCTAGTTGTGTATCTATACTTGATATAGCTGTTACCCTTAATGTAATTGCCTATCACCAGTATTATGTTTTGTCAAAGGTAGAGTCTGATATTGGTTTGATCAGTGGTTTGTGTGTCCTATCAGTAAGGCTGATCAGCAGTTATGGTTACCGGTAGTAATTTTCTATAGAATTTAAAGTTTCAGAAGAAATGGTCATTTTTTCAAAGAGCATTTGGGGTTGGACTACTCCCACCCCAAAATTTTCAGCCTCCCTTGTGGGGGTTGGAATTTTTTGCATCCAACAGGCATCAGACTCAATCATTGTAGTGAGCTGTACCCTCGCCCATTGACAGATCAAGCCATTTCCTTCCAGAAGTCTATTTCAATCATTTTTGGAGGACAGTGAATTGTTTTAATAAGTTAAATGACTTAAATATTTTGTACTTGTTGGAAGAACCTATGAATCTGCCATGCAGTAACACTGCTTGAGATTTGTTCCTTTTCAGTTACTTGACTTGTTGCAATTGAAGTTTTTGTAATGCAACTTTTGGAAACAGGAATGTCACAGTTGGGATAGGAACAGTTTGAAGCTGGAACTAAACCTTCAATCGTTAGGGCTGTATTACTCTATATATGAGAGCTTGTGCCTATGTAGACTAATCGGTGATTTGGTGAAAGTGTTAGAGGCTCAAATGCTTTTTACGCTTCTGTCAAAAACACTTACCCTATTTGCATGATTATTACCCACAGGTAATACAAGAAATAACAAACTGCAGCCCCCCTTGCGGGGTATATTCGTATGCGGGTTATACTGGAAACTTTAAACCTCGTAAACGCTCTCGTCGCCCCATTGGCGCTCTCGGCGACCCGTCGGCGCTCTCAGCGGGTTATATTCGTGTGCGGCTTATGCTGGGAGGTTGGAACATAATTCGTATTTTTCCGCGGGTTATACACGTATGCGAGTTATATATGTGTGCAGGTAATAATCGTGCAAATACGGTATTTATGATCAGGATTGAAGAAATTAATTTAAGTGGCATAGCAAAAAATAGTGGATCAGGTCTAATTTGTACATTCCCAGCCGCTTTGGGGAATAATTTGATATGAGCTGCTGCAATTTTGACTTGGACATGTGTTTAGCAATCATAGATCAGTGGCAGAACTAATCTATTTCCAAATTACAGCCAGCAGTGCAGTAAATGGCAGAGAATAAGAAGGATGGATAGTTACATTCTACTCTGCAGAGACAGACAGACAGACAGAGACAGACAGAGTGCTGAAAAGAGAGAGTGATGGAGAGGGGGGAGAGAGCACTGCTGAACTGCTGGTGTGGGCAGGTAGGACAATATTTGCAGATCATCAACAAAAGTCTAGATAATGTATATGGAATAATGTCAGTAGTGCTAAAATTTGTTTTTTGGATTGGCAGTTAAGAGTTGTTTATTGTTGTAATTTAGCAGTTATTCTCAATTCTGAATTCTGTAACTTAGAACTGATTCCTCTCAGGGTTATTCATGTAGAGTACGGTACATGTTAAAACTATTTTTTTCACTTTTCACATATGGTTATGTTCATAGATAAAAAGATTTGTTGATTTATTTATGAGCGGTTGTTTCTCCTTCAATCACCACATGCAATGGGTTTCAGATATTAGACCAAGGTATAGCAATGCCTCAGATTCTTCTTCTAGTTATCAATAAATGTGTTCAGTCAATTTGTGCTGTCTAAAAAAGCCTTACATCCTCTTAATTGCTTATGAACAAGGAATATGGATTTGAAATGTCCACTGCCAACATCCTGTCAGGAAATCCTTGCTGAAAATGGTTTATGTTATAGAGAACAAAAGCAGAAAGTGTAAAACCTATTATTCAGTATATGCTGTGACAATTTATAGTATATTTAGCATCCAGTCCAGTAGCTTCAGTCTTGGTCTGCCTTTTGTCTTGTTACCTAGTATACTTCACTCCATTACTAAAATGAGCAATGTTTCTCTTCTCGACTGCACATGTCCTTTCCAGTTCCTTTGTCTTCTTCTTATGTTCTTATGTTGTTAATCAGCGTCCTCAGTTGTCTAACCATCTGAAGTAACTCCTCATGTGATTTCTTTTATGCCCATGTTATCTTTTCCATCTTCCTCCATATCCACATTTTGAATGTTTCCAACTGTTGTGTGTCTTTTTCTGTAGAGTTTAGGTTTCTGTGGCATATAGGTTGCACTCCAAACCAGTGAGTGTTTTTGTCAATATTTTCTTTAGTTCTTCTTGTTTTATTGTGTCTATTTTCATTCCATAATACTTGGATGCCTTTCTTAATTTGTCGATCATTCATTGGAGCTCACTTTTACTTCCTGCCTGATCGTCTGCAAAGCATGTAGCTTGTATTAACCCCTTAACTGGGGATCCCGGATATATCCGTCCATTTTACATTGAGTTACAGTTAAATACATGGTTAAGGGGTTAAGGGCTGTCCATTAATTATGTCAACAATTTTGGGGCAATTTTTGACCCCCCCTTGTCAACAACTGTCAACTTTCAGTTACCCCCTATAATTATGTCAAAACCTTTTGACCCCCCAAGATCAATGACAGGTCCCAATAACAAGGTTATTAGTTTTTGCAGTGATGACCATTTTTACCATTTTTCCCTTTTTTGCTCATCGAGTGTCAAAATGTGGTGGTGATGACCTTTTTTGCCATGCTTTTTTCCCTTGTAATAAGTAGTATTCCATGAAATTTTCTATTTTTTGATTATTTATAAAAGTGAAATTGTTGACGTTAACTTCTCTTGACCCCCCCCCCTGTCAACAACTGAACAACTGTCAAACTTTTTCAAACCCCCCTAAATTGTTGACATAATTAATGGACAGCCCCTTAGTTTCCCTCCAACTTTTTATTCCAGCCTCTTTTCCATCCAGTTCCTCTTTTATGGGTTATATATATATATATCTTTTATGAGTTATTATATATATATATATATATGAACTCATATACATGTGCTATATATATATATATATGTGTGTGTGTGTGTGTGTGTGTGCTATATATCTTCATATATATATACTGTGTATATATATAATATGATGTATATATATATTATATATACTGTACATATATATATATATATATATATATATATATATAATGCCCTCATTACTTAATTTTAGGTCTTGTAAAGAAAAATATGCATAGACAAAAAGACACTATCCATACTAGTATTATATATGTATATATATATATATTACTAGAAAGATGCTCGCTGTCATGCATTTCGCTTTCGCAGTGCAGGATAATACTAATCCAATACCTATACCTAATACCCAATCATTGAATTCATGCTGAACAACATTTCAATGATCGCCACCTAGCCAAGCTCTGCGCCACGTAATAATTAGGCCTATGTACGTTAAAATCACGCAACTGTGACCATTTGTGACGCTGTACACGTATTTTTGTGTACGTTAAAATGTACGCGTAAAATTGCGCAACTACCTCAGGCTGCGAACAATTGTTACCAATAGCAACGCCGCCGCACGCCCAGCCCTCTGACGCTGCAATGACTCGACTAAACCGTGTTAAACTACGATTCTACGAACAATTGTTACCAATAGCAACGCCGTCTTGAACATCGCCCACCAACGCATCGCGACGTAAGGACTAAACGGTCTAAACCGTCTACCAATAGTCAACCAATCAGAACGCTTGAAGGTAACAGACAGAGAGACATACAGATAACGATTTTAATATGATAGATATATACATATATAATACTAGTAGGGATAATAGTGTTTTTTTGCCTCAGGGCATTTATGTATATACATATACACTGTATGTACAATATATATTAAATGGGGCGGAAAGTTAACAGAGTGGTAACAACGTTGGGTGATGGAGCAGGATGTTGCGGGTTCGAGTCCCGCAGGATCCCTAAAGGTCGACTTAGTCTTTTTCTAATCTAATCTAATCTAATCTAATTAGCTATTTATATTGCGCCTAATCAATTAATGTTAGCAAGCGCATTACAATGTCAATGATTATAAGCACAATTAAACAGATGTGTCTTCAACTGTTTGCAAATAGCGACAGGCGACTTTACCGGGTATGTTCCGTAGCGCTGGTGGAAGGGCGTTCTAGGCATGGGGTCCAGCGTACGATAAGGCACGTTGCCCCATGACTGTCCGAAGACGAGGTTTCTGGTAGAGGCTGATCGTAGGCCTGGTCTACCGCTGGCGGTTGATGTTGGCTGGAGCAAATCGGTCAGATAGTTCGGACAAAGACCATTCCATGCACAGAACATCAGCATGCATAGTTTGTGTTGTATTCGTGACTGGACTGGAAGCCAATGAAGTTCTCGAAATGCCGGAGTGACATGATCTCGAGGTTTCAGGTCCAGCTCCAGATGTGCAGCAGCATTTTGTATGCGCTACAGGTCAGCCAGTGTAGACTTTGGAAGGCTGGCAAGAACGGAATTGCAATAGTCTAGTCTGGACAGAACAAACGTGGAAACCAGTTGCGAGGCGACTTCTTTGCCAGCGATTCTACAAATCTGGCGGATGCGTCGTATGTGATAGAAGCAGCTCTTGGCTATCTGTCCAACATGTTGCTTCATGGTCAATTCGTTGTCAAACAGGACTCTGAGGTCTCTGACGACGGTAGAAGGGTGGACGATGGTACCCTGAAGTGCCAGGCTGCAATCGGTGTTAGACAGCTTAAGCATGTTAGCACGTGAGCCAAACCATGCAAGCTCAGTCTTGGAGGCATTAAGTTGCAATCATCGTGAAGAACACCACTCTTGGACCTCTTTGATGCAATTTTGGAGACTACCAAGTGCAAGACCGACATCTTTAAGCAAGACCGACATCTTTAACGTCCACATGGTTGTAGATCTGTTGTAGATCAGCAAATATATAATGGCGAAGATCATCTACTTTCCCAGTCATTATTTTGTATGTTTCAATCAAATCCCCTCTCTCTTCTCTTTTCTAATGTTGTCAGTCCACAACATTGAAGTGTTTTTTCGTAGCTTAAATATGGCATCCATTAACCATCTTCGTTGCTTGTCTTTGCACTTCTTCGCAAAGCTCTATATCTTTTTTTCAAGAATGGATTCCATGCCTGAACACAGTATCCTAGATGAGGCCTTACTTATTACTTATATAGTTTTATGATTTTCTCTTTGTCTCGACTCACTATTGTCCTTTTCATAATTCTCAACATAAGGAAAGACATAATCCAAACAGTCGTTGAAAGAAAACTCTAACTATTTAGCCATATCTGCAGAATGAGTGACGAAAGGCTGATAAAAAGCATCATGCTCAGAGAAATGGAAAGTAAAAATATCCAAAGAAGGCCATGAAAGAATGGATAGACAACATTAAAGAATGGTACAACATGGAAATATATGAAGCTTACAAAGCTACAAAAGACAGAGACGAATGGAGGAGACGAACTCAAATTGCAACGGGTATTGCTGGTATTGTGCCCATGGAAGATTGGTGGTGATGACGACGACGATGATGATGATGATGATGATGATGATGATGATGATGATGATGATGATGATGATTACGACGGTGATGATGCTTTTGTGAATTTTCACAAGTGTTGTAGGGTAATAATGCGATCTTCAACTTATAAATTATTTGCTAGAGGAATACTAATGTCATTGTCATTATCATCATCATCATCATCATTGATTCTGTAATTTTTCTTAATAATTTCATACTTACTTATTTCTGTTTCCAAGTTGCTATATTAATTACATTTTATTTAAAATATTTATGGTAAACCAGTGATAAAGTAATCAGCCACAGCGAGTGTGATTATTGTTCAAGTGTATTTATGTGTAAATGAGTGTTAATCATGTGGGACATGATGTCACTTATCGTGACTTGTGAAGCAGATTAAGGGATGCCGCCAAGCATACCGGTAATATGCAACTGAAATTGCATGTTGTCATGTGAGAGTGAGCTTGCAAGCTTCCACCAGATGGCATCCTGTAGATGGGAAGCTTCAGTCCGTCTTGGCCATTTGTCCAGTTGGCGGAGATGCCAATCGATCGAAAATGGCTTCAAGCCGAGCTATTCTGTCCACTGATTTACCGCTGCCATTCTCATTCAACAGGCGGTATTGAATTTATTTTCGGAGTGGCCAGTATCTGATTGGAATCAGTTGTACACTGCTTTGGCCGTTGTGCACAGAAAAAGCCCAAAATTGTCAAAGGCAACCAGAAACAACAGAAGTGAGAATTGTGTTGAGTTTTTGTGAAGAGTAAAAGTAGCTATTGAAAAAAGTGTCCAGTGTAGGCATTGCCAGGATATTTTTCTGAATGTATAATGTGTAAAAAAATTTCAGAGTTCATTCCAAGATTGACCAAAACCTCTCGTGTTGCTAAGGCAACAGTTGTTAAAGACTGACATTTTCTCCTTTCTTTGAAATTCCTGCTTGGTGTATCTCTCTGTCTGTATGCTAGGCTGGCTGTCCATAGCCTATGAACTTATTAAATTTATGCCTTGTCTGCTACATTCCATGTTTACAGTAGTGGTGCCAAATATGGGCTGGGATTAATCCCCCTCCCAAATTATAGCCAGCTGAAAAATGAAATAGTTGATATTCTATTTGGTTATCAGCTTAACCCTTTCGCTGTGATGACATTTTAATCCCATACGCGACCTATGGGTGTACCATGACATACCACAACGAGGCACTTTTGTACACATATACAGCCTGCTGTACGCATATGCGGCGCTGCTACTTATATACAGAAGGTAATGAAATTTCCATAGATCAAATGAATTTTTGGGATGAGATAGAATAGATTTATATAGTGCCAGCAAAGACCAAGATCAGAAGAAGTGGCCTATTCTCCAGCACTTGTTAGTTACATGTAATACAATACATGAAATTGTCTTTGCTTCAGTCACTGTATTTGTATGAATAAACTCCACTGCTTCAATGTATTCTATATATTGCAAGCTAAACCAAAAAGTTCACTAGAAATCTTACCCTGCTTCTTCCACTGTATCAGAGGAATAGTGTCATTCTTGTGATTCCCTTTCCGAAATAGCGTGTAACTAATCGCTGATGCCATTAGATGAACGCCAATATAGCTTTCAATTCCCCTACGGGGCACAGTTTAATTGCGATATGCAAAAACCATAAGAGACCATTTGTATAAATGACGAGTATCACTCGTCGTGTCCAATTTCTAGCCCCATTATAAAATTCCTGACTCACATTACAGTCATTGCTTCTACTGTCCACCTTATTGACTTTATGGCTCTTATCTTGGACTCTTGAAATTGTGATTTTAGGAAGACCTATTGAAAATTATTTAATAGTATTCACAAATTTATAAAAAAAACAGAAAATGTGTTACCTGACCTAGATGACATTTTGGCTAAAAATAACTGTTGTTTATGAAGTTACCCCCAAATGAATTGTTGCAATGCTATTATAGAAGTTCTGTCTATTTAGTAAATCAGTCAGTCATTTGTTGTGAGCAGTGAACACCCATTTGGCCAAATTTGATGCCCAAGCAATGTTTGCTAATGGCCATATGTGGATTCAGACAAGTTTTCAATCAATAAAGAAATCTAATAGAACTTCCCTGCAAATAGCCTAAGATGCATTGCATTGCAAACAGCAGAAGCTGCTAGGTGAAATCCTATAGAATCAAGTGTTTGCTGGCATCAATGAACTGTTAGCAAAAGAGTGCAGTTCGTTGGAATGAATTTTTAGCAAGAGGTGCATTTTGTTGGCCATTTGGTATATTGATATGTTTTTAGCTCTTCCTCTTTATGAATTGACACAAGGGGGTGAACTGCAGCCATAGCTTTTGCCTTTCAGGGGGGGTGCAGTGCACCCCCTAATTTTTCCAGGGGTGCAGCTGCAGCCTCTGCACCCCAATTCGGATGGGCCTGAAAGAGTGTGTTGAGAGATGTTTTGGTGATAGAGTGAATATGTCAGAGTAGATAATTTATTGTCTTTATGGTTGACAGTTTGTTTGAAATACAAAACTTTATTGGAGACCAATGAAGATGTTTTAACAAGTTCTGAAATGAAGCATTGGACAGTAGCAGTCTAGCCACCATCAGTGACTGTATGTTTTCTGCAGCATAATTTTTCAGTCGGTAGTATTGAAATTAAGTGAGCTCTTTTGACTGAAAGACATTATCAATATGAGTTTTTGCTCTTTTTATCAACATTATTTTGAGAATAAAAGAAGCTTTGTATGATAGAAGCAGCATTTAAAAGTACAAACCTTCTATAGAAAAAAGAAAACATTATTGATAATAGTAATGATTGCATGTTTCCACTTTTAGATTTTCTAGCATCAAAATATGAGTGGATTACCGGTAGTTCTTTAACCGTGGTGGTCAGCATTGTTGTCATATGTGCATCTTTGCAGCTATTAAGAACCTATCATATCAGCAGTGGGAAATCTTGTTGAACCATTGTGCTGTCCTTTGGTATTGTTCAATACATATTGCAACAGAAACCAAACCCATGACAGTAACCCATGAATCTCAGGCAGCATGATGCTTATGAGCATCCAAGCAAGCCGGATAGAGTGACCAGAAGAGCAAGTATGCCCATTCATGGCTGAGACAGAGAGCCAGAAATAATGAGACATAGAAATAGAGAGACACGGAGAGATGGAGAAAGAATTGGGGGAGGACCAGCTAAGACCTACCAAGTGTAAGCCATGTATTGTACTCCAATCTTGGCATCCTGTGTAGTTGACTTAAACTCCAAAGAGGTTCACTGGCCATTTTTTACTTCTCCTAAACAAAGAATGCTTAAAAGAGAAGAAAGAGTGCAGTTTTTATTGTTCGATAAAGTGCAAACTATGAACGTTAGTATATCATCAAAATGTTTCTATTATGCCTTTATCAGTGTGGTGTTTGATACTAAAGCACACAACATTAGATGTTGCTAGAAGTTTCTGGTTGTTGTCTATTCATTTGTAAAGGTTTGTTTTGCTGTCTTTATCTTTTAATTATATTTTTGTGTTTGTTTTTATTTTTTCTAGTTACCAGTTTCCTTCAATGCAGCAGATTGGTGAAGATTTGATTCATGTTCTTGACCACCTCAAGTTTGTTCATCGATATTGATTTTATTAGCTGTAATTTTATAGACAGTGCTATTATCTGAATGGGGGTGACCGGAAGATTCAGTACCGGAAGATTCGGGACGGACAATTCGGGACGGAAAATTCGGTACTGGAAAATTCGGTACCGGTCATGGATGATTCGGTACCTGAACATTGGGAACGGTATTTTCAGGATGGAAAATTCAGTTACATGTGTTAGGCACTGGCTCTACCTCCCCACCCTCCCTCCCCAATCTCAGGGTCCCTCTGGTTTTGGGTGGTGTCTATACTTATGTATATATATATATATATATATATATATATAGTAGAATTTAGGTAGGTATACTATTGATAATTATATCCATTTTTGGGCGGCGATTTCCGTCGTTTCCATCAGGGCTGACTTTACGCTGTCTCAGTTATCCGACGTTCCCCATCGGCATGCCAAAGTATGTCAAAGCGCCTTTGACTTCGACCTTCGTCGTGCGTACGGCGCTATAGAAGTCGTCAAGAAGATAAAGATAAAGATCCATTTACTGTTTTATACAGTTTTAGGATTAGGGTTAAGTTTATGGTTATGGCTAGTATGGCTACTGATCTGTATGTCGAACATGTACCGAATTATCCGGTACCGAATCTTCCACAAGCAAAATTTTGGTGCCGAATTCTCCGGTACCAAATGTTCCGGTACCGAATGTTCCGGGAACCCTGAATGGGTATGGGTGTAGGTGTTGCTTGTTTACTGTTTATTCTGTCAAAATCTTTTGATCTTAAGAGGTTATCAGCGACAAATTTTTGTATCTTGCTTGTTATTTGTCTCTGTGTTGGCAACATGCAGCATTCCTGTGCATAGAAGAACTTCATTATAACCAAAAAAAGCATGTTATCAATGTCATTATATGCCTGGAAGCATGCTGTGAGCCCAGAAATCATCCTTTCGTCATTGCTCATCCATTACCAATTTACCATATTTAGACTTAATGTAAACGTTTATTGTTCTCAGAGAAATTCTTTTTGGTCATCAATTAACAACAAAAATTGGAAATCATTTGAATATTGCATTGGCTCTTTTTGCCTACTATTATCACTAGATTCAAATACATATATAATTTTTGACACACTCTCCAGTATAGGTTGATCTCTGATCTATCAAATATGGAATTGCATTGAATCTGCCCTATGCTCTTTGCCATGTTCTATTTGTTCTATTTCTGCTATAATCTGAAGTTTTATCTGAATCGTTTGGCCTCCTCTTCCATTTGGGCATTATGACTATATTTTTAAAAGGTAATCTCACTTCTCTTAATCACTGCAGCTCTGGTTTGTCCATTATTACATGCCAGCTGGATCTGTCATTAGGGCAACAAAATGTGATCACTTCACACCTGTTCTCAAAACACTTCACTGGATGCCAATTAAAGGATTGAGTTTAAGAGTTGCCTCTGTGTCCATTAGGCACTTCACTTTAATCAGTCATATTACCTTGGCTCACTATTCACCATACATAACTGTCAGCACTTGGGTAGGTCTTCCATTGCTCTAATACTTCATTATATATCTCTAGAGCCACTATTCATTTATACCAATCTCTAGGAACACTACTGGCAAGCTATCCATCCCGGTTGCTGGACCCATGCTCTGGAATTCTCTTCCAGCATAAGTAGGCCCTGTTGAGTGTCTTGTGACTTTACCTCTCTCATTAAAACCCATCTCTTTCTCTAATGCATGCCATCCATAGCTGGATCCAGCCACTTTCGGAGTGACCCATGGTCTATGGATTTCAACCATGAATTACCACCAAACATGATTTATGGATGTGATTTTTACTCATAGGCTGATGCTACTACACTGTATTCCTTACCAAATTTCAAGTACCTTGACTGTTACCAGTTACAGTATAAATACCTGATGTCACATTGCAATAAACTGTGAATATAAACTATTCTCTGACTGAAAAATATGCTAGTCCCTATTATTTTTAATGGGAAAACATCAGAACGGTTCCCCATTGTGCCATTATGGATAAGTGGCAACTATAGCTGCGGGTCATTATGGCAATGTTCTGCCTTGCTGTGTGCCATGTGTTCTACTGTAATTTCTTTCTATCTGCCTCTAGGATCTTCATATTGAACATGACTGTCCTTGTCTTATATTGTCTTGCATTTTGTTTGTCTGTGTGCTCGCACTCTCTGTCTCTCTCTGTATGTCTGTCTGTCTGCCTGACTGTCTGTCTGTCTGTCTCTCTCTCTCTTTCTCTCTCTCTCTTTCTTGGTCATTCAGTCATCTCGGACTCTGTGTGAATTTATGGACTTTGATGTGCCATTCTTTTCTGTCCTTGACTGCATTTCTCAGTTCCTTGATGTCTATGTGCTAACCACAGTTAATACTAGTATCTGCAGTTATGGCCACTGTTATTGTAACTTTGCCTGTTAGCTGCAGTTGTTAGGATTTTGTCATCCAGCTTTCGGCTTCTTGTTACTTTATGACTGAGAGAAGAGAATTGCCGGTCCACTTTGCTGATGTTTTGTTTTGCAATGAATGATGTCTTTGCTATTATTGCCACTGGCATTGACCATATAACAGAAGGAAAAGAGGAGGAATTTCAATAGGAAAAGTAGTAGAGGAACTTGAAAGGCAGAAGTAGAAGGATTAAATGGTAGGAAAGAGACATGAAAATAAAAAGCATAGTTGTTCCACATGATCACACATAGTATATGCCTGACTGAGGTGTTCTGATAATGCATGGGCTTGAATTTATGTTCTGTGTTCATATTCTTACTGCAGTATTCACTTAAAAGGCCCTGGAGGAGACCAATGGTCAGGTGCAGTACACCTTGGCTAATGGCTATTGGCCCCTTCTAGGCCTTCCGGTTTAGCCTGATTTATGGTTAAGCATTTGTCATCATTACACGTGAGACTTAAAAGCCTGGAATGTGTAATGTAATAAGGGAATGTAATGAGGGACTTATATAGCGCCTCCTATTTTCCTATCCAGAGTCGCTCCTTGCTTTGGAGTCACTTGATAAGAAAACGAGACTTCAGTCTTTGCAATGAACTGAATGTGGGAGTAAGAAGTAAGGTGCAGATAGCTGGAGAGAACCTATTCCAGAGAGAGGGTCCAGTTACTCCAAATGACCAAATGACCTACCCTGGATGAAAGTGATACGTGATCTAGGGACATGAACATCCATACATTCAATAGAGTGGAGCAGGTGCTGTGAAGTAGTGGAAAGCATTATTTAAGCAGTTCACTAATGTAAGAAGGTGCTGGACCTTTAAGTGCTGCAGAAACAAAAAATTATCAGTTTATACTCAATGCAGCCAGAAATTGAAAGCCAATGAAGAGTGATCAGCATAAATTCTGAGATACTGGAGTAGCGAAGAGCTTTTGCCACAAGATGAACAGCAGCATATAACCCAGATTGCTAAGTAGAAAGCAGTCTTTTATGGAGACCAAAGTAAAGTGCATTGCAATAGTCTAACCTACTGGCAACAAAGGCATGAACTAATGATTAAGCTGCTGATATAGAAAGTTAGGAGCAAATTACTCAAAGCTGGTGGAGGCAGAAATGAAGTAGGCGAACAATATGGCATTTGAAAGATAAGTTACTATCAATGCAAATGCCAAGATTTTTGACACAGCCTGAGAAAGTTAGATTAGGAAGCATAGAGTTCAGTATGTTGTTAAGCTTTGAATGCGTGAATCTTATCGTGAATGTGTGAATCATCATTATATCGATCTGTTGCTTTAAAATTTTATTTTGAAAGATCTAAATTGATCTAATTTGCATTTAACTGTTTTTCAGAATTAAAGAAGTGGTTTGCTTTGGTGAAGGTGCAGGAGCCAATATTTTAGCAAGATTCGCAGTGAGTTCTGCTTCTGAAGATTTTTTGGCAGAATATCATAAATTACTTATTGAAAAAGACACTGATACTGGATATTTGAATAGGCAATAACTTATAAAGAAGTTGTTCCTACCCTGTGTGTAAAGTTAGTTTTCAATTGAGGGATGTGGTGGAATTTTTCATGCCATGAATGCAAAGTGGTAGATTCAAGTCCGAGCCTTTGGATAATTAATTTTTGTCGTCCCACGGTTATGTGTAATTGCGACATTGCAAAGCCTCTCAGTCATCTAACTTATTGTGGTTAGCATAATGTCATATAGAACTGTTGGTAGGAATTAAGAGTCTATTAGTCTTCACTTTGCATTAAAATTATTGTTCCCTGCTGTCAATCCAAGCAACTCGGCAAAATGTAAAACATAATTCTCCAGTGCATGCTTTCGTATCTTCTGTAGTATAATCTTGCATCTTACCCATGCAATTGTCTCTTCCATCAGTGATTGTAGTGCTCTAATATGACTTAATCAAATATTACTATTAAAACTAATTTATTGTCAATTATGAAATACATTTATTTTTGTTCAAGGTACAAATTAGTGATTAGACTTACATCTAATTTCATATTCATCTCTGCCTACTCATATTGTACTGCAGTTAAGGTATCTACATTTACATACACCTACATATGTAATGAGGCTTAATGTAACTTCCTGTAATGTCTTCATTGCTAATCAGTGTAGCTGCTTATTCTGGAGTGCTTCATCATGTAATAGTTCTTGACAAATCTTGTGTGCCGGTTGATGTTTGGTGGCATGTAGGCTTTTAAATATGGTGGCAAGATCTTATGTTTGCTTGAAGAGGAATGTCTTATTAACCTGAAGTTGTGAGAAGATGATGATATGCTTTCAGGGTCTTGTTGACTGATGAAGGAGAAGAAAGAGGTTGGAAAAAAGTTCCAGAGGAGGGAGGCGTCATTTGTAGGGCAAAATATAGGACTCTAAGCGTTAAGATGGATAAATGTGACACAGAGGTTTCTTGAAGAAATAAGTTTCCTGTGTTATTGAGCAAGTGTGAGTTTGGGGTTGTCACTTTCTGGAGTTGCGATGGTAACTCAAAAACTAGAAATTCAGTTTTGAAGGGATTAGGTACCAGAAGTTTGGAAGTAATCTATGTTGAGAAGATTTTTTAAAAGGTTAAGTGTGTTGGCAGCAATGTTGAAATATAAAGGAGAGAATGAAAGAAAAAAGTGTATTATCTGCAAGGAGTTGATGCCCAAAGGTTATTAAGATGGATTGGGTTGGTCTTACTCTTTCCCTCTGACTGATCTCTGGAATGACCTGATCTTTTGCGGATGGCTTTGAAGTACCATCGATTGATACCCTTAGGTATTAGAACTGGTGTTATAGAAGTGCATAATTATTATTATTATTATTATTATTATTATTATTATTATTATTGGGGTGCAGTATGCAAATTGAGCAGAAAGAATCTAAGGACAGACCGTTGAGGTACACTAATGAGAGTAGAACAATTGATAAAAACAATTTTATTTTAATGACAAAAATAACTTTAATGTAAGATAACCAGACTTGGAGTCCTCGAGGCTGCGGCCTTGGCCTCGAGGTGCCTTGAGGTCAAGTGATGCTGTCCTTGGCCTTGGCTTCGGGATACAAGGCCTTGGCCTTGGACCTGATGTCCTTGGCCTTGGCCTCGGGAGTAAAGTCCTTGGCCTTGTACTTGAGGCCATGCCCTCATGCCATTGGCAAATTTTCGGGCAAATTTTGGCAGTTTTTGCCGATTTTTTGCAAATTGCACATTTATTTATTTATTTAGTACATTATTTCTTCATTTCCTGGGGGGACAAAAATTCAAACTTTGTAGTGTAAAGGTCTACATGTGAGGTCCTTGGCCTCGGCCTTGGACCTGATGGCCTTGGCCTCGGGCCTGCTGTCCTTGGCCTTGGCCTCGTGTTACAAGTCCTTGGCCTCGCTTTGGCCTCAGAAGTTGTGGCCTTGACTCCAAGTCTGAAGATAACAGAATCATTAGGTTTCATGCAGTTATTATGACCTTACATGCTGTAAGCCTCTAAACAACAATTCAGTGTCTTTTTCATTCGTTTTTGCTCAAGCATTGAGGAGGACATTGAACTCAGTGATATGAATATTCCAGTAAAACTAAAAAGTCAGCATTGCTGAGGCAAAACTTACATTGTGTGAATATTTTCTTAGCAATGGGGAAACATTGTTGCTATGTAATTTCTTTGCCGGAAATTTATTGTCAGATGAAATTTAAAAGAATTTATTTTCAAATTACACCTTACTTGAACATGTAATTTAATGGAAATTTCAAATTACAAAAAATAAATTGTTGTTTGGCTTTGGAATTACAGTTGTAATTTTGTAGCTTAAAATGGCTAACTTCATTGCTTCAATTACAATGCAATGAATTTTTTACTGTTTGAATATCTTCCAATGATAAATTTATTATTTTCTTTCCTTCATATTTTTTATTTAAAACTGTCTGATATTTTCAGAATAAAGTTTCATTTTATTCCTTGGAGATTAGGTTTCATTATGTTCTAAAATGTATAGTAATGCTGCTATTTTCTCTTATGATTTATGATGAAAAATGAAAGAGAAATTACTGACTGCTGTAATGCGAACAGCTGTGAGATTGCCATCATTAACAAAATTGCAGTATAGTAACAGAGGGAGAATATATGGCAGGCGGCTGATAAATATGATAACTATGGGCCAAGAAAGTCTGAATTGAAAGAGATGCACTTGTTATTTTAGCACTCTTGGCATCTAAAACTATGACTTGCCCCAGTGTAAATATGCATTTATACGAATGTATGCATTGGGTCGACCTTCTAGTGGTGCACCCCATGAGTACCCAATTCTATTGGGGAAACTAACGATCCTACTTCGCCGTAGGCATTCACTAGAAGAAGAAGAATGTACATATGCATGTATATATTTTTTTATGTACATGTGTAGGACAATATATATGTATGTATGCATGTATGGTATGACAGTATGTATGCATGAGTATGTATGTATGTATGTATGTATGTATGTACATGCATATATATGGGTGGATGTCAATAATATTGTGCACAAATATTGCGCTTCAAACTATCGCACACAAAATATCACGCTTCAAACTATCACAATCATAGAATTGCGTTTCCATAAGCCTGTTCTTTTTTAAAAAGTGATAAGGGCCTATTTTGGGTTAGAAGTGAGTCTACAAGGTTAGAGTTTAGGGTTTTGAATTAGGCCATATCCCATTGGTCCTATTTGCATCAGGTTGCTAGGTGAGTAAGCACCAGTGCAAGCCAAAAGAATTAGTCTTCTGGAGTTTAGTTTATTTTTGTTTTCAGAGGTTAGGTGTTATTATTATTAGAGCAACAACTTATATAGCGCTATCTTAAAGCTCAGGCAGTGGACGAGAGCACTTCACAAAAGAGTTCCATAAGAAGTACTAAAATGGTGCGTTTTCAGTTTTTGGGCAAATCGGTCGAGGGAATCTCCAACCTGATTTCTTCTGTTATGGGGTTACCCGTTGAGAAAGATCTGTCCCTGAACTGTGCAGTCTTAGCTGGGGGAGGCACCACAAGTCTTAATCCCTGATTAGATCTAAGGTTTGGTCGACTTGACCCGAGCCAACCCTGTGCACCAGCTTAACTAAGTAGTCTGGGCAGGTCAAGTCATGCAAAGCCCTAAACGTCAGCCAACAGCGTTTATATAATATCTGTTTCGGAATTCTTTTTAGGTGTAGGCCTATAATCTGAAAACAGGCGAAAAAATGCCTACCGGTACTTTGCATCTTCGGAATAGTAAAAAGCTACTTCAATTCTTACTATATTTTGAATATATATATATATATATATTTGTGCATGATATTATTGACGTAAATTCTATGTATGTATGTATGATGCATGTATATATGTATGTATGTATGTATCCGTACCAATGACTGAAGTCTTCAAATACAGAAACTATCTGCTCACATGCTAGTACCAGTAGTTGTAGTCCTATTAACCCTTTAACAAAGAAAGTGCCTAAACACACCCATATCATTTAAGCCGGTGAAATGAACAGTAACTAGGGTAAGCCTTGGTTGACTGTTGATGATCATAGGTAATCATAAGCACTTCTTGTAGAGAGAAGGCTGCTTTTACTGCGAAAGCGGGGCCCAAGTAAACAGGGTATGCCTCACAAAAGTTAAATCTCCATAACACGTTCCATATGAGTAAAGGACCCTTGAGAGAGGAAATTCAGAGTACAGACTTAGGGATAGAATCTGAATATAAGGATTGAGTTAAGAGTACTCAGGAAGGGTGTAAAACAGGAACAAGCAGCACTAGGAAGGGTGTAATGAGATAAGAGTAAAAGAGTGCTTAGAAGTATTGAGAGTGGAAGGGGCCAAGGTGACAGCTAATCAGGTTCCTAGCCAAAAAGCTAGGGGACCATAAGACATGCCTAGAGGAAGCGCACCCGAGTTGTGGTTGGATGAAGGCATCCTGAGAATTAGGTCCAACAACACCACTGAATTAATATTAGCGAGCAAAGGCGGGTACCTGAGCGCGTGTTGCTACATTAGTCTATTCGTTTCTACAGTTGATGGCATTATTTTCCTGACCTCCTGGTTTCACTGACGTTAGGTAATACAAACACATATTAATTAGAATGAATATTATGAATAAGCCATAGGAACTTTGCACTCAGGGATTACAACATCTGGCTCAACTGACTTCATTTTAGGTGTCAATGCCTTTAGTTGTTGCATTTTCTGTGCTGTTGGCTGTTGCGTGCCTTTCCTATGTTTGCTTTCCTAATTGCACCAAACAGTTGTCTGTCAAATGGTTAGATTGGAGCGACTGAGATTCTGAATAAAATAGTTTCCCTCTTCCAGAACTGACTGCAACAGAGATGCATTGATGTTGACTTGTATTTGATGGAGATAACTATACACCATTGGGATGGATGTATGTCTTGGCAATCGCTTGACATCCACAAAACCAATCACAAGTTTATTTTGACAGTTATTTTCTGGCACATAATTATCTCATGTGTAATATTGTTTGCTTTGCTGAGAAATATTACTAGTGTTTTGACATGGTAATTTTTTAAAATATTAAAAAATGATGACAGTTGTAGGCACTTTACCCATAGTTTATGAGCTTATTCTAAGAAATTTGAGCAGACAACTGAATTGTTTTGTCATTTCATTCTAGATGGCGCATATCAATCGTGTACTGGGTGTCTGTCTTATGCATACCACAGCAACTGCAGCAGGATTGATGGAATCTTTGAAGGACAAGGTAAGGTAATTAATTCCTTCTATATGATAATAGCGTACACCTACCTTTCTCACACAGGTGACGCATAGCAAGCGTGAAATTTAATTTAGAGGCAGCATGCGCTTGCAAAAATGGTCGTTGAGTTGCATAAAATACATGTCATATTTGTTATGTGAATATCATCCAAAATCCTAATCAACATGCACCACACTGAGTCATCAAAACACATGCATGACATTTTTCTGGCTACCAAATCTTGAACCTCAAACCTCATGATTGTCAGACCAACTTACTTACCACTGGACTGCCATACTGTCAGACCTTAAGAACACTATTTAATGAGATTATTAGATTGTCAATTTTCATTTTGTGTCTATATGGGTTTAGGTCATGCGTTGGAAACTGGATACAATTGGAATGAATCCATCTGCAGAAAGCTACCTTCTTCTTCACAGATTTGGAGCGGTAAGTTGGATTCTAAATATAGCTTGCATCTGTCAGTGCCATTGCTTACCTTTTGGAGGTTCCTGAGTTTTGATGCAGTCATCTGTGTTCTTAAAATGATAGATTTGACAGTTAATCCAGCCAAGCACTTCATTGGATTGTGAACTCTTTAGAAATTCCATCCAAGGCTGGATCTGGTGTGGGTTATAAGCTGCTGAGCATGCAAACAGAATTCATTATATGGACTTAAATGCCCGGTGGTACAGCCATGTCATTTGGGTCTGTTTAGTAATTTATTTATGATGGACATTTTCTCTATTAGGCATTCTTAGGAAATGATGAAATGGCAAAAAATGCCTTGCCAGGGGCAGATCTACAGGGGTGGGCATATAGGACATATGCGCCATCCAAACCTACCCCAAAAATTTGTTTGCTGATTTATCATCATGGTGAAAGCTATAGCGGTACGAATAAATAAGCAAGAGTCGATAATTTTGATGGCACACATCAATCTGTTTACAGTTTATTTAATATTGGATATGAACTGTGTTAAGCGCTTTTGTTGTAGGCCTTAGCCTTGTCTACTGCGCTATATAAATTGTCAATAAATAAATAAATAAATAAATCGGTATGGAAAAGGCAGGGCAAGACAGAATGGGGAATGGGACATGAAATGCCCCTCCAAACTGAATTTCTGCGTCCGCTTCTGTCCTTTGCCAGAGTATTTGACTGCAAGATAGATTAACTTTGAGGATGTTGTGGCTAGGAGGATCTTTGACATTTTTCATCTGTACACCAGAATGCACAGGCCCCGATTTTGCCAGAAAGCATATTTTCATTGAAAAATGTTACCATTCCCATTAAATTCCAAATGTTTTCTGAAACACTGAAACTGAAACGAATTCAAACACACCAGGTTTGCCCTGAAATATATTCCATTACACTAATATATTTTTAAATTTTGCTGCAATTTTCTGCTCAAGACTAATTAAAAAATTTTGTCAGCATCTCAATTGGGAAGTCAATAATTTAATTAATTCTTTTCTTTTATATGATAGGTTTCAAATTCACTTTTGAATCTAAATGAAGACCATGTCTTCTCTTCCTGTTGACTTTTTGCCCAGTCTCTTTTTCACCGTGTCCCTGTTTCACTGATAATTCTGACATTGGCCTTTTGCATTTGTACTTACTTGTAAGTGCCTTTAATAGTTACTTCCAATTATTATTATTAAAGCTGGTTCTTTAGAAGGATATAATTATTACTATTGTTGTTACTGTTTACTCGTGCTTGAGGCACTATATGTGTTGGGATTTTCTGATTTTAATATTCTTATGAAATATACACTATACAGTATGCTTAACTCAAACTAATATGACGTTGTGCAAGACTCCTCAGAATCCATTTTCTGAATTCCATTTTCTTATGTTTGATAATAAGAAATTGTGGCTAATAACTTGACTGACGTTAGCAAATTTCTCTTATTTTACGTTTTCTTCATACCATTATTGAGCAGATTATATTTCTGCTTAAGCCGCTGCATCTTCTCAGTGATTTCGAATTAAGTGCATTAAGGCAACAAAATACTTTTAAAATCTGCAGATGTATCCTTGAAAGAGGTCTCTCAGTATAACACCTGTGCAGCTAATAAATGCATTGATTGGCGCAGTTACAAATTATCACTTCAGCTGTAAATGGCTGAAGACTTGTTGAATGTTGCTACATCTTACCACCTCACTCAACAGAAAAGAATGGATTTTTGGATAAGTTCCATCCATAATGAAAACTGTTCCTATTGCATGTTTAATATTGTCAAAAATTCTGCACAGTATAAGAACTTGAACACTGCCAGCAATAATGGCTGTTACAGGACTTATGTACTGTATGTGTGGATGTGAGTACATGTATGTTAACAACCAATTTTGATATCTCTACTTTTTGACATTTAATGGGATACTAATACTATCATCAAGAGTAATTTGACGTAATAAGGCATATGTTGGCTTAAACTTCCTCTCAAAATTACCAGCAGTTATTTTGGTTTATGCTTCATTCAAGTATATATTTTTTAGCCTGATGGGAACTGTGCCATCAGAAAGTACCGGTAGTAGTTAGTAGTTGGGACCCAGAGCATTAGTTATGAGAATGTTGGAGAAAAATAACTGGATGCAACCAGTGATACACTGTATTGCATAGTGTGGAACTGAAATTGTACTTTTGATCCCACATATGCAATTTTTGACCAGAATTAATTTCAATTTTAGAAACAACATCACCCAGTAATCAAAAATGGTGAAGTTTGCTAATTTTTTGCTAATTTGCCATGTTAATAATTTTTATGCCATAGCAATTAACATTTAACAATGAAAACAAAGTTTAGTGTTCTGGAATGCTATGCTTGGCCATAGTAATTAAAATTTAACAATGAAATCAAAGATTAGGATTCGGGAATTGGCCAGTCATGTTATATGGTGTATGGTGCAGAAACTTGGACTATCTCTAAAGTCAGGAAGATAAAGCTTGAAGCTGCAGAAATGTGGTTATTAAGAAAAATACTGAAAATATCTTGGACTGAAAGGGAAACAAATGAATTAGTACTTGAAATGGCTGGCTCACAAAGGAATTGAAGTCTACAATACGTAAAAGACGACTTCAATTTTTTTGATCATATAATGAGGAAGAAAGGCATTGAAAACCTGGTAACTACTGGAAAAGTCGAAGGCAAAAGATCAAGAGGAAGACAAAGAATGACGTATATCAGTAGTTTACTGACTGATGTAAAGGATGTAACTGAAGAGCTAGAACTCATACAAGCAACAAACAACAGAGAGAAATGGAAGTCCATAGCATGATAGGGCTCCGTCAACGTAGAAATACACAATACCCGAAGAAGCAATCAAGGTAATTAAGGAAATATTTTGTTAGATATTCCTTCAACATATTTCTTAAGATACAATCTCTCCTCTGCTTAGCAGGTTATATAATTTGCATTTTGCTTCAAAAAGTAATCCTATGTGTTAAATATTTTACCAAAAATGATTTGTGCCTCTTGCGTTTAAATAAATATTGTTTTCAAACAAATTACAAACTTGTGATCTTTTTTCTAATTCGACATTTATTTCGTTATTTTATACTTCTTGCCACTGCCATCGATCGACTGCAAATGAAACAGACAAAGGTGTGTAATAGTACCGGTATTTGTTAATGTTCACTATGAACGACATTTTAGTTTATTCTCATTGACTTTGTGTTTTATTTAGAAATTAATTTGGATTGGAATAAAATGGCCATTTCTCATAAGTCTACAAATATCCTATTTGTTCTCAAATGAAAAATTACAATATAACAAAAGTTAGCTTCTGTGACTTTTGTTAAGCAACTGTTTATGATTGATCTAGCAAAAAGCAATCTTGATACCTAAATTGTTTCATAGTGCAGTGTTTTTTATGACCAAAATTATTTTGTGTAGCTATAAAACCACTTTTCAGAATTTCACAGTTCATTCATTAATTTACCAGTAATAATAATAATAATAATAATAATAATAATAATAATAATAATAATAATAATGCACTTCTGTAGCACCAGTTCTAATACCAAGGGTATCATTTGATGGTACTTCAAATCCATCTGCAAAAGACCAGGTCATTCCAGAGATCAGCCAGAGGGAAAGAGCAATAATAATTATAGTAGGGCTGGTAACGATTAAAATTTTCTTGTTCGATTAATCGGAAAATTTTTTAATCAATTAATTTCGATTAAAATAATTACGTATAGCCTTTAGTTGATCTCCTTACATTGCAACTCTGCATATTGTCTACTTTGCCATCTGCAGTTAGCTTAAAAACAAGCCAAAAGTGCTTGCTCATCTCTCCCCTTAAATGTTTAACTGCAGCATTGCTTTCATTACTCGCCATTGTTGTCTGAACGAAATAGAAACATAGTTAAGTATGTATTCAAGTAAATAAGCAGTGTTGTATCAAACACTTTTTAAAAGTATTTCAAATACAAAATACATTTTAAAAAGGTATTTCAAATACCTTTTGTCAAATACTTCCAGGAGGAGAGCAAAATACAAAATACATTTTCAGAAATGTATTTCAAATACAACATACTTTTACGGCCCCACAACAATCGACAGCAGTATAAAGAATTTAACAGTCTCTAATTCCAAGTTCTTTAATAAGTGTAATAAGGTAAGCAGGGATGGCCATGGGTCCATTTTTAGAACCCAACCCAACCTGACCCATCAAATCTCCAACCCGACCCAACCGAACCACCATAACTGCCTAAATTTCTGACCCAACCCAACCTATTGAACCCATATATGTAAAAAGCATTGGTAAAAATAATACAACTATTGTACAACTGCTCCTATTGGTCAGCACAGTACTTTAGTCACACCATTCTTTAAAAACTAACTATTCGAGCAGTCAATCTATCTATCTAATCAACTGCCTTTATTTATAGGAACCCATTTTTAAAAAATCACCTCTCAGGTGTCGCTGTATATTTTCCGCCATTATCAGTGGCGTGCAAAGGATGGTTGATGCCTGAGTCCAAGTTGTCCAACGTACATATAAGGAATTAGATTCCCTCGTCTTTAGAATACAATTTTCCTTAGAATGTAATATCAGTGTCCTCAGAGTATATGATTCTGACACAGAGTTATTGATAATGAAGATGCCCAGCCACTGTCGAAATGCTGGAATTGTGGAATTATTGAAGCATGTGATTCGCAAACCATTATTCTTTTCAACGGCAGCATTAAAGCGACAGATCAATACAGTAACAACAGCTCCCTCCAGTGCAGCCCCAGGATTGTTGGATTTCAATTGCCCATTCCCATTTGCGCTTCCCTGCCCCAGGCATTGCTTTTGATCTGCGGTTTAATTGCCCCTTTGATGGCAGTCCTCTGGACACCCCCTGCCTTATAAATGTAAAAGATTCTTGCCATTCACCCGTTTTATCACAGGAGACCAGAACATACATCAATAGCATTGTTAATAAATTATCTCTGCAGTTTCGGTTTCGCGTCTTGACCGAATGCATGACACACATATCTGATCTTAGTTGCTAAGTAAGGTATGTGTCAGGCTGTCAGCACTGGCACAAGCATAATAATGAAAGATTTATTTTTAAAATAAGGAAGTAAGTCCGGTTACCGTAAATTTAATTAGTGGTGTGACTAGTTGGCAGTTGCTTACTTTTAATAAAGTACAGAAAGTATTTTGACTGTAAATTGTATTTCAAATACACAAAATACTTATGAAATGTATTTAAAATACAAAATATACAAAATACTTTCTCAGTGACTATAAAATACAAAATATTTCAAATATGTATTTCAAATACTTGTATTTCAAATACTGTACAACAATGTAAATAAGTTACAAAAATAATAAAATTTAATCGAAAAATTAATAGATTAAAGAAAATTTAATCGATTAAAAATTGTAACGATTAATCGATTAATTAATCATTAATATCCGCAACCCTAAATTATAGTAATAATAATGACAAACTTTGTTTTAGTGCAGTGTTTCTCAAACTTTTTTGTCTTGCGGCACACTAGAAATACGCGAAAACATCGGCGGCACACTTGAGAAGACGTCACAATTTTGTGCTGTTGGAAGACATCAAAACCGTCCCTCGTGGAAGCCAGCGAACATCATTATGGTATAATAGGCACGTATATTCGGAATCCATTGCCTCGCAGAGCTTTGAAAGAAGTCAGGATTTAAGTGGTCAGGAAGTTCACAACTTGATTAGCTTGGTTCGGAACAGACTGCAAGTCCTCTCTGCCGGTATACAGCCGCTCTGCAGATAATACCCCTGCGGTACCTCTGCCTAGGTGCCGCGTAGAAACTGGAAACCTTGCGCATCTCCAGCTACCTACGAGAATCAAGCTCCCCAATCAAACCAGACACAGAGCAGGGGTTGTATCTTAGTGGCTTAGGCGTACTTGGTCCAACGTAGTCTTAACTGCGACTTCACAACCCCTCCTCACACCAGCATCGTCTCGTATACCAAGGGGCTTGGTATGCGATGCTGCGCCTCCCAACCTCCCAGGTCCCAGGGGGCGAATTATCAAGACTTTAGATTAATTAGACACATCGGTGACGCGACGGCCCTCACTGGCTATGCGTACAAGATAGAGTGTTGAAGCAGTCATTGATCTGAGACATTTAAAACATTGACATTTTAAATTTAATAAAATTTCCACCAAATCCCACGGCACATCTGATAATTTCGCGCGGCACACTAGTGTGCCGCGGCACACAGTTTGAGAAACACTGTTTTAGTGGCTTAGTACAGTGCTTCTCAAACTGTGGGTCGTGATCCAGTGCCGGGCTGCAGAGGTTTAGTTACTGGGTCACGTAGATGTAAGAAATTTATTTTTAAAATGGAAATAATTAAACAGAAACTAGGTGGACTGAACATTGCTAATTAAAATTTGAAAAAATGTGCATGGAAGTTTAAATGAATGGCATACTGTAAACATGTTAGTATCAGCGATCGGTAACTAAAAACCATGGCCATTATAACAAATTGCACAGTTGTTGGGCCGCAGTAATCTCACCAGAATATTTACCCATCCGCAGCATCAGAAAGTTTGAGAAGCACTGGTTTAGTGGGATCACTCCTGCACTAAAAACCACTGTCACTCATACATCCCCCTTTAGTCAGTTGAATCTGTTACAACTGTTGCCTTCAATGCCTACAAAATACTAATGCATTTTGCAGTATACAGTGCCAGAACAAATCATAAATTAAATTTCTGTCCTTCATAATTCATAATTAAATTTTCATATTATGAGAACTTACTTATAAAACCTTCTGTACCATGATCACCATGTATAAATTATTCTAACAGATTCTATCTGTAAATGCCTAATCTAATATCCCATTGTATTTATGTTATTTTTTTAAATACATTCACACTAGTAGCTGATACTGTCTTATAATATAATTTGTTCCATCTGTCTACTGTACTATTACTAAAAATGCTTGTACTTCTCAACTCATTTCTTAAACAGTTTTTGTCTTGTACTCAAGTACCAGGATACTGTGATAGTGAACAAATTTTCCACATGGCACTTCTACTTTGATTGCCAGTATTTTGTAGGTCTCTCTTTACTCTCTTTTTCTCTACAGTAGTTAATCCAAAGTGCTTTAGCCTTTCTCTTTAACTTAGTCTTTGACATTCCTAGATCATCTTGGTTGCTCTGCATTGAACTCCTTCCAAATTTCTATGTGTTTCTTCCAACATGGTTTCTATGCCTGAATGCAATATTCCAAATGTGGACATATCATTGTCTTATATAATTTATTATTTCTTTGTCTCGGCTCACTCATTAGTTTTATAGTGATATATTCTAAATTTATAACAGACTAATATTTTGAACAGTGACATGCAGTTATGCATATTTCATGGGTCTATTCATGATGTTAATACTTTTAATTGAATTTGCTTAATCATGAAACAAAAGATCATATGTAATGCAAGATTGTATCTGCGGCCCAAGATTAACGTGGTTATGTTGATGACTTTTGTAAGTACAAGTCTTAACTTACTGCAACATCTCAAGGTCACATATGAATGTAGAAACTTGTTTGTCCCAGCAGCAGATTTGCTTCATGAACCTTAGTCCAGATAACCAAATGAATTGTTTATTCCAGTTCTCCAAGGCATCTGACAATGAAGAGCTGAAAGCTATTGTTGAAAGTTACCAAGAAACTCTTCGGAACAAAGCCAATCCAAGAAATCTTAAGAAGTTTGTTGAAGCATTCCTCAAGTGAGCATTCATTTCATTAGTGTAGCAATGAGGGGTACATTGAACCATTCCCCAATTCAGATCTAGATTGGTAATAACCCAGGCTATGCCAGTGATTCTTTTAAATACACTTTTGCCAAGTGTACTGAATATGTGGGGTGGGAAGTTAGCAGAGTGATAACAACATTGGATGATGGAGCAGAAAGTCATGGGCTCGATCCCCGCAGGAGCCCTATGGTCGACTCAGCCTTACTTGCTAGAGGGCAGTGGTAAACTGAGGAGCAGCGTTAAGCTGCAAGGTAAAACGTGGGTCTGGGGAAAGTAATAGCAACCTACCCCAGATTAATGGCTTATACCGCCTAAGTCGCTGATTGCCGAAGCCTGAGATAAGCGCTGGAACCCAATGCTCGGACTTGAGTACTGGAGCTCCCTTTACCTTTACTGAAGATGTGTTGAAATTTTAATTGTCTTACCTTAATTTTCAAATAATTGTTCTTTATAAAAATGTTTACCAGTACTTTCTAACTTATAAAATACATTAAACGTCTGAAGTTTAGAATAATGAAAAATTGAATAGTTATTTGATAGTTAGAGGAGCTGATCAAGTATCTTTGAGCATTGAAATTTACAGGATAGAAAATAACGCAGTTAAATATGTTGCTTAATTCTATTATTGTTAACTAGGCAAATACTAATCATTGAAAATTGATCAAATAAATAAAATGCTTGATAAGTTTGTTTTACTTTGCCCATTACTGTAATTATGCCTATATTTATGACAAGAACTTAATTAGCATTTTAATAATCTACCAAATTTAAATTTATGTTAACCACTTTGCTAATTTCTTCTATGACGCTGCGTCATAAATGTGCTTTTAGACGTACCAACATTGCTGACAACATAAAGAAGCTAAAGTAAGAGGCCTTGAGCCTGTACTTTCTATATATTTTCACCATGACTATGCTTCAAAAGTGCTTCTGTATACTTGGTTAGCCATTTGGTACATTCTCTGTGTTTATTAGCATGGTGTGGTATTGTATTATTTTGTGCATTTCTATGTTTTATGCAGATATATGGGTAGTTTATTGGTAAAATTGTACTGAACCCCTAGTAAAACAGTAAGAATTTCGTTCATGCTCTGTGGTCTCTCAAAATCGGGTACAGGACATTCTCCCCCTGGACATAATCCCCGCCGGTACACCCTTTGAAGTGACACTGCTGAACATAATCCCCCCTTTTTTTACTCTGTGGGCTTTGACGAAAAGCAGTGTTTTGCACCCAAACGGGGTTATATATTCATTACCCACATCATAACCCAGACACGAAACACTAACCCTAAACGATACTGACGGCAGCCATCAGAAACCGATAAATACCTTTTTAAAATTAAGATCTATGATATTGATTTACATTGTTCATTCGGGGGGATAATGTCCAGGGGGATAATGTCCAGGGGGATAATGTCCAGAGGGATAATGTCTGGGGGAGAATGTCCACGCCCCCTCAAAATCAGATCACAATGAATTACAGTATTGAGATAACAACTGAAAGTAAACAGTAAACAACAGAAAGGAGAGGAATAGTCCAGAGAATCACATAAGCAGAACAGATTCTAATATTTAGCTGAACACACAAGTGCTGAACAGGACATATAGGGGCCAGCCATATATTACGTACACATCGAGGGTTATTGGATTTATGAAGTTTTGCGTGGGGATGCGTACGGGGGGGGGGGGGGTCTGAACTGAATGCATATGTTGCATATATATGCACAAACATATAAATTAAAGTGTTAGTTTTAATTGTCAAAGCCACACAGGGTGGACGGGGGTCAATATGTGTGGGACTGAATAAACCGGTTGACCTTGTGGACAAAGTACAGTAATTAAAGCTCTTATCAGTCCTTTCTAGAACAGAGGTCTAGAGGGATGAGGGGAAGGAGGGAGGGGCAAAACCCCCATCAAATGCCGGCTGTTTGCAGATGCACCAAACAGGGTGGGGGTAAGCCAATGTGTACTTGTGCATGGGGGTCAGCAAAATGTGTAGCAGGGGAGAGGGATCCTGAAAATATTACTTATGTGTAGTTGTGTACGTAATATATGGATGGGCCCATAGTTTACTTATCCAACAGTCACATAATGGCCGGGTGGGAGAAATTTCATTGGGTGATGTGCAAAAAATGATTTACCAGGATAAAAGTCTGATATAGAGAGAGACCGAAGTTCGGCTTCGGCGCCGAATCTAAGGAATCAGTCATATTCGGCCAACATTCGGCTTCGGCCTAATCGCTTTCATAATGTTCGGGTTCGGCTTCGACCTTAACTAAGTAGGAGTATCGGCCATAAGCCGAACATTTTGGCATCATATAAATGATGACTGTAAAAGGTTTTTACAAAAAACTGTAAAAAAGTCAAGTTACTGTAAAAAGTCTCTTTTATTCACGATCAGATGTAGCGCGGCCAACATGAACTGAATGACCCTTGTCGCACCGATGAGCCAATGACTATCTATTTGGCTATGATGCTATCTCTCTGATAGGGCTGCGCCGAGTAACTCGAGTAACGCAAGTACTCGACTCCAAATTGGAGTCGAGTAATTTTTTTGGAGTCGAGTACTCGCATAGAATAACTAAATAAAGAATAGAATAGATAAATAAATAATAGCCAAAGAATTTCATTAAACTTTGGCCTACTGTTATTTGATACAAATGATTAAACAGTCTTATTTAGGTTATTCTTAATCATTATGCCCCAGTTAGTTCAGATGTTGCCCGCAGTGGGCCAAGTCTAGTGTGGACCTCACATTTTTTGCCAGTACCGGTAAAATAGTTTCTGTTCTGTAACTTCTGTTATACTACACGTGAATACGCTTGAATATCCGAAGAAATTGATATGTAACTGCATCTAGTGTTCTGCTTTGGTTAAATGAGGGCCATGAGGCAAATAATACGCATTATGTGACGTGTAACGTTTGCAAATCATGTATTTCCGGTTTTACGCGAATACTCGAGTACTCGCTAAGCTACTCGACTCCTAAACTACTCGGTTAGCGCAGCCCTACTCTCTGACTCCCTATCGTGATTCGTCTCGATTACCTAGACTTATTTTAAACTATCTAACAAGTGACGGCTGTGTTGCCACACGCCTTGCGTCTTCCAAACGCATCGTCCGCTGGACCGCCGACTGATTACAGTATAGCCACGAACTTGCGTCTCCTCAGCGGTATAGATTAGCATCATTAATTAGGGTGGGTCAGTGGCGGCTCCAGGATTTGGCAAGTGGGGGGGAGGGGCGTTGGGGTAGTAACTTCTAATCATGGGGGCCAACCATTTGTTGTTAGGTATGCAGTATTAAATATAGGGTCCCAACAGGGGGCCAGACACTCAATAGGGGGCACGGGCCCCTCTGTGAAGCCGCCACTGGGGTGGGTGCCTGGGTGGTCGTGCCTTAATCCCGAATTTCGGTCATTTCATTTCGTTCCGAACATAGGAGTTCACGCTGCAACCCCTCTGCCAGCTGCTACCCAAAACTTAATGGGACTCCGTTGTTTCCGAAAGGACGACGTGCTTGAGGCCTTCTGGTCATATCGAGGCCTGCTGGAGATACTCATTAGTCAATAGTCAGTATTGTCGCTTTTAAACGTTGATGCGACTGCTGCTGGAGAGGTTGGGAGATTCTATGTAGCAATCATCAGACAGTGAGTGAGTGATCCAGTAGTGTAGCCTATATATTATGTGATATGTAGGTCTATACGTGTACGTATTTATATGTTTATTGAACATAGGCCTAAGTTGATAAAATTTGTTTCACGTACTTTTTATACTGTATATTTTCACTTTTATCATAAAATGAGCGCAACGGCCAGTCAGGTTTGCGAACTGATAATGACGGCTTTATTTATCAAAGGAGTTTTACCTACAGACTTTATCGCATTGTTACTCGCACTGCATAGACCTATATAACAACGTCTGTGTTTGGGTGAATAGAACCCGGAGCTTGTGAAGCCCCTGAATAGAAGCCCTTATTCGATTAACTAATAGCTGTCATGGTGAACGGTTGCATTACATTTCAGTTAACAAGTGAGAAATTAACTTCATATCAATCACATATTTTGTTTGCTTCTCCAATATGACTCTTCGTAGCTGCTTAGCTAGCTTTCAGGACTACATGTCAATAGATTCGGCTTCGGCCGAATCTATTGCAGACAGCTTCAGTTCGGCTTCGGCCGAAGCTAAGGACTGCAGATTCGGCTCCGGTTCGGCCGATACTGTAAATTGCAGCTTCGGTCTGACTCTAGTCTGGTAAATATTATTTAAAAGCACATTCCTAAGCACATTCCATTCCTAGTTATGCCAATAAAGGGCATATGACTACACAAAATCAGTCGCTTAAAAAAATTTCTGTAACAAAATATTTTTCAGCTGTCTTTCTCAGCCATGATACAAAGATTTCTGCCTAAAGTAGTAAAGGAAATACACTGTACTGGTCTTTCATAAGGAGCAATTATATTTTCACACAGGCTGATGGCTCCCAAAAAATCCACATCAAGTTAGCTTATTCTGTTGACCAGAATAATTTGCTTTTAGTTGCCCAGTTCTTTTGGTTACTGGACAACTGTCAATCTTCAATGGGACTACAAAGGGTCTGCACCAGTCAATCCTTAAAACCTGTGGAGATAAGACTAAGGTGGAATTCATTGAAATTGGCGGAGTGGCAAATGTGCTTGAAGAAAAGGTAATGAAAAATTCAAGATCTTAAACTCTATGGTTCCTTTAATCAACAGATACTGCCTTATCAATGCATTACATGATGCACGGAAAACAAAGATTGTTAAATAAATTGGATATTTTAAATTATAAAGTAGATATTCTTGCGGGTTCTTTAAAAATGAACACTGTATACACAGACACACACACACAATGAGCAGCATAACTATCTGTTCTTCCTGATAAATGAATTTTTAAGTGAAATATTGCACTAAAAAAGAACTGACAATATCCAAGTATGTTATAAAGAAATTTGATCAAATATGTTTATGTGAATCATTATACAGAGAGTACAATTGAAAATTAACTTTTAACAACCATACAATCACATTGTTAATGATTTAGCATACCGGTAAGCGGCAAGTAGGCTTAGAGCAGTGATCAGCAAACTCTGGCCTGCATTCCAAACCTGGCCCACAAAGGGGTTTCAGTTGGCCTCTGAGATCCTTGATTCCTTTCTCTAAAGAACTTTTGTCATTTTCCTAAAATGCCACTTTTCATGTGCATTTCCTAAAGGGGACATCAGGCAGGGCTGTTAATGTGTGTGTCGACATACCTTATTTGCCCATTCACATACAAGTGATAGCTTGGTGTAATGGGGAAGGTTAAGGTGCTAGACCAGGAGTCTCCAAAGTTTTGTAGCCAGGGGCCACATTGTCGACTTCTGAAGGCACAGCAGGCCACAGGCACAAGATTTTTTTTTAGTAAAATACAGTGAATGTATAACTGGCAAAAGACTATTTAGCCCAGAATTATGATGCATTACAATTACATAATGCGGAATATCAGTTACAATTGAAATGGCTTTTAACTACTGTAAGTTACATAAAACTAATGCATTTCTAACAAAATCAGATTTAGTATGATTTGCACATGTTCCTCATTTTTTGCTACAGGCCGTATCCGGCCCGCAAGCCGTACTTTGGAGACCTCTGTGCAAGACCAATGAACTGAACAGGGTCTTCTAGAGTTACAGAGGAATAGAAATGGGGAAAGTTGGCTAAAGGAGTTCCCTTCCTTTTCATTTTTAGTAGTAAAACTAATAGTATACCTAGGTCCATAGTGCATGCATTGGTGACAATGGCATGTGTAGTCAGGATTTTTTATTAACTATGGCCCATGGAAAGAAATTGCTTCAGAATTTGGCCCTTTGTGGGAAAAGTTTGTGGACCAGTGGTTTAGAGTATTGTCATTAGAGCATAAAGGCTTGTCAAATAAGAAATAAATCCTGAATAATTGTAAAATGTACTTTGCACCTATTGCATTGTTGGTTAAGAATAAATGATTTACTTTTTTTAAAAAACGATCATCAGAAATGCTAGGAATGATGATTTTGTCAACATTGCCTGAACTTTTTTTCAGCCTGATAAGCTGGTTGAATGCTTCCAGTATTTCCTGCAAGGCATTGGAGTTGGTATGTTGATAAATGCATTACTAGAAGAACAGCCAGCACATGTTTAATTCACAGTTGCTGTTTAAAATCTATTACTGGTAATAGCAAACACATCTTATATATTTAATTGAATCAATTTTTACTTCATTTTTTTAAGAATAATGGCACAAAATCTATAAACTAATTGAGAATGTAAAGTCTAAATCTTTTGAACATAAGACTTTGTATCAAGTTGCACCAATAAGGTTACTTGTTATCTGTAGCAGCAGAATTGCTGAATACTTTAAACTTGATAAAGAACAACAAATTCTATGACATAAATCCTCATTTTAATCGTTATCTTTATGCAGTGTCATCAGTGCCAATGCAGAATGTAGTGCGGCCACCGCGTGGTCGATCCATGTCAATGCAGGACTACGACATACCACTGCGTCAGCGACTTTTCAGTGCTCAGTTCTCATCAAGTCCTCCAATATCTTGCAGCCCACCAAGCCTTGATGGTCAGCAATCAGCTTCTGCTGGGGCTTCAACACCAAGCACCCCAAACTCACCCAGCACTCCTGAAATCAAAGGATTCATTGATCAGCCACTCATGGAAGTTGCAGAGCCAATCTAAGCACTACTAAATGCAGCACTTAAGAAAAGGTCATCAGAAACACTTTCACTGCAGTCAACTGATTCAAGAGTTTGAGGATCCTAAAACTTTTGAACATTCGTCTGTGTACACTGGACCTAAATTCTGTATATATGATGTTTGTGATTTTGTTATGGTTGTACATAGGAATAGTTTCAACGCTCTTACGTTGCTTAGCTTTCTTTCTGCAGCATTACAGACACTAATCACTGTGTTGGATGTATGAGAATAAAGGACAATTTTTGTCGGTATTATTTTACATTGACAGTAAAACTTCATCTACAAACAGTTTGAAGTATTGCTCATCGCATCAGAACATATGAATCCAAACACAATACATGTAATAAACAGCAACATAATAAAAGATTAAATTCCTTCTGCATTCAAACCATAGGAGCAACAGGCAGTCAAATTGTTCATGGCTTAATATGACTACCAGGAACAGGCTTTTTTCCACTGGCACTAACTGATTCCATTTTCCTGATATTGTCAAAAGCGTTTAGATGATGCTGCTTCAAATTTTATCAAATTTGAATGAAGAGTTAATGCATGATTTGGAGTCTAAGAGTTAACACTTTATATAGAGTTTTAAATCTTGGAGATTTTCATTTTAAAGTCTGGGATTCAGTTTGTGAATGATTTGCAAATGGTGAAGCATTATATCATTAACATCATATGTCAGCTTAATCCAATAAATCTCTGCACATACAAAAACTTTAAAACAATTTTGGTGAACAAGAAATTCATCAAATCAACTTATAACGGGGTAGGTTTACCGTTAGCTGAATAAAACTTGATAAAAAGCCCTTTCGAAATGTTTTTACAATAAGTGAAATGGAGACCGGTCATAAAATAAGCGATATGGTACACTTTCATAACAGTATATGGCTAATTCTGTCTGGTCACTGCAGTTAACTTGTCAGGTACTGCTGGCTCATCCATAAGTATGAATTAATTTCCCACTCATTGCTCATGACATAACATGTTAACTCTCATATTGCACACAGAAGGCAAATTCCTAACCCAACAGTTGTTAAACATGCTTTGAAAGCACATAACACAAAGCATTTGCATTCTTTACCAAAACTTTTAAAAATTCGTAATCATGATTACATTTTTGTGTGAAATGCTACCTGTATAACCATAAAACCTACATATGGATATCTTTACAGATGTTTAGAGCATCTGTGTATTTGCATATAAAGTGGGGGAGCAAAATGTATATGAAAATATAGCACATGCACATTACATGCATACCCTTACTGTTTTCATACTGAACATTTTGCTTGAACCAATGCACTTTAGAATCTACCAACATGTACCTTTCAGTTAATGCACGTGTTAAGGTTTACAGAGAAATTCCATCAATGGCTAATGCTTATTCATTAGCTACATCTTGGTTGGTAATTCTTTGAGTTTAGCCTAATAAAGAAAACTTATGAAATAAATTGAACCTCAACTTTTCTTTGCTACTGCAATAAAGAGAATGGTCTAATGCATTTCTATGTGTCAATTATGCATTAGATGTAATTTCTCTCTTTGAAGTTGTATGTCCCATGCATATGTCGTATGCCACATGTATTGTGCATATGCACAATTGTACATGCAACTACATATATAAAACACAGTGGTGCATTCTTGACGACTTTATTATTTTGATTATATAAAAAAATATTAAAATATTTTACTTGAACATTGAAATCTGATTTCCAATATCCTGGCAAGTTCTATTCACCAAGAAGATAAGATCTTGCTTTCCAAAACACATCACCAATTATGTCAACATGAAGTGAAACTGGTTTAGAGCTTTTCATCTTCTTCTTGCTCTTACAAATCTCTTGTTTACATGCAGCGGAATCTACTCCAGAGCTTTGATATACTGTTGTTGCATCTAATGATGTCGAAGGCAGTCCAACAGTTTCCTGCAAATTTTTTGAGAAGTAATAGTTTACCAGTATTATTCCCAACAAAGTGAAATGCTTTAATGAAGAATGACATGAACGAGAACCACCTCAATTGCCTAGAGTTTATTTGGTACTGGAAATGCAAAATTCTCTTAGAATGCATGCATCAATTGCTAATTCTTAAGAGACCTGATCCAGAGAGGACTTTATGAACATGCAACAACTGTATAGCAATTTGTTATGTATTTGCAAGGGCAACATATCTCACAAAATAATGCATAGCAATATTAATTTAAAAACCACAATCAAAAAATATCTAATGTGTTAACACTTGCAATGGCCAACAATTTCAAAATTTCATACCTCAACACATTCTTTAATGATAATAGTTCCTTTTTTGAAAATTTCTGGTAAATTATTATAGTTTGTCTTAAACTCTGAGAAAAGCATCTCCTGTTTGTCTCCTGAAAGCATAGTCTGCAAGTAATAATGGAAAACAAAAAATCAATACATTTAATATAACAATTTACAAAAGCTATTTTATCAGAAGTTATTGCATCACACTTGCCACCAAATTCAATTCAAATAAATAAACATCATAAAACATAACAAGTAGGGATCAACCAGGTAGACATTTTTCATCGGGTACCAAATCTGAGCATTTTGATGAAAATATGTGCGGTTCCAAGTAGGAATCGTGTACCACTTGTCCCATATGCGGAAATAGGCCTACATCAATCTTTTAAACATCTAATACCAAATCTCTATTCAGTAACCTGGTTAAGTACAATCCTCTCACTTGAATGTGGCTGCCGGTGGAGAGAGAGCCTTGAATTACAAGGGCTTAATTACGGATTCTCTATTCACTCTACTCAGAAACACGATTAATCACAATCCTCATTCATTTAAATGTGGCTGCCGGCAGAGAGAGACACAGACAGACAGACAGAGATTGCCTTGAATTGGAAGGATTTTCCTCCACCAACATATTGCTAGAGTAGGCCTACATCAATTGTTTTAGTGTAGAAAACAATTCTCTATTCAGTAACCTTGGCAATCACAATCATTTGTCCAATTCTGCTTCAAATTGGACGTTTAAACAGAGTTTCCTTCTGCTGATATGTCCTCAATAGCCTATTTCTATAGGCAACTACCGGGTACTTGCATGCCAAAACATCATCTTGCAAAAACGTGATCCAAGATGAGTCCAGAGACTCGGGGCGATTTCCAGTTGATCGCTAATGACAAGATACCATAGAAGTTAGATTTACATAGAGAACTATACAATAAATAGTTCTGCAAACAGACCTGCTTTATATCCTAATAAATTTTCCATTCCTCAAGGCCTAAATATAGGAGCACATTATATATGACTATGAGAAAAAGAGCAAAAATATGGTACTAGTTTAAAACAGCACAAATATGGATATATAATCACAATTACTTTTAGTATAAAATAAATATGCATTTCTAATTAATAGCAAACATCCTGTGATGTGCTTATTTATAAAAATTAATATCTAGCCTCAAGTCTCTTTTGTGCTTCATTTGGTGTCAATCCTCCATCTTGTACAAGCTTCCAGAAACTTGTGTTTTGAAGATTATTTATGTGACCTAAAATAATTAGAAAATAATCAAAACCCATAAATGAAATCTTTATGACGTGCAGTCAATTTAAATAAGCATAATTAAAAGCCAGTTCCTGAAATAAGTAACTCATTACCAATCAACAAAATTTTCCTATTCTTACAATGTTTAGCATAGTGGCATTGAGGGTCATGTCCTGAAAATGCATTCTAAAAATACAATGATAACAGTAGATGCGAATGGCTAGGTTTCTCTTTAGGTTATTGAAGTTTTTTAACTTCAATTTTTAACCAGTCAATGAACATAATGAACAATGAAAGTGCATAATTAAAATTAAATTTTACATATAAAATGCCCAGCCCATTGCAAAAAGTTTGCAGCTATTACAATGTGTAATATACAATCTTATACTCAGTGCAAGAAATCTGCATATATCTACAAACTTAGACTCTGCTGCCAATAGCATCTCTTTACCAATGCAGTGTTTTATTTAAAACAGTTCTGATTATGTCATGTGTCATTCAAGTAACAAGTGGCTAATTAACATAATATTAAATTACAGTAGTTATAAGAAAATACTTAATAAATTCTAGATCATTGCATTTATAATCACCATTATTTTTTTGATGCTAATCAATATATCACTATTAGCCAATGACCATCACCACATTCAAAAAGGTTTCCAGATGAAGTATTAATAATGTTATTATTAATCCAGTGAAAAAATATAGTTAAACGAAACATCCAACAGAAAATCAAGTCCCACGCAGTTTCCTTTTATTTACAGTAGGCTTTCACATTGTAGGAAAACAAAAAATGCCTTCTGTTATGTAATACACGGGTACTTACAATCTGCTTGTCGCCAACTCAAATAATCTCGTAAAACTTTCGCAGAAGGATATTCAACCATTCTTGCATCAAAGGAAGGTGGGTACTGAAGCAGTCTATCCTTGAAAAAGCTGCTCCAATGAAAGACATAAGATGACGTGAACATGCTCACCACTGTTGACATTATTTTACTATAAAAGCCAAATTGAATAAAAAAATCTGTATGGTCTCATAATCTCTGAAGTTACTGCAGGTTAATATTCCAATAAACAGAGTTGCAGCATCCAACAACCTCAAGCCACTATATTTTTTGGCCTTTTGACTCCAGTAAAAATAAAAATAAAAAATAAAAAAATAAAATAAAAAACAAAAAATAAAAGATCAAATAAGTGAAGAACAGTTTGGTTTCAAAGAAGATAGTGGTTGTATGAATGCAATCTTTGCTCTAAGGATGCTGAGTGAAAGATGTATCGAAAAGCAGAAAGATCTTTACTTATGCATCATTGATTATGAGAAGGCTTTCGACAACATCAAACACGAAGACCTATTTGAAAGCCTCAATAAAGCAGGAATCGACAGAAAAGACAAAAGATTAATAGTGGATCTATACTGGAAACAGGAGGCAGGTATTAGACTAAATGGGGATATAGGGAAAAGGATAAAGATCTTAAAGGGATTGAGACAGGGGTATGGACTATCACCAAATTTTTTCAACTTGTGTGGGGAGGAGATATTCGAAATGATCAAGGAGATGGAAGGTATAAGGATAGGAGGGAAAAATATCAATAACATAAGATTTGCGGATGATACAACACTGTTAGCATAGAGAGCTGCAGAAATTGATGGACAAACTAGCAGAGGAAAGCGAGAGAAAGGGACTAAAAATAAACATAAAGAAGACCTTTACTATGGTAATCACAAAACAAAAAGAAGTGCCAAAATGCAAGATCTTATTAAATGAAAGAGAAATAGAACAAGTAACTTATTTTAAATGTTTGGGAAGCATTATTACAAGTGATGGAAGAAGTGATAAAGACATCATAACAAGAATAGGTATGGCAAAATCTGCCTTCATGGAAATGAAACAAATATTAACGAACAAGAAAATATTAAAAGAAACAAGGCTCAGAGTGCTTAGATGCTATGTATGGTCAGTTTTGTTATATGGATCTGAGACATGGAACATATCAAAAAAGATGAAAAAGAAATTGGAAGCGGCAGAAATGTGGTTTTATAGGAGGATGCTAAAGGTCCCATGGACAGACAAGAGAACTAACGAAGAAATACTACAGATGATGGAAGACACACAGTCACTGATGACTACCATCAAGTTAAGACGGACTAAATTTTTTGGGCACGTGATAAGGAAAGAAGGATTAGAAAACCTGGCAGTGACAGCTTTGGTGGAGGGCAAACGATCAAGAGGAAACACAGATTAAAATATACAGACAAAATGAGAGAGAAAACAGGTATAGAAAATAACATCGAACTCCTGAGGAGCACTAGAGATTGAGAAAAGTGGAAGTCCATGGCTGCCGACGCAGCAATGCATGGCACCTAAAAGAAGAAGACTCCAGTAACTTCAAAAGTTGTTCTATTGTTCTCCATTTACTCTGTCTACCACAATAAATAATAATAATTATGCACTTCTGTAGCACCAGTTCTAATACCCAAGGGTATCAATCGATGGTACTTCAAAATCCATCGGCAAAGATCCAGGTCAATCCAGAGAGATCAGTCAGAGGGAGAGGTAAGATGGACTACGGAGGAAAAGCTAATTCAAAGAGATGTGTCTTAAGTCCTGGATCGGAAGATACTCAATGAATTGGAAGATCTGACAGCCAGAGAGAGAGAGTTCCAGATTTTAGGCCCAGAAATAGAAAAAGCTCTCTTACCAATTTCAGTGTTTGTTCTAGGTACATTTAGCAGTGAATCAGCAAACCTTGTTGAATGATGATGTTTTGGGTGGTTCAACATAGATTTTAAATATTGAGGTTGGCCAAATTGCAGCGTTTTAAAAACCAGGAGACCAGTTTTGAATACAATTCTCTGTTCGACCAGCAACCAGTGTAACTTTTGAAGAACAGGTTTAACCCTTTAACAGGGGAATAAAATTTTACAAACCCTCCCCAGTCTGGGTAATTAATTTTGGGTAAACGCGTTTATATGAAAATGTAAACATATAAATTTTAAATTTACCATATTTGAGGCTATATAGAAGCTAGAATAATGAGGTTTGCACCGTTGTTTAGCATTTTTATTGTTCTTTCTAACGATCCGTGCCAAAAAAAAAATTTGGGGTGGGGTCCACCCTACAGCCTAAAATAGGGCCCCTCCCCAAGGTTTTTTAAAAATTTTGTTCAAAGCTCAATAGCAAAACGTTTTCAGCGGTGACCCCCCTAATGTGAGCGGCAAAGTTCTAGGCGGATATAATTGGAACAGAATAGTTCAAAAATTTTGAAGATCGGACCAAATTTGGGGTAGTTATCGCTTTTCAAACCCCAGAACTCATTGCTCGGAGAAATGAACATTTTGCGAAAATTTTTCAATCTGAAAAAGCGAACATCTCAGTATATTTCAGGCTATATAGAAGCTAAAAAGATGAGGTTTGCACCGTTGTTTAGCATTTTTATTGTTCTTTCTAACCATCCGTGCCCAAAAAAATTTTTGGGGTATAGGGTTTACTCTACAGCCTAAAATCGGACCCCCTCAAAAAATTTTTTTCAAAGCTCAATAGCAAAAAATTTTCAACGGTGACCCCTCTAGTGTGAGCGACAAAGTTGTAGAAAAGTGTAATAGGAACACAATAGTTCAAAAATTTTGAAGATCGGACCAAATTTGGGGTAGTTATCGCTTTTCAAACCCTATAAATGTCTCTTTTCAAAGCCAATAATCCGACTCTCGGTCGAATAAGGCCTATTTTCCTTGCTTAGGGTGGCAACACTAGCTAAAATCGAGCTACCATCTATCGAATGAATAGATACTAAAGAGGTATATAGCATTGGACGTGTCTCAGCCGTTGTGCCCAAATAACGAAACGCTACTAAACTACACGACGTCTGAGCGACGTTGCGCCCAAATAGTGAACGGCGGTGGACGACGTCGGAGCGACGTTGCGCCCACTTGAGAGGTTAATATGATCATGCTTACGAGTTTTTGTAATGGATCGGGCAATATAATTCCGAATCCTTTTGCATATTAAACAACAACTGCATATGAACAAAAAGCAGATGAACAAAAAGCATCTTTATTTAAGGCTAACAACTCAGACATCTTAAACTCAGAATTACTTCAGTGACCTCAATGTCCTGACGATAATACATACAGGTAAAAGTTTCCATTAATTTAAATTTGTCCATAAAAGCAACTGACAAACCTCACAAATTATAAATATTTAATGCTTTTCTTGCATGTCTTTTAAAGAGGCAGTCAAATATCCACTTTGATTTCTGTAGATAAGCAAATAATAAAAAAGCTTCCATTTATTTATAAACTTTATCTTTAGTGATATTAGTACTTGTGGTGTTCAGTTAGTCATAGTACTAGTTAAACATTTTAAATAAAAATGCCCCATCTGTACATATTATGTATACAACATATTGTCTTTCAAACAAATATTGCAAATTATATAAATCACGAGTATTTAAGGTTTTCGTAGGAATCAAGAGAATTACTTGCCTTGGTCTTCGTTGATACAGATCTGTTTCCTGACGAAAGACAAAGCTGTATTCATCACTTTGGCCATAGGCAATTATAATGTCATTGAATTCATTGAATACGCACACAGCAGCTTTGTTCATTAACTCAAGAGCATTCAAGTCGTTAGGCTTCTCAAAATTGTGTAGCTTTGAAAACCTGTTTAATTTTCATTAAAATATTTTTTACAATCATAACTACAATCCTGATGATATAACATTTATAACTGAAAATTGATTGATTTAAACTGTCCTAAACAATTACAAGTGAAAACAAATCAACTATGGGAAAACACCAGTCAAATTAGTCTTTTAAATCCTAAATTAGACAAAACAACAAGCAGTGAAAAAGAATAGTCATACCTATGAAACCCCTTTCCATCAATTCGCACCACAAGAAAACATCCTGGCAAAGCAGACATTTCTCTCTCAAACTTCTTAACGTATTCATATTTGCTTTTTGCCATTTCTGATGCTTTCAATAATCTCAAAACAGTAAGTCTCATTTAAGATGATTCATTGACAAAACTGAAAAATCAAGCAATCAGTCTTAAATAACTATTAGCAAATACAAAAATTTGGTTTGTCAGTTTTTTAGGCTGCATCACAGAAAACGCAACAAATTTTAAAACACTGTCACAGAATGAGATGAATAGTGCCAGCATATGTTTGTATGGTATATTAAACCTAACTTAAATCATAATCTTAAATCAATCTTAAATCATTTCCGCCATAGCTGTAACAACCTAGCCTCACTGCCCTTCGGATATTGACTATTGCCTGGCTGATCTCACACCTTTCCTATAGCTATTTTAAGAAAGGCTGAGCGCCTAAGAATAAGCAGCTACTGTTGTGCTGCTTTCCAAGGCGCTATAGAAATCCACGAGATTTTACTTTACTTACTTTAACTTACAAGAAAAATAAAAGCCAACAATACTTTTAAAAAGAAATATTGCCTGCAACGGTAATGAAGTGAGCGACAATAGAGATCAATTCTCAATTTAATACAACAATTGTTAAATATAACTGCAAACGCAGATGAAAGAAAATATATCTACATAAGTTAGGCCAAATCAATTTAAAGCTACGAGTATATACAACAGGGACTTTCATTTAACAACCTTAGGTTTGCTGATGATATTGACATCCTAAAGGGAAATGAAGATGATCTGGAAGACACGGTACAGACACTGAGCAATGAAGCGGAGCGCTATGGACTGTCGATAAACATTCAGAAGACAAAGACAATGGTGTTTGGCGACAAAGAGATCAAAAGAAAAATTAAAGTAAATGGAATAGAAGTAGAGAACGTAGAAAACTTCACCTATCTTGGAAGCAATATGACACATGACTTAGACTGCAGACAAGAGGTCACAAGAAGAGCAGCAAGAGCTCTAGATCAACTGACGGCAATGGACAAGATCTGGAAAAGCAAATCAATAAGCACTGAAACAAAAAAGAAAATACTCGAAACCTGTATCTTCAGCAGCTTTTTATATGGATGCGAAATATGGACCATCACCAAAGACCTGGAAAGAAAAATACTAGCCTTTGAAAGAAAATGTTATAGAAAAATACTACGAATCGGATGGGTCGAACAAATCACAAATGAAGAACTATACAGGAGAATTCAGCCCAAACAAACCATGCTGGAAAGAGTAAAACAAAGGAAACTCCAACTTTTCGGACACACATGCAGAATGAAAGAGGACAGAAAGATCAAATCTCTAATGTTTGGAATAATGGAGGGTGCCAATAAGAGAGGGAGACCACACAAGGAATGGTGTGATAATATTGAAGAATGGTGTGGAAGCAGTTTACAGGATCGTAGTCACAGAGCAACGGACAGGAAAGAATGGCAGAAAACTGTGGAGATGGCGTTATACACCAACGGGCGATGAGCCCACAGTTAATGATGATGATGATGATATACAACATAAAATTGCAAACAGGGGATCGCAAAATAAAATATATTATAATGATCAAAATTCAACTCTCCTAGTTTGCGTCACTGTCTCACACAATCAAGCCAAGTTAGCCAACGCCGTGCGGCACGGCCCGTGCCAACGCCAGGTGCGTGTGCTAACCTCAAATTTTATAATTAAAAAAAAATTTTCAAAAGAAAACAACACATGTCGGAAATGTTAACAAAACAGCCGATACATTCAGAACTGATTGGATGCGACAGAGCTGCTGCATCAGATTTTGAAATAATGTCCAAATATAAGAACTGGTAGAAGGATGCTGAGATAGCGCTAAAGCACGTACGGAGGCTATACTCGTGGCCATTCTAATACCTACGACCAATGACGAGACTCAATACATTGCCTCAACTACACTGATGCGCGCGCACGGGAATACGTTGGAATATCAGGCAAATCTACAGTCTTTCTATGCAAAAGAGTGACTGTTTCCTAAAGGCAGATATTCGCGGCATGACATCAAATTGGAATTAATTGTTTGTTGATTCACATGGTCACTGGTCAGTCACCAACACTGATCAAAATTTCGTGTAAAAGAATCACGAACGTCTTAGTCGCCATTTTAGTGCTGCTTCTTTCATCTCTGGAAGTCCGGTCCCAAATTATTGTGAAAGAATTTTAAAAGAAATTTTTGAATGCAATGCATGTCAATCATCATTTACATACTGACGAACAGTTATACTAGTAACTAGTGCATGGCGTTTTCCCTAAATCTGGGTTTATCGGACCTCGCCTGGGTATCTGGGCTTTTTGAGGTATCTGGGCCGATAGGAGTGCTTAATTGTTGATTTCCCGTGAGTGGGTGTGGCACAGAAAAACTTCGGTAACGTTTTTATACAACGTTTATTACGTTTTATATTTCTGTAAAGGTTTTACGGTTTTTAACGTTTTTAAAAATTATTTTTCAAACGTTTTTACATCTACGCTTGAAGCCTTGAAAGTAACTGGTATCCATCAGTTGGCGATCGAGGGAGGATCGTTCATTTCACCAATAGTCGAGTACTCACGAGGTGCACCACAAGAAGGTCGATCCAATGCACCCAACAGTGGCAGCTCCACGTGGGGGCCCGGAGGACCTGTGGCCTCCACCCTATTGAATGCCTGCCCAGTGACTCCCCTGTTGGGGCCCTCTACTTAGTACTTACTACTATATACCTATAAACAAATGGTTGGCACCCGTGCTTAGAAGTTGCCACCCCAGCGGCCCCTCACTTTCCAAATCCTGGAACCGCCAATCAGGACCACAGAGAGGGGGAAGGGGCAAATGCACAGGGGCCCGACGGTCTGGAGGGGCCCGGGCCGATGATGAATATGCATAATTAACAATAATACCAATAATAACACTAAAGAAAGGGGGCCCGGCGTGTAAAAGGGGGGGCCGGACCTGAGGACATCAAAAGCATCAAAATGAACAGTGTGAACATGGGCGTCACTTGGGGAGGTCAGGCGGGCCCCAAGGAAAATGAAGAAATAATGTATTAAGTAAACAAATAAATGTGAAATGTGCAAAAAATCGCCAAAATTGCTCAAAATTTGCCCACAAATTTTAAAAATTTTCAAATTTGCCAAACTTGGTCCAAAAATTGCCCAAAATTTGCCTATAATTGCCCAAAATTTGCCCATAATTTGCCAAAATTTGGCCAAATTTGGCCAAAAAACTATCTCGCCCCCAAGAAAAGTGTGAAATGACGCTACTGAGTGTGAAAAAGAGCGAAAAGAAAAAAAGGTCATCACTAGTTTTCGAGAGTTGCAACATGGCATCGTGTCAGTTAATTTGGGTTAAACCAATGACGAGCAAAAAAGGGTCGTCAGCAATTTTTAAATTTTTTTCGGGGCCCGCCGGCCATTCTGCACAGGGGCCCGGAATTTCTCTCATCGGGCCAGCCGCCAATGGCACCCAATTTATTAATTAGGCCCTGTTATTTATTTGTGATCTATTAATGAGTGGGAAAAGGCTGTAGGCTTATAACAATAATTAAAGTTATTGTCATTTTCAGTTACAGTTAATTATTTTTTCAGTTATTTTCAGTTAATCGTCATTGAACACATTAATGAAATTTTGGTGCTTTTTCTTAATAAGCAATAATTTAACTCTTTTCTCTAATTGATTGAAAACCCTACTTATATGTCCATATTTTCACATGCATGCCCATCAAAACATGACATAAATAATTTTGGAAGATCGAGAGTTTCAATGTGTTCAATCGAAGATCTTTTTATTATGGTGCTTGACTTCCTAAGTTTGTCATTGTTGAGTTATTTTAACTATTTCAGTTATTTATTTTTCAGTTACAGTTTCAGTCATTGGTATTTTTCAGTTATAGTATATAACTTATAGTTAACTGATTTGCTATTTAACTTATTTGTCAGTTAACTGATATTTAAGTTACAGTTAGGCCTACAGTTAACTTAAACCACACTGGTTTTTATGGCAGTCACTGCAGAAAAGCCGATTCGCACAAGTAGGTGGTTGCAAATGGTAGTAGAATATAGAAGGCTCTCTCAGACAACAGAGTAGGCCTATATTCCACAGAATATGCCATCCAGAATGACAACAGTGACTTTCTGTTGAACTCCAATCGAAGTGTTCTGCCAGTTCTAGGCTATTTGTTCCCATCCAATTAATCGGTCAACTGACATTCAAATGGAGTTCGAACCCAGTCAAACATGCTTACGTCATAATGTCATCATCTCCGAAATACTTATGGAAATAATCTGACAACCGCTGTTTATTCATAGACGCTTAGCCTTCCTTAAATTACAGTAGCTATGGGCAAAGTGAATGATTTAAAAAATTAAAACTTTTCCTTGGCATATTCGCGGACCCCTTGGCACCTTGCCGTGGACCCCCAGGGGTCCGCGGAGCACAGATTGAAAACCGCTGGGCTGCATCACTCTGTTGCAAAGTTCTCTTAACTTTGACGACCAACTCTGTTACGCTCTTGCGCTATAGAAGTTGTCTGGACATTAGGCCTATTGTACATTATACTGGATAAACGCCTTTGGCAATATACCCGTATACAGGCATATTGTGCATTTCGATCTATCGACGTGTACCGTTTTCTTTGCAAATATTACAAAAGCATTTTTCACCAGCGACTAATATACGACGGAATTAATTGAATAATATAATCTGATGATCGTTCACTGTTACTTGGCTGCGTTTTCTGCTGCATTAAGACAGTTTCATCGCAAGGGCTTTGAGCAAATAATATTCGAATAATTAATCAGTCTGATGCATTTCTTGACTACATGGACTAATCATGTAGAGGTCCTCCTTGCGACGAGATTAATTGAAGGAGAGGCTCAATCATTATAATTATGTAAGCTAATTATTCCTGTTCTGCTACTACGACCCACTAGAGTTCGCTAGACTCGACTACGATTTCAGATTCCTGGCTATCGCGTCTCAGTCGTCCCTCGTTTTTGTTTTCCTCGAAACAGAAAGTCATGTGGCCACTGCTCTTGTCAGCATCGGCATTCGATTCGATTTGCCCTGGCGCGTTTCCCGCCGCTGCCTCGTCTTCGTCAGCAACGTAAGCCTCGTTTTCGTATCCCTTTCTGTGGTTCAGATCCGACTGTTTGTGGCGGCCGTCGTTGGAAAATTTGCTGTCATGAGATGCGGAGTGAAGTTCGAAATGAACGCCGCCGAGTGAATAGAGACGAAGATCGGCGAGTCCTTCGTTAGATCGAGTCGCGTCGTCCACGGCGCGGCGTCTGTCTCCGGAAGCAGTCAGCATCCGCTGCTGTTGGAGGCTGTTATTGTTGCAGTGGACGGTCGACGTTGGTCCACCTACGAACAATACGCGTGTACATCCTGAAGCACGTGCATTGTTGCTGACACTTAACTAACCGATGACTAAATCGTCTAAAACGAGCACGTCTATAAAGACGCGGCTCCGCGTGGGTGGGACATGGCCGGGGGCCCGTGCCCCATTGAATGCCCGCCCTCAGTGGCTCCCCATCGTTGGTGATATTCTTCATGTATGTGCTGTTTTCTGAAAAATGGTTGACCCCATGCTTTGAAGTTGCCACCCGAAGCCCCCACGTGTCAAATCCTGGAGCCGCCGCTGCGCCTATCTAACGAGGCCATAATAACAGATCGTACTACTTAGGGCTGTGAGTTATAGACCCCTATGCGATCGCATAGGTAACAAATTTTTCAATGCGCACCGCAGCATTTCAGCCGTTTTCTCCGCATATGCGATTTCCGCACAAATTTGCGACAATTTTATCCGCAATTTTAGCTGTCGTCACATAGATAGCACTGTTCTGCTATTTTCCTAATATAGACATAGATTAACAGGTGATCAGCGCCTGTCTGGATGACCTTTTTTACTCGCCAGTCCTTTTTTCACCTATAACACCGCAACTTCCGCAAATATGCGGCGCAAAAATTGGAAATTTAAACGCATCAGTGGGAAATTTCCGCATTTCCCCGAATATCTAGGACCTCCGAGTACCGCATATTTCCTGAAAAATCGCCGCATTAAACTCACAGCCCTAACTACTGACGTGCACGGCATTAGATTCTGATACGAAACGTTAGGCTCGCGAGTAGACATGTGAGCAGTGGCGGCTCCAGGATTTGGCAAATGGGGAGAGGGGACCGTTGGGGTCGCAACTTCTAAGCATGGGGCCAACCGTTTGTTGACAGGTAGGCCCTATGTAGTAGTAAGTATAGGGTACTGGGGGCCAGGCATTCAATAGGGGCACTGGCCCCCATGTGGAGCCGCCACTGCAATGTGAGTTATCCTGTAAGTTATCTTCCGTTAAATATAGGATATACAGACTGACGAATGACCAAAGTTTAACACTCTTCATCGTGAATAATTATTATAACCGAAATGACCGATCGGCGTACGTTCGTCGCGGCGTGTGTTCTGATGTGGAGCGTGAAATACGACGGCCTTGTCTTCGTGTAATTCTGCAATCGTTGGTCGCCGCTTCGCAAAATCTGACAAAAAATAGAAATAGCTGTCAGAGTCGATTTAATAATCTTTATTTCGTGACAAGCACAGCATTTTAAAAAATGTTAAAACACAACCAATAATAACACAAATCAACTGAACAAAAACTCAATGCAATAAACTAAAAATAACTAAGAAACTAAGAAACTAAGATTTGAAGAGTGAAGAGTAAAAATAATTTTCAAACTTTTTCGAGGCCCGTCGAGAGAAATTCCGGGCATCCGGGCAGAGCAGTCAAAAGGCCCTAAATGGTTTGAAAGCTTAGGCCTATATTTTAAAGGAAAGTTTGACCTAAAAAAGTTCAACGGTTTTCCAGAAATTTACAGATCAATTGTGAAAAAGTGGTGTTGACCTTTTTAGCTTGTCTTCGACGCCCCCTCCCCCCAACTGCCTTTGGCGTTTCCATAATAAGTACACAGTAGTTATTGCATGATATCAGTGGCGCCGCTAGGGTTGGTGTCACCCAGTGCGGTAAAATCGTGGTGTCACCCATTTAGACTTGGGACCTCTTCTAAATCTTTCTTATTTTTCCTTCTCAAATACCGTGACAAGCAAAAAAAAGAAAAAAAGGCCATCCTTGTTTTGGTGTCACCCCCTAGATGGTGTCACCCGGTGCGGTCCGCACCCCCCCTCTCGATGCCACTGCATGATATAGCATTTCGCGGACCCGCCTGGGCCTCCTACAGATCGCCGGGTCCCTGGGCATTCGCCCCCTTTCCCCACCTCGCCAGGTCTGACCGTCTGACTGTCTCGGTTGTTCTTCGATCGTGATCAGCGTGGGACCTTGACATTAATCCTGCCATGAATAGGATCTCGAAGCAGATTTAGAATTTTAGATTATAAACGGGTAACACGGGTTGAAAACCATCGTGCATGTCTAAGGGCAGAGAGAGAGAGAGAGAGAGAGAAGAGAGAGAGAGAGAGAGAGAGAGAGAGAGAGAGAGAGAGACGCCCTGGATAGCAATGCGCCGCCCATAGAATACTTTAAGTGCCTCGATTCCATGTGTTTATGTCTCATCGGACGAATATGCATTAGACATGGCCTGGGCCCTGGAGATACCCTAGGGCGTCTCTCTCTAGGTTGTTCGTTTTACTTAACCGTTATGCGCAACTATTTCAAGAAAACTTAGTTAAGGTTCTTATCATAAAGTAAGTGCTCTAGGTGGTAATATAGGAATTTCCATGCAGACCGGTTGAGAAACTCCGCTTCTGAGCGCGAGTTCTTTCCAACACATACTATGGCATGCAGAAAATGTTCCGCAGTGAGTTTAGCGACTACGACTAATCGAATTTATCGATTAATTAATTATCTTCTGGGGTGGGGCCCGGCCCGAGCCCGAGCCCGAGGCCCGAACTTTGAGGCCCGCCCGGCCCGTAGCCCGTAGCCCGTACCTTGCCGCCCGGCCCGAGGTACGGGCGGGGCTGCAAGGTAATTTCATAAAAGTGTAATCTGCTAACACGATATTAAATACAATATTCATTTGTAAGCTCAAAATCAAATAATTTTCATTAATTATATTTTTAAAAATATTTTCTTAACTGTTCCATAATTGCAATTTTTATTACAGTTGAGCTGTAGCCATTGTATAATTGTCAATAAAATGTTAATATTTTGTTGCTGTTAGGAAAAGAAGAGGAAAAAGGCAAGACTAAGGAAATATAAACTTGAATTTATTAAAAATATTGTTAGCGCCCGGCCCGTGCAAGGCCCGTAGCCCGTACATTTGCGCCCGTAGCCCGTACCTCGAGGCCCGTAGCCCGTACCGGGGCGCCCGGCCCGGTACGGGCCCCACCCCAGATTATCTTATATTGGAATGTGTAAAATCTGAACAATATAATTATTAATTATTGTCGTTACTAAATCGACAAAAACTTGATTGTCAGATCAGGGGTGTAGTCAGGAATTGATTGGGGGGGGGGGGCGTATAAATATTGAGGGTCGGGTATAGATCTTAACTGTAAACCACATAAACCATATAAATCACATATAACCACATATAAATCACATAAAAAACTTTATGGTAAATTGGTTTCGGGGATATATATATATATATATATATATATATATATATATATTAGAGCTGTTGTGCGATTAAAAATTTTAATCGAAATTAATCGCACGATTAAAATATTTAATCGTAATTAATCGCTGTTTAATCGCATAATTTATAAATTGCAAATATTTTGTCTTAATTAAAAAATGCAATTTCTGAATAAGTTTTCTTTACACTTTGTACCTGTTAGTCATGTAATGTATGTATTTGGCAAACCAGAATTTCAATCTGTCGCGGTTGACATTGGCAACCTGTCTTGACCCACGTTTTAAGAATTTGAAATGTCTGAGAAAAGAACAACGGGACTAGGTATTGGCTGAGCTCCAGGCTGTTTTCGTTGTTCCATATCAGCCTTTAGAGACTCCTTGAATCGTATAATAAATGTCAGATCATCATCAGACTCTAGCATCTCAAACTGAAGATGACAGAGAGTTGGAAGAATTATTGAACAAGAAATGTACTAGTACATTGTACTTCTCTCCACCTAAAAACTCAGTAGCAGACCTACATGGAGTAAAGTCTTTCTGTAGATAGCCAAACTGACCGGAAGCGGAAATTTCCTGTAAACTAAGCCACTGAACTAATAATATTTTAAGCATGACTATGCTTTCGTAGGTGTTCATGTAGCGCCATTTTACCAATTTCTTTACGTTTACGAAATTATTCGTTATTCGGCGCGATAGCTTGCGCTAAAATAAATAATCAGCGCTTAAAAATTGAATCATCGATACCTTGCGTTAAAATAATTAATCGGCGTTAAAAAATTTAATCGCGTTAAAATTTTTCGCGTTAATCGCATGCGTTAACGGCGATTAATCAACAGCCCTAATATATATATATATATATATATATATATATATATATATATATATATATATATATATATATATATATATATACCGCTATACCCCCCGTCGCTACGCGCACTGTGTCAGATCAGTTAAATATCTATAAAATTCACATTTTAAGATCTTCAGTCGACGAGAGATGCGAGGATGAAGACACGAGAAAGACATTGATCAAGTCAGCACCTGTGCCTCACCCGAGTCACCCCACTTCCATGAAACGGAACCCGCCCGGCCGACAAACCACCTTGTCTATAGCTATCTCTAGCTGAGCGTCTAAGAATAAGCAGCTACTACTGTACTACTTTCTAGGGCGCTGTATAAGTTTACGAGATTTTACTTAATTAATTATTTATCCCAGAAGCCTTTGAATAATTTCAAACTGTGCTCCATTGTGCGCCAAATCGTGACTACGCTAATGGATTGGCGAATTGAAACACATTTGACTATAGGAACTATGGAATCCCATTAAACAGTACGTGATTTGATATAATTCACAAATCACGGGCATGAATTTTCACAATTTATGTTCATGACTAAATCTGTTTCAATCTTTGTTTTCCGTCATCAATCGCATTTTTAGGCCTATCTGATTTTGAATCAAATTTTGATTTTTTAACGTTTCAAAAGTGGTTATTGGCGAAAGCAGGACCGGTCTAAAATAAGCGTCTTATCGTCTTGGTTTTATCAAACCTTCGCCGGTTGGACTAAACAAGGCTGATCGAACGACCTCTGATAATATTTGAATAGTATCAAAGCTCGATTGCTTGCAGGATAAGAGAGAGAGAGAGAGAGAGAGAGAGAGAGAGAGAGAGAGAGAGAGAGAGAGAGAGAGAGAGAGAGAGAGAGAGAGAACATACTCAAAAGATAAGAACAAGAGCGCCAATGTTGACATTTTACCTGATTCGTCATAGTTGACGGTGAAACTGACATTCTTCGCGAGATCTTCTGCGTCAAGCGGTGATAACGGCGGTGACGATGACAGAGGGGATGAGGGGTGATGAAGATGAAAGGGATGATGATGAGCTGCTGCTGCTGCTGCTGCTGATCCAGTGGCGGTCGTCTCGTAGATGTCTGTCAATCGAGGTACGCTGGTCGAGCTCAGCATGTGGCGTCGGTAGATGTGAGGCTGAGGACGCTCTGGGTTGTAGGAGAGATCTATCGATTCCACTTCGTATATTCCCTCGTCCGAAGACTACAACGACGACCAACGCCAATGATGATGACGACGACGACGACAATAACGATAGCTATGAACACGACTACTGTGAAGACGACGACGAAACGATAATGAATGATAACCAGTGTTTTAGCTAGACTCCAGGCTTTGGGGGTTGGAGAGAGATTGACTTGGCTGGAGGGAATGAATTTTTTGGATGAGAGACACAGACCTTTGCCCGGCCGACAAACCACATTGTCTATAGCTAGGCCCTATTTCAAGAAAGATTAAGCGCATAAGAATAAGCAACTACTGCTGTACTGCTTTCCGGGGCGTTGTATAAGTTTACGAGATTTTACTTACTTACTTACAGTTAAATGAAAAGATTCAAAATGATGAAAATTAATCAGGTATTTTCTCATCCTCAGAGCCTCAGAGTGACACGAACTACACGACTACTTGACAGATAAGCACCGTCATGGACATGATATCATGAAACCAATAATCTTGTTATTTCACATGAAAAGTCCACAGACATTCAGACAGCAACTACAAAAACGATGGGTTAGTCCGGCAGGCTTATAGAGAAAAGGAGTTTTACATGTAAACATCGCAATTGCAAACAAACTAAAATATTATTTAACGCGCCGCTGGCCGGCAGTCTCCTCTGGTGCTACAATTCAATTGCTGTCTGAATCAATTGCATATTCTACTAATTAGCCTATAATCATGCTGTGTTCTCTTCAGACAATGTGCTTATCATAAAGCAAATACAGTTTAACACATTTAGAATGTAAAATATCATAATGAATAACTGCTAGTTACAGTAACTGTAGGCCTACACAGTTTCGGGAGCAGATGGACCCTAATTAACAAACGCTTTTACTATAGAAGCCGCATTCGTCTGGACATGCTTCTGTAACAACAGAATGCTAAGCGCTTCTTTTCAGCGCCAAAGAGTTCCGGCGACTCTTCGTTTGCTGCGATCATCCAGTCATCGAGATGTTTCTGACGTTAGTCGCTGGCTCAAAAATTTCAAAGTTGTGTCAGTGCTGGGATTTTTTTTTTGAAGGGGGGAAGTGAGATTTCGTGGTTTTGTGGGAAATGTTCCCCTATCAGGCCTGTATAAAACACTGATGATAACGATTACGACGACGACGATGGTCATGATGACATCCAAATTGTAGAACGCTGCTTAGCCTCTGCTTAGATGTTAATATGCGACTGAAGTTGAACGAAATATTAAATAATACAATTTGCTTCCGTTAACCTTATATTTTAACATTCTTGAGCGAGCGAGTGAGCGAGTAAATGAGTGAGCGAGTGAGCGAGTGAATGAATGATGAATGAGTGAGTGTGAGTGAGTGAGTGAGTGAGTTTTAATAAGGCTGTTTAGGTCTATCTGTCGTTGCATTCATTGCATGCGAGCAAAGTATTAGGCCTATATGTCGGTAGTTGTGGTAAAAAATAAGTTTCCCACCATTGTTCTGCTGATCCGGCCGTTGGTTCCATCGATGCTGAACCCTCTCTTCTTTATCACTTCACCGCAGTTTCCGTATGTCGCTTGTCCCTCTTGCGAAAACTCCCGGATGTAGGCTTCTGAGTTGGAACGACTGCGAGAAATGGCAACCAACTCAAAGGAATGCAGCTTTGTGAGAAAACCTTTTGCCGCTTTTCTTTCAATCGCAATTTCAAATTTTCAATAGCATAATTTATGTCTAATTGCTATTCTATCTTTCGTTATGACACATTTGCATCAAGAACATAAAGGCGTGCGCAGATGGACTTAAGAAGAATGATCAGATTACTATGGGTCGGAAAAAAACTAAGGTCTCAATCTTCAGTAGGCCTACAGTTGATTATAAATTCATCTAACGATCGACTTTTGTGCCGAGTTTTATCCTTCGCTCGTTCTCTCGTCATGAAGACTCCTTCCTATCAACGTCAATGGCGTAACACTTGGTTACTTTGTAATCGTTTAATCGATGTCTCTCCCTCCGTCTCTCTGTTTCTTTCTCGTTCTCGTTCTCTTTCTCACTGTCTCTGCCTCTCTCTCTCTCTCTCTCTCTCTCTCTCTCTCTCTCTCTCTCTCTCTCTCGTTCGATCGAACGAACGAACGCAAAACCGTTTCCTTTGATTTTCTCCGCAAAAGAAAAACTGCTCGTCAGTGTTTATTCTAGGCCTTCTTAGGGGGGGGGGGGAATTTCCCCCCCAAAGTTTGAAAATTTCCCCCAAAATTTTTTTAGATGTTGGCTGGGGGAATGGAAATTCCCCCCTCCCCCCCAAACGTGTGGAAACTCAAACCTTGTCCCCCAAACATTTCAAAATCCCCCCAATGTCAAGAGGGCTAGAATAAACACTGACTGCTCGTCCACTTGGGTCTTAGTATGTCGCCCCTTTGAAAAGTGCTGCACCCGCCCTTCGTTCTTCTGGCTGAGACAACATTGCATTCAAGCAAGCGGTTGGAATGTAACGATCATGAAACAGGCTCATCCTATATATATATATATATATATATATATATATATATATATATATATATATATATATATATATATATATATATATACATACGCAAAGCGCCTCATCAGTTGAAGAGAGAGAGAGCTCTGCTCACCACCAGTTGGAAACGTCGTAGAGCCTGAGGTCGATGGTCGACAGACGTGGATTGGCGCTGATGTCGGGCATCGAAGACAGACGCCTCAGATGCGTCTGCATTCGACTGACGGAGGTGGCCGACGCCGGGTTCTTCACCATCTCCTTGGCGTCTTTTATGCTGAGGCGTTTGTAGACGTTGAAGATCTCGTAACCGCGGTTGTGCGACGGATGATGGCGACCGACGATGACCGGCTTCAGGTATTTATTGTTGAAATGGGAAAACCTAGCGAGGCAGCATGCACAAACTTCAAATAGATTAACAAGAACAATTAGTAGTACCGGTGGTATTATTATGATGACGATGACAATGATGATGATGGCGACGATAAGGATGACGACGATTATGATAATGATGACAACGATTGAGTTTAGAAGAGTGTTTCGGTAGAATCTCTCCCGTGTAACAACCACTTTTCTCTAGACCGTCAGCCAATATATATATATATATAATATATATATATATATATATATATATATATTAGGTGGTCCTCAAAGATGCGCATAATTGTAAAATTTGAGTTTATTGATGTGTTTGCTGTTGAAACTGTTAATTTTCTAATAAAAACCATTGCTACCAAGTTTGGCTTTCATAGACCCTTATTAACCACTGTCATACTTACATTTAAATTTACAAATGTACCAATATTTAGTAGTGACACTAATAGCACATGTCCTTTAGAAACAGTCCAACTAATTAGTACCAAAAAGGCATTTAACCAAAAAAACTGTTGAACTTTATGCCACTGTAATCAAGACTATTGCAAAGTAGGCTAATCATATACAATCAATCAGTTCTGTAACGTGTCACTGGCATACGAATCGGTGTCATTGACTAGATGCTGGCTCTTCTGTGCGTTGAGAAACTGCTTGAGATGCCACTCAACAATTTGCAGCAAGTGTTGGCGTTGTCGTTGTTGAGGCAGTTTTTATCTAGTGAAGACCGAGTCCGTGTTGTGGTTCTGAGCGAAGAAGGCTATTCCAGTCGAAACATTGCAGCAAAGGTCAGCTGTAGTCAAAGCATGGTTGTGTGCATTTTATGATTTTATTGAAGCATAAGGAGACCAAAAGTACGACAGATCGACCCCATTTCGGTCGGCCTAGGAAGTCAGCCACCAGAGACAATAGAGTCCTGATCAGAACATCTCCTGGTAACCGGAAGCTAACGTCTCCTGAACTTCTGAGAGAAAACTATATAAGTCATTAGCAAGGGCCCATCTAGAACACTGTGTTCAGGCATGAAATCCATTCTTGAAAAAGATATAGAGCTTTTAAAAATAGTGCAAAGACGAGCAGCAAAGATGGTTAATGGATGCCATAATTTAAGCTACGAAAAAATACTTCAATATTGTGGGTTGACATTGACAACATTAGAAAGGAGAAGAGAGAGGGGGGATTTGATTCAGACATAAAATAATGACCGGGAAAGTAGCTATGCCATACGATCGATTCTTTACATTGACACACTATAGCAGGACAAGAGGCCACAAATGCAAATTGTTTAATTTAAGCAGAAGGTGGGTCCAAGAAAGAACATTTTTAGTGCAAGGGTTGTGGACAAATGAAACAGTTTGGACGAGGTGGGAGTGACAGTTGAAACAGTAAACGGATTCAAAGGTTAGGTCTATCTCGGAAAACTAGGATATTGAATGTGGAGAGTTATTACAGTGGTTTTCACACAGGCTGACTTAGCCTCCTAAACCACTTTAAATCACATTATTATTATTATTATTATTATTATTATTATTATTATTATTATTATTATTATTGGAAGGAAAAATGTTCTGTTGAAGTGTACAGTGCAACCGTGAGGATACGGTGCTTGCAGTATGGATTCAGGGGCTACAAGGCACGGAGAGGCCCTTGCTGACATGAGAGCAGAGAATGAGACGCTAGTAGGAGAGGACGTCCAAACATTCAAAATGGACAACTGTTCACTCGGGAGAAAGTTCTCTTCAGTGATGAAAGCACATTTTGCATTCTATGGAACCATGGCAAGACCTCTGTACGAAGGTTTCCACATGAAGAATGGAAGCCGGAGTGCCTAAACATGCCTGTGAAGCATCCAACCAAAGTTATGGTGTGCAGACTGTGCACCGTGGGTATGCTTGGCAGCCAGTGGGGGCTGGGAGATTTCATATTGTTGACGGGATGGTGAATGCGGAGAAATACGTTGGCATTCTAGAGAAACGTATGCTGCCATCATCTAAACAGCTATTTCCTGGCAAGTATTTGTTTCTTGACGATAATACACCCTTTCACAGAGCGAAAACTGTTGCCTGTTGGAAGAAGAAACAGGGAGTTAAGACCATTGACTGTCCGGCTCAGTCACCTGAACTTAACCCTATTGAACTCTTGTGGTCTAAAATGTCAGTCAAGATTACCAAGAAGCAGTCGCGGACAAAGCGCGGGGCTGATTGAGTATCTAATTGCAGCCTGGAATCGTATCATAACACGAGAGCATTTTGTCAAACTGGTCCATTCCATGCCACACAGATGTCATTTAGTCAGAAAGAACAGGGGCTGACGAATAAGGTACTAATGGTCACAATCAATAAAAACAGCCATTTTCAGGGCTACCTTATAAAATTCAAAAGCAAACATTAAGCTAAAGTAGTTAGCACGCACGCCATATCATGCGAACTTCCGCGAGTGACCATTTAGTAAAGATTCGAGAAATCACACAGTGGCCATATTTTCTCATAAAAGTCTGAGAAAGGTGTATACTCAAGTAACGTCCCATACAGAAATGGAGGCAGAATTAAAATTGATACAAAACAATATATAATAACCACCAATTCTACAAGAAAATCTGGCAATAATGACGAAAAAATAACTAAAATATTTCGATTTCGCCGCCGATGCTAGACGTTTATCACACCACTGCAAATATAGGGGTCGTGTGACAGTACTAAATATAAATTCATTTGGAATTTTTCCCAAATTGTTTTTATCCCAAATGGAACAGGAAAATACAAAAACACTTTGAAAAAGTTTAACTCTGCTTTTGAGGACCACCATTATATATATATATATATATATATATATATATATATATATATATATATATATATATATATGTGTGTGTGTGTGTGTGTGTGTGTGTGTGTGTGTGGGCCTACAACTAAAATGGAATATTGAAAGTCCGTGTAATAACTATTGATCTGACATAGACATTAGACAGTCAATGTACGTCAACAGAAGAATGACAATGGAAAGCAACATTGCAACCAAAGCTCGATCATACGCGTATGACAAAATAAAATACGTTAAAATGCGTGCGTACGAATAAAAAAAATTAAATGCGCGTATGATGCGCGTATTTTATAAGTCTGCTCGGTTACTTATCATTTGCTTACTTAGCGAGCCACAGTGGCGTAACGTGGGGGGCGGGGGGAGGGCACTTTGTTGACAGCCCCCGGGCCCCGGGCGAGGGGGCCCCCGAAGAGGGGTCTAAGCTAGGGTTAGGTTAGGGTTAACCCTAATTTAACCCTAGAAATGATGTACTGACAACCTTTTTTTTGCTCGTCAGGCTGAAAAAGGGGGCGATAACGTTTTTTTTGCTCGTCAGCTCGAAACTTGGGGCCCCATGGCAAAGATGCCCCCCGGGCCCCCGAAAGTCACGCTACGCCACTGGCGAGCCATATCAGTTGCGACGTCACGCCACGTCACCGTAACTTCCGGTTATTGATGTTGAGTAGATATTTACACTGTATATTAATACTGTGAAAATAACAGTTCGCGTTTTAAAGGGTAAGTTAAATGGTTAACAAACTAGGGTAGGTGACGCAATTTCATGGTTATGTAGGTCCATGGCATTTTTGCTCACGCATGATAAAGCGTCATACGTTAATATACGTACGTGCGTATGATGCGAAAAATATAATACGTATGTTCGAGTTTTGCCTGTAACGGTAAAGAGCCGACGTCGAGCGCTGTTTTCACCTTCGCCAGATGTCACTACTGTCATCATCACATCAGTAGGAAGACAGTTATTTAATTAAGAATGGGAATTCAGGACGGTGTCGATACTTGCCTCTCTCGCAGAAGATTGTGTCCTTTCTGACCGCTCAAGTCCTCAATCCCCGCCATCAGATGATCCATGAGCTACAAAAAAAGATTCCGTTTAACCCGTCGACACTGGACGCTTTCAGATTTCATGCAATAAATAACGATTAAAATCACAATTACAGGGTTAAAAGTTATTGTCTCTGCTCAGACAAACAGTACATCAAAATCACGGCGATCCATCTTCATTGTAATCGGGTGTCTGTTCTGCGGTGGAGGTTCGAGATTTTAAAATGCCACACATTCATTTTTCTGCTGTAGAAAATCCAACAGTTGGTTATATTAGAGAGTATAGACCGTGTGTATGAAGAGCATAGTCTTGTGCCTATATTAATCCGCATGTGTAAGATTGTGCATGTGTGTGTGCATGTGTGTGTGTATGTGTGTGTGTGTATGTGTGTGTGCCGCCTTAAGAAATGAATTTACCCGAAATGTTAGCTTTTCGCTCATGCTCAGTTGCCTGTCACTCGCCCTCTTGACATTCAGAAAGGTTACCAGCGGTTTAATGGTACTGCCCTGAAAAAGCAAGCAGCCACCACCGATACAAGCAGACTTCTTTCACCAGTGGCGTAACCAAGATTCCGGAATAAGGGGACACATGGACATTTTCGGGTAAAAAAAGCGTTTTAAGAGCAAAAAGTCGTCCTGTCAGTCTCTTTCAACTTGTGTGCAATTCCTCGATTTCATAATAATGCCTACCTCCCCCAACTATTCAACAGATTTACAGAAATCCCGTGACCAATCGCAGTCCGAACGCAGGCTCGGGTCCCTTGTGGCTACGCCGCCAATGTATTTCACGATTCCGTTTAATGACTATAATACGTTGATAACGACGATTAGTATGATATTTATGGCGATAACGACGACAGACAGAACTGTTTCTCCTTAAACTGCAGCGATTAACTTAAAATGGGTCTGTCTGTCTGTCTCTGTCACTGTCTGTCTGTCTGTCTGTCTGTCTGTCTGTCTGTCTGTCTGTCTCTCTCTCTCTCTCTCTCTCTCTCTCTCTCTCTCTCTCTCTCTCTCTCTCTCTCTCTCTCTCTCTGTCCTCACCAAGACAAGATTCGTGAAATAGACGACGACGATGGTGGTCGTAACGAAGAGGTTCTTGTGGTGGAAGTCGTCGGCGTTCAGAAGCACCGAGAGGGCGAAGGCGATCGCCCCCCGCAGCCCCCCGTAGGCCATGATGAACTGGTCGATTCTGTTCAGTCGAACCAAGCGCACTCGATTTGCAATTGACGTCAATACGATGACAACTGCGAAAAATTCAGACCAGACTCTCAGTCGCATTAGCCTAACTGTGTGCAATAATTCCGAATGGCATTATTATCGTCTGATAGAAAGTGAATTCACATTAGAACCAGCTATAGGGATGCAGCAGAGACGATTTTTAGGGTTAAAAGAATCGCTTTCGTGTCTTAATGTGATGTTCCACGCGGCAGGCAGAACGCAGGATGACCAAACGTCTTCGGGATTTTCCTTCTTTCCAGTATTACAGGCAGCATAGGTCCAGTGTTTATTCTAGCCACCTTGACATTGGGGTGGGAGGGGAAATTTGAAATGTTTGGGAGGACAAGGTCTGAGTCTCCAAAAATCTTGACAAGCAAAATAGGTCAATCTTCCTAACATAATTAACCCTTCTCAAATGCCCTGGCAAGCAAAAAATTGTCATCCCTACATTTTTCCCCTCTCCAAAAAATAAAAAACCCCGCGTCGTCACACTTTTGGGGGAGAAATTTCCATCCCCATGAAACATATCAAAAATTTGGGGGAATTTTTAAACTTTGGAGGGGAAATTCACCCCAGAGAAGGCCTAGAATAAACACTACACAGGCCTACTTATTTTTCGACAAAGCAAAGCACGTTAACAAAGAATGCGCTAATTGTCTAAAACGGTTTTAAAACGGGCGTCTGACGAGATGGGAGTTCAAACTGAGAGAAAGAGAGAGAAAGAGAAAGAGAGAGAGAGAGAGAGAGAGAGAGAGAGAGAGAGAGAGAGAGAGAGAAAGAGAGAAAGAGAAAGAGAGACAGGCAGACATTCAGACAGGCAGACAGACAGAGGCAGAGACACATAGACAGAGAAAAGAGAAAGAGAAAGAAAGAGGGAGTGAGACAGACACACACACAGATACAGAGACAGAGACAGAGAAAGAGAGAGACAGAGACAGAGACAGAGAGAGACAGAGAGAGACAGAGAGAGACAGAGAGTGACAGAGAGAGAGAGAGAGAAAGAGAAAGAGAAAAAAGAAAGAGAACGAGAGAGAGAGAGACAGACACAAAGAGAGAGAGAGAGAGCTAGAGAGAGAGAGACAGAGACAGACAGAGACAGAGACAGAGACTGACCGACTGTTCGATAGATGAGGCAGAAGGCGAGTGTGAGGAGGATGAAGCCCGTGTTCCAGACGTGTAATTCGGAAACTGCGGAAACTCCGAGGTAGACGAAGATGATCGTTTCCGTGACCGACGCCATCATCTTCAGTAAGTACTTGATCGTCGTCTGCGATTTCTGACTTACGTTCACTTCGACGTACTTCCTCATGGTTATTCCACAGAAAGTACACCTGGAAAGCAATACTCAACTGCTCCACATGTTCCAGCAGTTCACTCATTCGTTCGTTCATTCGTTCGTTCGTTCATTCGTTCGTTCGTTTGTTCATTCGTTCGTTCATTCGTCCATTCACTCGTTTATTCATTCATTCATTCATTCGCTCATTCATTCGTGCATTCATTTGCTGGCTCGTTCATTCATTCGTTCGCTCACTCGCGCGTTCCTCCGTTCGTTCATTAATTCGTTCATCCATTTATTCATTCATTCGCTCGTTCATTCATTCATTTGCTGTTCCCAATAACCAGACCTTTGCCCGTTACTCTCCCGTTGCGTTGGACGTTGGTAATAGCATTCTGCCAAAGGTGAAAACAATATACTATTACTATCTCCATACTTCATGTCAGGCAGCATATTCGAAAGAAGTGCAATTTAGTTTATTCCGTGTGAAATGCAGAGTGAAAAACCAAACGACACGCAGAGGTCGAATTCAACGCCTGAGCACAGAATGGTGTTCGTCCTGAATTAAGTCTTACAATCAATTAAACGTAGGCCTACGCTTCTATTATTCCTTATTCCTGATTATTTATTGACAGAGGAACGTAAATAAGAAGTAAGTAAAGTCAAGATTAGTGTGGTGACTAGTCGAAAGACTGCGTGAACACATTACATAGCTAAATAACCAGTTCTGAAAAGCCAAGCTTTGAGACGTTTCTTGAATGTGTCGAGTGATGGAGACTCTAGAAGAAGCTTCTTGATCGATGACAATTTAAACAACTGTGTCCTCTTGAATGTTGTCATACTGTCCCTCTGTCATAATGGGGGAAACAGAAGTAGAGGAAGACAAGCTAAGAGATGGATAGATAATACAAAAGAAAATGTCGGAAAACAAAATCTGAACTTAGAAGAAGCAACACACATGGCAAGAGACAGAAAGATCTGGAGTCACCTCGTATCAAACTCATCGTCATCATAGATGATGGAAGAAAAAGAAGAAAGTCCTCTTGAAATCCCTGTTGGTCACCAAATGTATGTCAACTGAAGTTGCTTTATTCGAATGCAAAATTTATATTTAGGCTGCAATGAAGACACGTAGAAATACGGTAGAATTAGAAATGTTTGCCCAGTGTGACCCACTCTGTAGTGTTAAAATGCTGACGGTTCTAAAGACCAGAGTTAATTATTGCGATATGCTTGCCGCTACAATCTCTGAAACGAGCATAGAAATGTCAGGTTGAAATGTCTATTACCTGACGTTCAACCTACCGATTCATTCCGTTTGCTAATTCAGACCTCAGTTCTTGTGACCTTCGACCTGTGTGTATCTAAAACTTTGTTATTTTTGAGCGGCCTGCTTGGATTTGTGCGACTGGTTCCAACACCAAAACATCGAAGTGAAGTGCCGTTGAACACAGCTTAGTCCTGGGTCAGGTGACTGGTCTTGGCTCAAGTGATGATGTCGGCGGTCAACGCAGACGTTCATCGCCTAAACGAGGGTCTGGAGAAAACAACGGCCAGCCACTCCAGATTAGACATCGCAAGCCATTTGCGTCGTTATCTGCGTGAGATGCCCTGGACCAGCGCCGGTCTCGACGCCAGGACCCGAGCATTTGCCTTTTTCTTCACTGACATCACTTGCTTAGCCAAGGTTCCGGAATAGACGCACCAAATTTTCAGATCCGAATAGAGGGCTTGGGGAGGGGCGTCATGAGCTTCCCTTTCTGGGTCTGGCCTCAGCCGAAAAATTCTTGCAAATACTAGAATTAGATGTTTCAATTTGGAGTATAATTTCAGACTGTATGACAGCATATCGATGATCAATTTACTCACCCCATCACTCCACCCCTAATTCATCACTTTTTGCACGAATGCCACGACCATGAAGTCTAGGCCCGAATATGGGGTTGGGTTCCTGTGTTCCCGTGGCTACGCTTATATCTGTCATCCAATCGTATCTCCAAAAGTTTCAGCCAGGGCAGACACCGTGAAATCATGCTGGAATCGTGTACATGGAGCGGAGAATGTGTTGTGCTACGATATTTTTTTTACAAGACTACGAATTTACTTACGACAGAATTCCCGAGAGGTGAAACATCTCGGCGAGTAGAAAGGACAGGTATCCGAGAACCACTACGATGACTGGTTCCATGACACGCGTGTGTCTGGTGAAGCGCGAGATGATTCCGGCCACCAGGCCGCAGACCACGCCGATGCCAACGGCCCCGAAAACGATGACGAACAGGGAACCGATTCCGCTGACCACGTCGACGGCCACGACGTTCTCCAGGCCGATGGAACTGAAGCCCTCGAACATTCGATACAACACCTGTGCAGCAACCACCTGCCCTGTAGGCAGTGGTGGCTCTAGGATTTGGCAAGTGGGGGGGGCGTTGGGGTGGCAACTTCTAATCATGGGGCCAGCCATTTGTTGTGGGGCCAGGCACTCAATAGGGGGCACGGGCCCTCCTGACCCTCCCGGTGAAGCCGCCACTGCCTGTAGGCTGTTTAAACCTAGCACCTACTGTCTGTCAGACGTCGCTCGGTATTTGTAGAATTGGGCAGCAATACGAACTTACTCTCTGCAATCCGGCAGAATTTATTCGGCTAATAATTAAGCCTAACTAATTAGGTCGAATGAGTGACGCAGCGTGGGTTGGAAGAGCCGGGGGGCAAAAGAGCAATTCGCGCCTTTTCTCTCCAAAAATCCAAAAGGTCTTGACAAGCAAAAAAGATCCTCACTCCTCTCGCTTTACCTCACTCGTATAGGCCTATCTCTTTGTCGATTACATACACACACGCGCACACACAAGCACGTATACATATATGCGTGTATGAGCGTGTTTGTGTCAACCTATGAAGGTTTTATTATTACCCACACTCTTTTCACTTTGAATTCTCCCCTCCCCCACGCACACACAACCAAAAAAATTGCGCTCGGGGCGGCCGTCCCCTGCTCTCCACGCTATGCCACTGGGTCGAATATATAAAAAACCCTTGTCTATCGCTTAGAGTATAATATAAAAGGAAACATGCCACAGAGATTCCGTCGTTGAGAAGCGATTCTCCAAATACGACGATGTAGAGGACTTCGTTCACTTGGACCGCTTCGAAGACGGCCAACACCGCCACCGGATCGACCGCTGCCAGAAGGGACGCGAACACAAGGCAGTGCATCAGCTCCAGCGGACGCCCCAGCTGAAACCCATCCGCCTGGTCGACTCCCCAGAGGCTGAAGCCGACCAGCAGCGTGTTCAGCAGGGTCCCGATGACGGCGTACAGCAGGATCGTACCGAGGTTGTCGAAGAACGACCGGCTCGGCATGAAGTAGCCGGCGTCGAGGATGATGGGAGGCAGGAGGACGAGAAAGAAGGTCTTCACGTCCAACTGGTAGTCGTGGTCGTCGACGGTGAAGAAGAGGATGACGCCGAGGACGACGCCGACGACGATGAGAAGGCAACTCTCGGGAAAGAACTTCTCGAGTTTCTTCTGAGAATGGAAAACTAAAAGCACAGTTCAAACAACATCCAACGACACACACCTATGCTGTATCTCTTCATCACACTTATCACCAGCTTCATCACAGTAATCACCTAGGATATATATACATGTGTGTGTGTGTTGCAGTCGAAACGTAAGTAAGCAAGTACGTAAAATCTCGTGGATTTATATAGCGCCTTTGAAGCAGCACAGCAGTAGCTGCTTATTCTTAGGCGCTCAGCCTCTCTTAAAAAAGCTATGAGGAAGGTATGTTATCAGCCAGGCAATAGTCAACATCCAAAGGGCAGTGAGGCTAGGTTGTTACAGCTATGGAGGAAATGATTTTAGAAAAAGGAAGGATTTAAGATTTAAGATTTACAAGTTTCAGTCATTGTGTGTAATGACCAATAGGGTCAGTCATTTCATGCAATGACTAACTTTTCAGATGATTTATTTCACACTTTGACTGACCGCTATGTTCGCTAATATAATCCTATAAGACTGCGATGTCAGCGTCTCAGGCTGTGTCAATAACGGGTGGTTGGCTTAGGCCTACAGCTGGCCATATTTTCAGGCTCCCTTTTACTGTCTCTGTTAGTCATTGACAGATTCATTAATTGCTAACTAAAGAGGAATAGGCTAATTTAATTTGATCGAGAAGCTGAAATTGTCATCAGTTAACGATAAGTCGAAGACGAGGCGACAGAACCCCTCTGACAGTCGCCGGGCCCCTGTGCACATGATGATAATGGCGACTTTTTGCTTGTCAGTCTTTCTCAGTGTTCGGGTTACTGTTAATACATCATCATCACCGGCTCGGGCCCCCTACAGGCTACAGGCCGTCGGGCCCCTGTGCATTTGCCCCCCCCCCATTGCCCTCTCTAGACGGCCCTGCTAATAGTAGTTTACGACTATGATTACACATGCGGTTTAACCATATGAGACATTCATTTTAAAAATTCAAGCATCACAAGTCAATCATTAGCCTACAACTTTGCAAAGGGTTATGATTTTAATGCCTTTACAGTAGAGTTTCTCTTCGATCCTTACTTACTATGCGCCCATTCGATCCAGGTCAGTAACACTTCCTCCAGGAAGATGACTCTTAATGCGCATCATCATGTCTAGATGGTATTCCTCTAATTCAGTGCTTCCCAAACTGTGGGTCGTGACCCAAAAGTGGGTCACAAGGCTCAGTCTAGTGGGTCGCGGGGTAGCGCGAAATTAGATTCTAAAATGTCATTTTCTAACCAATACCACAATGTCACAAGCCTTGAAAGTTGCAAGTAGACTTGGGTTGTAAAAAATGTATATGCTTGGAATCCTCCAAGCTAACTTAACAGCTTATATTAGAATGATTATTTAGCGCTTTATGAAATTAGTCCAATTTTAGTCAACAATAAGTTTGCAGGGTCACGGCATGTTACAAATTCGCTGAGGTGAGCGGCACTGTTCCAAAAAGTTTGAGAAACCCTGGCCTATAGTACTTTTAAAAATTAATATTATTTCGCATTAACGCACGAAAGCGTGCTCCAACCATTTTACTGTGAAACTCCACTAATTAATTATAGCGAATCTCTTATGATATACCGGGAAAACATATCGGACCGTATCGGACAAGCGATTTTGCTGTCGGCTACTCATAAGATTTTTAAGACGCGTAACAAAGGTATGTTCATGGGAAAAAAGCTAATTTTCAAGAAATTTCAATCTTTATTTCTCTCCTTTTGTCTTATTTGGCAAAATATGAATAATATTCTGCCTAATATATTCCCAAATTTTTCATTCGAATTGAATCAGAGCTTTTGTTTTTGCCATTTGATCAAAACTGAGAAGATTCCTTCAAACCAACGTTCGCCAGATGGCGTAATGCGTTTTTTGACAATGGCGTCCATTCGATTTGCTAGATCTTGAAACTATTCACAATCGAGCGCAACCACAAACTCTTAAATGAAGTCGCCGTTCGTTTTCATTTCAAACATAGGCGTAAACTTCTATTAGTTAGGCTTCTAGGCGCAAGTCCTCCATTTTGAGAGGCTGCCATAGGGAAGGGGGAAGGTACAGAGGATCGACTCTTCCACTTTTTCTTCCACGTTTACGTCAATGATTTCAAATCTCTATTTTAAGACATTTCTATTGCTGGCTTTCTGTTCTTTTAATTTTATCGATAGTTGGAACCGAGTGCTTTGCACAAATCATTAAATAAAAGACCTTTTCTCCATAGTCTAGACCGTAAGTTAGTAATTGTATGGAGCCGTTACAAGTTCACAACAAAGCGTGAATCTTTATCGGTAAGTACATATATGATATGAAGGCAATGGAAAAAGACTCAAAAATTTGTGCGCAGTGGCGTCGCGAGGGGGGTGCGGGGGTGCGGACCGCACCGGGTGACACCATCTAGGGGGTGACACCCACAACAAAGATGACTTTTTTGCTTGTCACGACATCTGGGAAGGAAGGAAAATCGCGAGGATGATGACCTTTTTTGCTTGTCACAGCATTTGAGAACGATTTTACCGCACCGGGCGGCGGGTGACGCCGACCTTAGCGACGCCACTGTTTGTGCGCTCCATTTTTCCTCTGTGTTCTTGTCTTGCGACCTCTGTGCGCGCGCACACGCGCACAGGCGGCACAGCTTAGCGGGAACATTGCTTATGAGCCCGTAAAAAGGCAAATCTTATAAATAAATAATTAATTAATGTTGCCGTTTTAGAACAGTTATCTGTTTTTGGATCTTGAAGCGATATAATGACAAAGGTCAGAAGTAGATCAGCCATGCGAGATTTCTCTTGGGATGATATACAGTAAGTAGGCCTAGTTGCCTCTAACACTTGATCTTTTTGGCAAATCTAACCTTTTGCATAAATTATGCAAATAAATTTCGTTCGTACTTCGACAGCCAGGTAAGCGAACAGCAGGAAGAGGGGGACAAATACTTCAGAGGGGTTGAAATTCTTATCAGGCCTAGTTTCTACTGTCTTTAGCCACTATTATTGTCTATTTATGAGAGATAAGAGGACAAGCCTTTCTCGCCCAAACCTAGGCCTACGTGGTGAACTTTTTGGCCAAAGAGCTATCATGTTTCTTGTATTCCTACCTACTTCTATTGGTTTTGCAAAACCGTTTTCTGTATGAATAATGCTTGCATTGATAAGTTGTCCTATTGTTTTCAAACACTGGCAAACGAAACGAAATCTAACGAAAGTGAGAACTTTCTAAAATGGCCCTTATCCTTCATAGAGGGTGGCGCAAAAAACCGGACTAATCACATTTAGGTTTGCACTTAATATAGTCCCGATTTTTGCGCCACCCTGTGGAATCGATTACGGCACTTTTAATTTAAAAAGCGTTATTAGCATCATCATCATCATCGCCACCATCATCACCATCACCACCACCACCATCATCATCATCATCATAATCATCATCGTGATTATTAGGCCCTAAATTCCCCCTAATTAATGCTTTGTCGTTAGGTAGACTAATTCGAACGACGCTCGATGGATTAGCATATAAAATCTCGTGTTTCTCGTGACATTTTCAATGTCATCATCGACAAACGGATAGCAGGCTCCTACATTTAAGTCGCAATTATTGTCTGACAGTGGCGTAGCCAGGATTTCCGGAAGGAGTTTGGTTTTGACTTTTGCCGTAACCAACTTTCGATAAATGTTGTCAATGTTGACGAGCAAAAGTGGTCATCCTGTGCATCTATCCAACGTCTTTCCTTCTTAAAGTTTTCCTTTCAGATGCTGACAAGTAAAAAAGGTCGTCACGCCTATGGCGCTTAAAAATTTTTGTGAGCAGTCCCAAGCGAGGGTTGACCCTCAAAACCGCGTCCGAAAATTACAAATGCATGGAAACACATTCAAAAGAAATTTTTTCGTCGGCGCCCAAGGGGGTTTTAACTCCCAACCCCCCTGGCTGCTCCGCTGATGTCTGATCAAACACTGTAGTGTCGCGAGCTTCTAATAATGAGTGGGAGTGACTCTGAACTTGTGAAGTTTCAGCAAAGTCGATTCACTCGGAACTGGTAGCATGGGCGTTGATGCATCGAACTGTGAATGACGCTTGGCTTGCTGGAATGATGAATTTCTGGTTAGCTACGAAGACTTTCTGTAGGCCTAAAGAAGTTCACACAGAAGTTCGTTTCTATTAATTTTGTTCGCTGGCATGAGAACATAGAAGTCTTAGCCCAAATCAGATGTTATGCTTAACACCCTAATTTGACTTCCGATTTCTGACCGCATTAAATTCAAAGAAGTAATTATTATTGTTTCTGCAGCACTTCGAGGTCAGGCACCGTCTTACATTACTGAGCTTTTCAAATCACCCTCTTCCACTGCACATCGCCTCCTCCGCTCCACTGATCAGAAGAATGCTTATGTTTCCAGGTCGCGAGCTGCTCTTACTCAGCATCGAGCATTTGCAGTGACTGGACCCTCCATATGGAATGCCTTCAACCCTTCCATTCGGATCTCTCTTATTATTTCTTCGCTTTGTTCAATGCAAAAACTAAAGTCTCACTACTTTATCACACGACACCAATGCCAGGAGCGCCTCTGAGTAGAACAGAAATATAAGAGGCTGGGGCGGCGCTGAGGGGTTGGGTCCACGGGTCCGGAAACACCCAGCCTCGGGCAGGGGCACCCGAGCAAACCCGCAGAGAAATTGTTTTTATTTCGGAAGGGGTAGTCTTATCCGGGTCCTGGTTGTGTAGATTGCATTAGACCCACCCAGACCAAAAAACCAGCGCCGCCTCTGATTAGAGGCGCTATATTAATGCAGCATAATGCTACATTACACTACAATGACGGCGTCAACATAATAGCTTGTAACTGTTTGTAAAGTGCGCCGAACAGAACACATCACACCGTTGGAAGATGGCAGAGTGGGTTACGTGCTGGAGCGTCAGGCTGACGGAGCGGGTTCAAGCCCCGTCAGTGCCCCTAGTGGCTTTCACACAGGCAGGTAATGCCTTCTAAGCCACTTTAAATCAGTGGCGTAGCGTGACTTTTTGGGGCCCGGGGGGCATCTTTGTCATGGGGGCCCCAAAGTTTCAAAGTTTCGGGCTGACGAGCAAAAAAAAAAGGTCATCATCTCCTTTTTCACCCTGACGAGCAAAAAAAAAAGGTCATCATCTCCATTTTCACCCTGACGAGCAAAAAAAAAAAGGTCGTCAGGACGATCACTTCTATGATTTAAGTTAAGAAGTTACGGTTAACCCTAACCTAACCCTACCTTAGACCCCTCTTTGGGGGCTCCCCCCGCCCGGGGCCCGGGGAGCAGTCAACAAAGTGCCCCCCCGCCCCCCCACGTTACGCCACTGCTTTAAATCATGCTAAGTTAAATCATGCTAAGATCCTTGTTCGTCTCCATTGGCTGCCAATAATACGATTATTATTATTATTATTATTATTATTATTATTATTATTATTATTATTATTATTATTATTATTCAGGACGATTTATTCGACGCCGTACGCATAGCTAAGGCTAAAGTCCTGGCGCTCAATACGATATTGCATTCCGTACAAGATGGCGCTAATCACCTTCAAGACAATAACAACACAACATCCCAGCTACCTGGAAGACGTCATTCAATTGCAGGGACGGTCTCGCCTACTGAGATCACGTGGTGCTAATAAACTGATAAAGCGGCGCACTCGCCTTTCTCTCACCGACCGTTCCTTTGCAATCGCTGCTCCCGTCTGTTTGGAACAATCTACCTATATCTGTCACTTCGGACTTAACTGTTTCGTTGATTGTTTTTAAACGCCGACTGAAAACTGCACTCTGCAGTTTGGCCTACGCTGTTTAGGTCACGTGACTCCTCCCGCACTTATGATTCTTCACTTAGTGAATGTCTTAATGTGCGTTAACAAATATGTAATCAGTGATGGGCAACTAGTTAACTAATTAGTTGCTAACTAAAAGTTTAACTATTTTTTTAGTTAGCTTCATAGTTTAATTAAATATAAATAGTTTAGTTAAAATGATAGTTTAACTAAAAAAATTTAGTTAATAACTAAATAGTTTAACTAAAAAATTTTAGTTGGTGATCCGAAATTACAGTACCTTTTTATCTATTCCTTTCTGGGTAATTTTTTTCATGACAACGATAACACCATATATCACTGATCTTGGTCAGAGACCAGTGTATTTTTACTTACTTACGATCTTTTATCTCGTTGGTAAGCGGGAAATGCAATGATTAATTAATTCAATGGTTCATTCACTTCATTGACTGACGTGTTGATGCTGCCAGCATCGTCTATGTTTTGAATTGTTTTCATGAACACATACTTGATACTTGAAAAATAGTTGTAAAATTAGTTGCAAAAAGTTTAACTATATTTTTTTAAAGTTTAGTTAACTATTTTAGAAAGTTAGTTAGCAACTAAAAGTTTAACTACTTATTTTTAGTTGAAATTTAGTTATAGTTTAACTAATATTTTTTAGTTAGTTGCCCATCACTGTATGTAATAATAATAATAATAATAATAATAATAATAATAATAATAATAATAATAATAATAGTTAAACGCGACTCTGAGTACATAGAAAAAACGTACAAAAGATTTCAGACGCTCAAGACACCGAAGAGAGAAAGCAGTTCAGAGAATACAGTAAAATTCTTAAGACTATGCTGTCTTATACAAGAGCACACGTTCATCAGTTTAACTTGAAATTCACTGACTGTGCCACATCAACAAAATGTTAGCGAAGAAGTTGTTTTGCAGGATGTAGTACAATAGTTTGCCATTTCGCCTACAGAATAGAATTCAGAATAGAATTCAGAATATGCCAAGCTATTATTAGTGAGTCAGACGAGAAATGTATCCAGCACAGTAACGAAAATTTGCAATTTAAAGCAAAATCAGACTGATCAAAATTTGAATGCTTCTAGTCTGCGTCACTGCTTCTCACGCCCCTATTACTATTAAGCAGTGTTACCATTCGGATTTTTGACAAATCCAAGATCTGCCTGAAAAAATCCCAAGAAAACCCAAGCTAAAATTAAATGATTAATATATTTTTTTGTCTTCGACAGATTTCTACAATTTTTGTCAAATTTTCGATATTTTTGGCCAGAAGTTTAGACGATGATCAAGCCAAAAAGCTTGACAATGGCGAGCAAAAAGGTCATAGCTTTTTTGCGTTCCCTTTGCCTCTGTCGGTGCGACTTATTCGGTCTATTTTCACAATTAAGATAGACTATATTATAGTAAAAAATTTGCTACACTACAAAAAAAACAGAAAATACCAAAACACAAGAAACACCCAGATTCCATTAGAAAACTTCCAGAAATACCCAGTAGAACCTGTGTTTTGTAATACAATGCAGAAGCAAACAACCAAGTCCATGAGAAAAAAGTATTCCCAAGTTCATATCCAAAAACTCAAGAACTTGGGAAAAACCCAAGGAGTGGTAACGCTGCTACCAAGCTTGAAGCCTCTATGCAAAATATAAGGAGTATTGATGTCTGACACAGGTTTTGCTCTAATAGTATAAATATATTTTCATAGTAATTGACATGCAGAGAGACAGAGAGAGACAGTTGGACAGACAAACCGATACCAAAAGTATCATTTGACTGAAATTCGTGCCAGGATATATTCACGCTTCTATTCAAAGAATAGGCGCTGTCGTAAAAGCACTATACCGGACCCTATGGCTGGCTGGTCTGATCGTCATCCTGCGCGCTGCTCGTTGTCTATTGTCTACGATGAAATTACTTTGCCAAACATCATCCATTATTTTTCTACTTAGGTTTACAGCATGCAGTCGTCTACTCAATGTCACAAACGACCTCGTTAAAGTTCGTCTACACCGATTGCACTGGATTTTATCCAGGGGAACCACAGCGCCTTAAAAGCAGTTGGTGTCACTGTGCATGGGACATATCGATACAATATGCCAATCATTTGGATTCTTTTCTTATCTTTCATAGAATATCAGTCGGATAATAAAACAATCGGTCTTTGGTCACATAACCTCTGCATAGGCCTACAGCCCTGAAGGCGCTCGGCAAATTTATGTTCTCTTCGTCAATTATTATGCAGCGATCAAGCGAACGCTTCAGCGGGCATACATACTTACATATATATATATATATATATATATATATATTCCATGTTCACTATAAATACTGTACATATACTTATGTATGTATGTATGTATGTATGTATGTATGCATGTATGTATGTATGTAGTATTTATTTATTTATTTATTTATTTATTTATTTATTTATTTATTTATTTATTTATTTATTTATTTATTTATTTATTTATTTATTTATTTATTTATTTATTTATTTATTTATTTATTTATTTATTTATTTATTTATTTATTTATTTATTTATTTATTTATTTATTTATTTATTTATTTATTTATTTATTTATTTATTTATTTATTTATTTATTTATTTATTTATTTATTTATTTATTTATTTATTTATTTATTTATTTATTTATTTATTTATTTATTTATTTATTTATTTATTTATTTATTTATTTATTATGCCCTGGGTACTTCGTTCACGAGGCATACTTAAGGTAAAAGTTGTCCGGAAAGTCGGAGACATATAGAAATTGTGTGGTTAACTCTCGTCCGGTTCGAGACGTGGGAAAGATCCTCGAAAAGTGATTGTGTTGAAACGAGCGTATGTACTGTATATATATATACACATACGCATTGCAGCAGTTAAGGCATGGACGGACCAAAATAGACTATCGTTGAACCCGTCAAAAACCGAATTCCTCTGGCTGACCACTCCTCGGAAACGTCACCTCATTGATCGCTCCGACTTCGTTGTGGAGGGAGTCGTCATAGCACCTAGTAGACAGTTGCGTCTACTGGGTGTACTCCTGGACGAATCGCTTACGTTTGAAGAACATCTGAATAACATTATCCGATCGAGCTATTACCACTTGCGTCGGATCAGACAAGTTCGTCGCTATCTGCCTACCTCGGCTGCGACGGACCTCGTCCGTGCACTAGTGGTCGCTCGAGTCGACTACTGTAATAGTGTGCTATACGGCGTCCCACACAGTCAACTCAATCGACTTCAGGCGGTGCTGAACGTCTCGGCCCGCCTCATCTATCGCTCCAGATGGGGAGCACATATCACTCCACTCCTGAAGGACCGATTGCATTGGTTAAGGATCCGCGAGCGGGTAGCGTTCAAGCGACATTGGCTGACGTACCGCGCCCTAAATGACCCTCATTGCCCGACATATCTCTCCGAGCTGATCGTGAGAACTACAGCGATCGAACGTCGTTCCATACTTCGATCCGGACACAAGGCTCAACTGGTTGTCCCTCCTCCTCTTCGGACAGCGGGTCTCGGAGACAGATCCTTCCGGCGTGGCAACCCTGCTTCGTGGAACCTGCTCCCGAAGACAGTCACAACTGAGTCACTCCCTGAGCGGTTCCGGAAGCAGTTGAAGACGCACCTGTTTAACAGCTCGTTTTTGTAAAGCGCTCTTGACTTTGCCTCGATTGACATGTTTACTGCGCTTAAAAAATTGTCTTGCATAATAATAATAATATACACATACATATGCGTATATCTATTATCTATATACATATATATATATTATATATGTATGTATGTATGTACGTATGTATGTATATATATAAAAATATATATATATATATATATATATATATATAGAGAGAGAGAGAGAGAGAGAGAGAGAGAGACAGAGACAGAGACAGAGACACAGACAGACAGACAGACAGAGCGAGAGAGAGAGAGATCGTTGTGGGGAGAGTGAATGCTACAACGGAAGAGGAGAAGGGCTGGATAGCAGAATGTATTGACCACCTACCAATCTTAGCGATGCTGGCAAACAGGACAACGATGGAGATCATGAGATGAATTTTGACGTACTCGAAATCGAGATGTGCCACTTTGAATCTCTCCGCCTCCGCCGCCGCCTCCTTCTGTCCCTCTTCGTGCTCGTTCGTCGTCTTGTTTCCATATCCGCTGAAGTTACCTTCCTCCGGACTGAATCCACTGGCTGCCCGTTGAGTGGAGTTACTACCGTCGACCACCCGTTCCCACGCCGCTGACCAGCGGTCTCTTGGCAGGCGAGCACCAGATCCGCGTCCAAAGAGACACCAGAAACTCACGAGGACGAAGGTCGCGAAGTCAGCAACTGACTCCATCTGCATCAGCGACCGAAGATTCGACGATGAGTCGAAAAAATCAAGATAAACAGGTCGAGGGACGATTTTTAAGAAGAGAATCGTCGCTTCTTGAAATCGTTTCAAAAGTCGAAAGCGAGTATTCCGAAGCGTATACGTTTGCTATTCTTCTATTATTAATTAAGAGACCGAAAGAAGTGTTATAGCGTCCAATTTCGATTGTCTTAAGAGTCGGCGGCCTAGACTGAAATGCCACGAAACATATTCGGTCAAGTGAGAAATGAGAGAATTATGCCCGTGGGCTTTTGGTCCGCCGTTCTCAGTCGTTCTCAGTCTTATATATAGACAAGGCAGACAGCAACCGTCTTTTGGCGGCTCATGAATACACAAGATGCATCTAAGATCGGTCCCCTCTCTCTCTGTCTGTCTGTCTGTCTGTCTCTCTCTCTCTCTCTCTCTCTGTCTCTCTCTCTCTGTCTCTCGCTCTCTGTCTCTCTCTCTTTCTCTCTCTGTCTCTCTCTGTCTCTGTCTGTCTGTCTGTCTGTCTGTCTGTCTGTCTGTCTGTCTGTCTGTCTGTCTGTCTGTCTCCCTCTCTCTCTCTCTCTATACCTGCGGTCGGCGGCGTCGGCCTCGGCGGATTGATTCGACGTTTTTGATTTCGGTCCCTGATTGGCTCGAGAACGCTTCGTCCCCTGTATACATCCGATGTCTTCGTCATTTAACCGTAGAACGCATCACGGGGTCATTTTGACCCCGAATGAAATATTTTTATAGAATAACTTTCTCCCCCAAAAAGATTTCGCGGCCAACCATGGTGACATCTTCCAACAGGTTACAAATTAGACATAGATAAATAAGATAATATAGATTTGTAAATTTTGAACACCCAAGCCTAATTACAGATGTTTATGTAAATAGTGGTAGCATGTGCAATTAAGCAATCGACTATACTCTATAGCTAAACAACAGAAAGCTAATTAATTAGCTCGTTGTAACTGGTTTGGTGAGGGGGAAGACCACCCAGTGAGCACATATGAAACATTTTAAATGATAATCTATGCATTCACTTTACATTTTCAGATTTAAATGTTATATGTAATCAGTGCTTTTTTCTAGGAAAAAAGTTTTTGGACTCATCCTTTTTTACTCTTAAAAGAACGGGTGCGGGAACGCCGTTCCTGTACGTTTCCAAACACATTATTACAAATCCATAATTATATATACAATCTGGCAACAAATGTGTGAGAACGCCATTCCCGTGCGCTCCCACTGAAAAAACCCTGCATGTAATAATACGAACTTTTGCAATAAATCGGAGAAGGAGATAGCCACTCTCCCCTGTCATTTTTGACGGGTTAACAGCTAGTAAATAAATAGTTTTATAACGTAGACATATATGGCTGCTGTTTGGAGTCATTTTGACCCCGTCATGCGTTAACGTTTGTAAAAAGCTCATGCGTTCTAGAGTTATGGGTTATTTTGAAGTTTTAATGTTTTATTGTCGCCGAGGATCCAAGGTCAGTAGGCTATATTGAGGTTATATTAGCTCAGTCGCAGCAAAGTGTTAAAGAAATATACCTGGTCATTTCAGAGATACCAGCATCCAAACATTGGTTCCCTGTCAGTTCCTAGACCGTCATTTCCTGGACCGTCATTGTAAATGGAAGTAAATAGGTAGGTAGTTAGGTAGGTAGGCTGGTAGGTAGGTAGGTAGGTAGGTAGGTAGATAGATATGTAGGAAGATAGGTAGGTACATAGGTAAGGTAAAACAATTACGTACAAGGTGGACAGCTGCTGACCAATAATAAGCATCTTTTCGAATAGCATTTCCCGAATACTTGCCCGCGTCTTAAGCCCATATTTGTCCCAATTATTCAAGTTATTGTCAAATGGATACGATATTGAATATGGATGTTTACATTACCATGACATGTTTACATAGACGTGTTATTACAGACCATCGTTGTCACGTGTAGCTGTGTATAGGCATGTAGTGATTTACATATCATAGTGTATAGGCAGTGTTTATTCTAGCTACCTTGACATTGGGGGGGATTTTGAATTGTTTAGGGGGACAAGGTCTGAGTCTCCACGCTTTTTTTTTGGGGGGGGGAAATTTCCATCCCCCAGCCAACATATAAAAAATTGGGGGTGGGAATTTTAAAACTGGTGGGGAATTCCCCCCAGAGAAGGCCTAGAATAGACACTGGTGTATAGGTCTACACTTGTTTACATACACTTAAAATATAGAACAATAGGAACGGTCGAGCATGCAACTAACGGCTCAGGAACTGACGGTCCAGGAACTGACGGTCCAGGAACTGACGGTCCAGGAACTGACTTTATTTGATTGATTGATTGATTGATTTGATTGGTTGACGAGACACCCCAACATCATACCTATTCAATTCAAATTTCGACAAAATTGAACATTTATTATTGACGAAATTAAAGCGTTCAAAAGATTATAACTAGGCTATACAAGATTTACAGATGAAATTTTATCTCAGTATTAAATGTCAAATATGCAAACTATTTCTATAGTTTCATCCGTAACTATTCATAATTAATCAGTAGAAAATTGAAATAATTATAATTATTATTAATTAGAACGCAGTAACTGAAAAAGGTACCAAAAGTAGAATAGATCAGGAGAGGACATAATAATCGAGTTGTAATGTACAATCTACAATCTACATGATACGCAAGCAAGCTGTAATAGAACACAATAAAACTTATAAGATAATATTAGTCAAGGTGATTATAAATGTAACGCTTGTAACGGAATGATGAAAAACAAAGAACGATGAACTAGTGTTATAATTCACATATAACAACACAACTTAAGATTAAACTTCACTTTTAAGCAAAGAAGGAAACAAAAATGGTCGGGTATTGCAGATTTGTCAGCTGGTTCGTATACGTGTTCAAAGTTTTGTAAATATGAGTAAGTAAGTTTAAACAGAGCATCAGAGTCAGAAACCCATTTGTGGTACCTTTTACCTATTTCAATTTTAAAGCAAATTCTTTACTACAGAATGCATAATCATTTAATTGTCTCAGTGTTGGAGTTGTGAAATTTGAACCCGAGGGTTGAGACTGAAATTCAATGAATGACGGAAACTGAATGTACCCGACATGCAATTTTTGGGAGGGTTGCAAAGTTAGCTGGGGGGAGGTTCAACCCCCCAACCCCTCGGCAACTCCAACACTGAATTGTCTATCATACATTATACTGTCTAAAACTCAAGAAAGTAGTTTTTGAAAAATTTAAGTTTTCAAGATAAAAATGCAATTTTCTCGCTAATCTGTAATCCCACATATGGTACCTTTTCTTTTCTCCCAGCGGGTCACATTATTATGTTGTTGCTTACTAATATGAACAGACGCAAATCTGAGATGCTGGGGTCGTTAGCACAACGGCTGGGATGATTACGGGCTAATAGATAGATAGCCTGCTTTCTTCGTTTGTATTACCCTTGTAGCGGTCAAGTACCGGTGATAAAGCTCCTGTAAGATTTATTGATCATCGGCTCATACAAGGGGTGCGAAAGGGCATTGTAGACTGCGTCTCACCTTTTGTTGGCTCAATTAGCTTCGTTTACAGCGAACATGCGGAATATCTTATTCGGAATACTGTATTCTCCCCAGAAAACAATTTCTGTCCTATTCAGTAGGGGAATTTGTAGGAGAAGAAATTCTCGGTCACTGCTTATTGATGATGATGATGACGACGACGACGATGATAATGGTGATGATGATGATGATGATAATGATGATGATGATGATGATGATGATGATGATGATGATGATGATGACCAGCAGAATCGACTGGCGACCCGTCACATCCGCTTGTTTCACTTAGCACCGTAGGCTTAAATGCCCCGGAGAACAAAAGATCTTCCAGCGATCGCCGCTCTTTCGAAGCCAAGAGAGTTTTTCGAATTTTTAAAGAGGCAAGACAATCATTCAAAATTTCGGGAGAAGTCACGGTTGATTCATGAGCACCAGATTTATGTAAGTTGGGGTGAACCAGCTCAGAGGCGTAGCTAGGAGGTAGAGGGACATATGCCCCCGGGCGCCAAGGTGGGGAGGGGGCGCCAAAATCGAGTATTTGGGTAAGTAAAATGCATAATAAATAAGAAGAAACAAGTGCGGCGACCTTTTTTTGCTCGTCAGCAGCGTTGGGGGCGCCAGCGGTACACTTTGCCCCCGGGCGCCGGATACCCTCGCTACGCCACTGAACTAGCTCTGAAATCTAGAGGTGGCATTTAGCCGGCGCCATGCAGTTAGTAGGCCTACCCCCTCTGAACTACCATAATTCTTCAGCGTAGCTGGAGCCTTGGGAGTCCTGTTGAGATTATGGTATCGGTGAGATTCAAAGGACACTTGAGTAAATATTTTCGAGAGACGTTGAGATGTGTGTCGACCCTGTTTGCCTTGAATACAAGAAAATTATGCACCGGCGGAAATTTTCCCTGTCCTATCAAGCATTCAATCACTAAAACTGACAAACGCTGAGGCAACTCGTAAATCGGTTGACTTCTGATTGACTCCACTTCCCCTCATCTGACACAACACACCTATTGATACTAGGATGAAAACCAAAAGACTGAAATCTAGAGTTAGTTAGTTAGTTAGTTAGTTAGTTAGTTAGTTAGTTAGGACTATTTATATAGCGCGGTAAACATAACATGAGCAAAAGTCAAGTATAGGCCTACGATTTGCACTGTCAGCTATACGCGACATTGAATAAATGAGTCTTCAGTTTCTTCGCTAGCAGATCAGAGGAGGTCGCATTGATATCCGCTTCTGCCTTCTGGTAACCCGTTCCATAATTTATTGCGGGCCCCTATATGGATCGCCGGACCCTGGGCATATGCCCCATTCCACTTCTCTGCGGGCCTGCCCACTAAGCTGGACAAGATTCACTACTAAGTATAGAATGTTAAAATTCTTTAAAGTTAGAAGTTAGTGAGTATATACAAAACGCAAAATTCTATAGGTGCATATTTATAGATGTCATATGTTTGAATGCATGACGTGATGAGTATAGCCGATGTATGACTATTTAACCAGTCATTAGGTTTACCCTGCTGCACGTTACAGTCGTAGTGGAAGGTCCTTGGTGGAGCGTATGTTTCTTTGGTACACAACCAGTGGGGCGTGGAGGAAAAAGGTTGGGAAACACTCGCTTAGACCTGTGCTGCGTAGCATTATAATACATTCACTAGAAACGATCGTTTGCATAAACCATTGGAGCTTTTTACCAGGGTCCTGGTTTAGCATTTCGCAGAATGAATCGACGCCTGTGATGACACCATGAATATCAGTAGACAGCACCTAACGGTAGGTGACTCACCTGAAGCCATTGGAACTTTTTATGATCTAGCAAATGCGTCATTAGGCGTACATTGGACGTGATGCGGCTGCTAGGGCAGCTAGACGATTTCATTTAGTTCGTATTTTCTTGTCGAGTGTCGCCTTTCTGCGATCTGCTTTTCGCGTCTCTTAATTATGACGAATGAACTTTTTTGAAGCCTTTAAATAGAAATCGTAGACAAAAGAGATCATAGAAAGCAAGCGATAGAAAATGTCGAAAGTCTCAACTTTTAGAAACTGAAGTCTGCGGGGTAAACGTCAATAATATCGTGCATAAAATATTCAAAATAGAGCGAGAAATGCCTATTTTGCGTCTTTGGAATAGTAAAAAAAACTAGGCCTACATTCAATTTTCGCGATATTTTGAGCGCGATTTCATTGACGTATAAGCAATCATTTGACAGCACTGCCCCCTTAAATTTCGCCTTCCCACCCCCTCAGGGGCGTAGCCAGGAATTTGATTTGGGAGTATAATGTGATTTGGGAGATATATCTTTAAAAACTTTGAAAATCTTATAAAGCACATTGAAAATTTTAAGGTAGTCTGATTTTTAAGGGGTATATATTCCGATATACCCCCCGTCGCTACGCCTCTGATCCACCCCCTCCCACAATCACTAGTCAGTCGGTCGACGGTCAATGAAACTTCTAGTCCATATTCCGCAGAGACCGATGACTCACTTTTGCCATTCTCTAACTTTGACTTTAGTAGACGATTTTATGTCTGAAAAGTGCGCTTTTCCAGAAAATTAGTAATTCTCAGAAACCATCCATATTTTCGTACTTCTGACTTCCACCCAGTGGCGTATTTACCATTGGGCCATGCCCCCTTTGGGGTCTTGACAAGCAAAAAAAAGGTCGTCAACTTTTTCCAAAAAGTTGTAACTTGTCAGGTCGAAAGTGTCTGGCCCCCCTTACCAAAATTCTAAATACGCCACTGCTTCTACCGACCACTTTTTCCTTTTTGTGTCGAAAAAAGAGCGTCATGAAGATTGCCTGGAATTCAATCTGTCATTTCTGATCCAATTGAATTTCTATTACGTGACGTGCGTCATGCGTCTTTCCCTTCCCATTGCTAAGAGCCTAAGACCAGGGCTTATCAAACTTTCTATAACGACGGCCCACTTCAGCGGTTTTGTAACGTGACGCGACCCTAATCATAGCATGTAATATTATTTTTAAAATGCATTATGCCATCTGGCGAACGTTGATTGAAAGGAATCTTCTGAGTTTTGAATAAATAGCAAGACAAAAGCTACGATTCAATTCGAATGAAAATATGGCAAATACGCTAAAAATAATTATTTATTTATTTGCCGAATAAAACAAAATGAAAGAAATAGATATTGAAATTTCTTGAAAACTATCTTTTAAAATTTTGCCAGGAACATACCTTTGTTACGCGTCTTAAAAATCCTATGAGTATGGTAAAATCGCTTAACCGCCAGGTCAGTAGTCACCACGCTTCCGGAACAGAGATCCTATTGTTAGTGGAGTTTCAGAGCAAAATGGTCGGAATACGCTTTCCTTGCGTTATTGTGAAATAAGATTAAACTTTGAAAGTAGGTCTCATATAGGCCAGGGTTTCCCAAACTTTCTGTAGGTCTAAATAAGCGACTCACTTCAGTGGCTTTGTAACATGTCGCGACCCTGCAAACTTATTGCCAGGTAAAATTGGACAAAACTTCAATCATTTTAATAAGGGCCGTTTATAAAGGATTGCAGGCATATACTTTTCTTAAAAGCTAAGTCTACTTGCAACTTTCAAGGCTTGTGACATTGTGGTATTGGGGTATTGGCTAGAAAATGACACTTTTGAATTTAATTTCGTGTTACCCCGCGACCCACTAGACTGAACCCTGCGACGACCCACCTTTTGGACGCGCCCACAGTTTGGGAAACACTGGCTTAGACTAGAGATGTGCGGGTACAGCAAAATGCATACCCTACCCGTACCCGTGGAAAAACTTTTTTACCCTACCCTACCCGTACCCGCTAGCGCTATACCCTACCCGACCCGTACCCGTAAGCTGTGTACCCGTACCCGTACCCGTACCCGCACCCGTAACCGACTTTGGTTGGAATTTGGAGTTTTTGGTTTTGGAATTTTGGACCCGTACCCGCGGGTGCGTTTACGGGTACAAGTACTACAAAGACCTGTACATGGACCCGTGAACCCGTATCCGTTCCTAGAGACTATAGAGAGGCAACAGTGAAATAGAGGCTACGAAATTCATTGTAAATAGCACGCATGTTTAGATTAGGACAGATCTAGTACTTAGGAATCAGGATAATCAGCTAGCCTAAGCCGACATGAATGGGCTTGTTTAAAATATTTAGTAGATATCATTTATCTATGAGCAGGCATTAGAGCTCAAGTTAAACCACAAAACTTTACCAGAAGAACTTTCTCGGTCAAAGAGTCCTTGGAGGAGTCAGAGGACGCCATTATAGATTTATTACTGATGATGTCAGATTACGTCATCTGTATTTCCTTTATGTTTTCAGTAAGTAAAATGCATGCTGTCTGACAAACTGAACGCCATGTACAAGTTATACTAATACACTTTACTCAATATTATTTTTCTACTACTGCATTGCTAATTTGCTATAGTAGTGAGAAATGAAAATATAGCTTTTCGGGTAAAACGGGTATACCCGTACCCGTAGCCGCTATACCCGTACCCGTAGCGCTGTACCCGTACCCGACCCGTACCCGTAAAATGCGTACCCTACCCTACCCGTACCCGCGGGTACGGGTACGGGTAGGGTATACCCGCACATCCCTAGCTTAGACGACCCTACACTCACCTCACTCCTCTTGCGTCTCTATTCACTTTCACATAAAAGCCTTGCTAAGCTTAACAAAGCGATATCAAACTACCCGACACAGTGCTTCAGGAACGTCATTTGTGGGGGCAGGGGGCATTTGCCCCCCCTGATTTTTAGGGGAAAATTATTTTTTCGCCAATGTTTGTGTTATTTAGATTTTGCATGGCAATTGGCTGGCTAAATAGGTCAAAATACCCTGAAATGAAAAGCAAAAAAGGTCAGCAGCCCCTAAAGGAGTGCTTGATGTCGAGTAATCTGGAGTAACTAATTAATCGTAAAAAAATGACTGACAAGCAAAAAAGGTCGTCAACTTTTTCGCAAACTTGTCAAGTCGAAAGTGGTCTTGCTTGCCCCTTCCCCCTGAAAAACAGTTAAATGACGCCTCTGTAGTTCTTCGATCAAAATGGTCTTAAACTTAGATCGCAATAGGCTATGCAGTATGTGTAACTTAAGAACCTCACAAATTGTACCTTTTCTCCCAGCAGGTCTATTATTGCTCGTCTTTCGTCAACAAGTAAGCTTAATGATAAATGCAAAGGAACTGATCTAAGCTTTAAAAATAGCGCTGTTTCTAAAAAGACTCTCTATCTTCATCTATACTTAATCACTGGATTGTAGTGAAACTTTAAACCTAAAGTAAATCGTAAACAAGAATTCTCGTAGTCGATTGAATGTCGATTTGAGAGACAATTTCTAAGCAAAATCTCTCCTACTTGGATTGCGCAAAGACTTTCTCGTGAGGTGCTGAATATATCTCACGGGACTCTTTACTTAGGGGCCATCCATATAGTCATATTTTCAACCCGCCCTCCCCCTGTTGCACACCATACATTTTGGTTAACACCCCTGCGTAGGCCTACGTACAAATTAGCAACCCCGCACGGTGAAAATTAATTTTTAGCCATAGCCAAAAGCATTTGTTTACTATTAAATTAAAGGTGTTTAATATTTAAATAACCGAGGGAACAATAGTTGGGACCCTTTGTTTGACCGTCATTTTGTTCAAATCAAATGTTTGTGTGAATATACCAGCCTTCTATATATTTATAAATTTGAATGTGCGTACTTACAAATTCAGTCGTGACCCTCTCCCCCGGTACGCTCCCGTACGCAAAATCGCCTGAATCTCAAGCCCCTCCCCTATGTGCATACGTACTATGTGGGCGGCCCCTTTCAGTACGACTGAGTTTTTTGAATAAATATGTAAGCCGTGTGCGTGTGGTCAACGTAGTCGTCTGATCAGTAGGCTAGACTTCATTTCTTTCTAACAAGGCCAAGTAAAATCGCAGGAAAAGCCCAGTGAAATTACGCCACATGCATGATAAACAAATGAGCCATCAATCGCTAATATTCAAATGCTCAAATGAATCGCCTTATTAGAATTTGGATTTTTTAAAACTAAACACATCTGGTCATCTGGTCATCTGGTCATCTGGTCATCTGGTCATCTGGGGTGTTTTCGTGATGACGCTAATCGATTTCCCGACGACCCATTTGCCCTTGCGCTGTGCTCGTAACCAGGCCTGCCCACCTGAAGGCCTTATTGGTTCGGACTTCTGAATCTGAAGAGACCCAACAACATTCCATTAGGACGTCGAATCTTTGCATTGTTTGAATGTCTCGACTTCTTGACCTTGTCCTTAGGTTTCAGCCGTAGCTCAAGCTTCAGTTAGGCTTAAATATTACTGAGATCTCTTCCACTTCGGACTTCTTACAGAGCAAACACGCGGCCAGTACCGTAATTCGAGACAAAGCTATTTGAAAAGACAGTGACACTGTAATACAGTGTCACTGTCTTTCTTATACAGAAACAAAATACAGAAACACTGTATTACAGTGACACTGTAATACAGTGTTTCTGTATTTTGATTCAGAGCCAGAAACAACCAGGGTACGATTTGTAGGGGAAATTTTATTTCCCACTTCCCAACTGCATCCCCTCCCCCACAGAGGTGGTTACAGTCTACTGACATCCCAGCCAGAGAAGTCAATATCTTCCCCACCATGCACTGTGACGGAAAATTTTTGTCGACGTTTCGCGCCATGCATCAGTAAACAACATGATGTTCAGTGATGACTGGGAGAGATTTATCTTAAATTTTGAAAAGATATGTCTGTGCTGCTGGTTAAGCCATTTATACATAGCATTGTTTTGAAAAGTTCGCTCTGCTGTACTATGCAGCAGCAAATCTATACAACATCAGTCATCACATGGATAGGATCGTATGATATAACTTGAGCCTGCTTAATCAAAGTTTAAAAGTCAGTGTTGCAACATGTGACAATCGTATGATGTCATCACATTATATATTCTGATCAATGGCGGCTCCACATGGGGGTCCTGACTCCCGTGCCTCCTATTGAATGCCTGGACCCCAATGGCCCTTCTGTTGGGACCCTATACCTACTGCTACATAGGCTACCTATCAACGATTGGTTGGCCATCAAGCCTAGAAGTTGCCACTCCAAGACCCCCCAACTTGCCAAATCCCGGAGCCGCCACTGATTCTGATTTGTTTATATCCAGAGACGTAGCGACGATGGGTATATCGGTATATATACCACCCCTCCCCCACCCCACCCCCCCAAAAAAAAAATCAGACTACCTTAAAATGTTCAATGTGTTTTTAAGATTTTCAGAGTTTTTAAAGATTTATACCCCTCCCAATCACGTTATACCCCCCCCCCAAATTAAATTCCTGGCTACGCCCCTGTTTAGGCCTATATCAATTTAATAAATGTCTCCAGGACCGCCAAATAAGCGAATTCGAGAAAGACTGTTGCCATTCAACAAGTAACCTAATGAAATGTATATATAGTAGGCCTAATTAGGCCTCCTATAATTATAGCATTTGACATTCTGGTTTTCTGTTGTTATTATTGTGATTTGGAATGTATGGGCTTCACGTGGAGCAAACTAACTGCTAGCAGCTAGCGTGTAGATTCTACTGTTCTTGTCAATTTTTACCATATTAAGTTAGCTATCATATGGTATATAACAAAGCCTTCCAAATTTTGCAGTTATGCAGCGTGGGGTGACATATCAGGGTTTCAGAAACGTAATGGCCAGTTGGCCACGCACGTAGATCGCATTTATAGGGGCCTATATGGGATTTTCAATAAAAATTGAATCACAAATGTTGATTTCAAAATTCCCCCTCCCGGATCAGGGGCTTTGCCTCTGGACCCCACTGGAGAAAGTCCCCAAACTTCTGCTATGGGCTCGCGCTCCACGCTCGCCATGTCTCCCCCCACCCGGCTCCATGTCACAAATCGGCGAATCGCGCCCTGGGAACAGCATATCAGACCAAGTTTCAGTTTGAAGAGTAATGTTCTTGATAACAGCTGCGGTTGAAGAGAGTCTTAGGGTAACGTTAATTATACAAATAACTTAAGCGCAGGATTTAGGCCTCACCGATGACTGTGCATTTGGACCCAAATTCCTTCCTTCTCGCTACCCACTTTCATGACAAAATGGCCCACGTGTGGCTCACTACTGATATCAGAAATCAGGCTGAACATATAATTTTTTACTTTTCAAATTTCGTCTATAAATTTACGGTTTGTCTGAAATTGTCTCTATAAAAATAACTAATTTGCTCAAAATTACTTTGTCCGAAGATATGAAATAGTCTTAAAGTTACATTTGTGAGTTTTGTGACTAACCTAATTCTGTAAGTCAGTTATGGACTTATGGTAGTTATAATGAACATAAGGCGGGAAGTTAGCAGAGTGGTAACAACGTTGGACGATGGAGCAGAAAGTCGCGGGTTCGAGACCCGCAGGAGCCCTAAGGTCGACTCAGCCTTCTTTCGCCAGATGGCGATGACAAGTGAGTAGCGAATTAATCTGCAGGGTATACAGGCGCATTCAAGGGCGGCGCTAGTGGGGGTGGGTCCGCACCCACACAGCCTCGGGCAGGGAAACCCGAGCAAATCCAGAGGAATTTTGATTTCGGGGTAGGGAGGGGTAGTCTGAGACGGGTCCTGGTTGTGTATATTGCATTAGACCCACCCAGCCAACAAAACCCAGCGACGCCTCTGGGCGCGTTACATGAGGACACTGGCCCCATATCAAGTAACTTCGTACCAGTCGCCTGGCTGAGGGCCTTGGAAATGGAAATCAGCGCCGCCCTACAGTGCATTACTTGATTTACTTGACTTACTTTAATGAACAGAAAACTGATGCATTTTCATATTACATGGGCCAATTAAATGCCTTGCTGAAACGAAAGCAATGTCCTAATAATGACTTGAAACTAACGCATAGGATCGGCCAGTCGGCAACTATAGATTGGTATGGAAAACAATAAAATAGACCAAACCAATATATGAGAGCCATTTTTTCTTACCTTTCTATTATTTTAGCAATACGCCTCAATCCATATGGAAGGGGTCGGGGCAAAACAGAATGGAGAACAGAACACAAAATGTCTGCTCCAAACTTAATTCCTGAATCTGTCCCTGGCCATTACAGTGGCGTAGCCACGGGGTTGTTCAAACAACCCCATTTCAATAAATATAACCAACACAATTTATGTAAATCCGTTGACTTTTGGTTGAAGGAGGGGCAGTGAGGGGGAGGGGAGTTGGCCGCAGCTTTAGTGTTCAGTTGCATAGTGCCTCCAGTTAGTTAACAACCTCACTTTGCATAAGCTGGCTATGCCACTGCTGCCAATATATAGCCTATATAGGCCCTATATACATGCATACAAACACAACATACTATTTATTATATGACCATTCAATACTCAACACTCTCAAATCCAGAGATCTGAATACGAAAATGATTCCATAAAAGAAATTGAAAGTGATCAATGTGTCAGTCATTGGTTATTAATAGAATACAATATTGCATTTCACAGCATAAATTTTAGAAAAGAAACCTACTTCAAAGCCCTTAATTTATTTTAAGATGTATAATTTTAACTAGATTCTTTGCTTCCAGAATAAAATGAATAAAATTAATATTGAAAACATATGGACAATTGCAGAACATAGTTGATTCAGTTGTTATTGTTCCAGCAAAGTACCAATAAATTAAAAATTAAGTGATGTACAAAGAATGTGCCCGAGCATTTTAAAGGTACCAAGTTTCTTAACAAAATTTAATCTTAACAGTCAATTATAGTTTCAACAGCTTCATCTTCATTTAGATATTGGGTCTCTTCTTTCACATCAACAAACTCAATTTCTTGGTATTCTGGAGTACCATACGAAGAATCTGGCTCAATGATCGTCTCTCCATTACTAAGATAACATATCCGAAACTGCTGATCTTGACAAGCGAGTTCATACTGCTCAGGATTTAAAATGGCCGCCTCGATTCCATGTTCAAGTGACCCGACGTGAGACTTTTGATGCTGCTGCAAAGTTGCTGCCCTGGCGTACTGCTGACCGCAGACGTCGCACCTGTATGGCCGACTGCCACTGTGAACCACCTGATGAGCCTTTAGGTTGTTGTTCTGTGAGAAAGATTTGCCACACACGTCACACCTGTACGGCTTATCACCAGTATGCGTTCTCGTATGCCGTCGGAGATTAGACGCTTGGGTGAACTGCTTGTCACACACATCGCAGATAAACGGCCGCTCACCTGTGTGGATTCGAAGATGGGCGCTAAGAATGCTGTGGTCAGAAAACATTTTCATGCAAAATGCACAACCAAATTTTCGTGTTGGCTTTTCATCCGGGTTCTCATGATGTCTTAGGTGTTTCTTTAAATTGCTCTGCTGAGTGAACGTCTGATGACAATAATGGCACGGATAAGGGCGTTCTCCCGTATGAGTTCGCATGTGCGACGTTAAGTTGTTTTTCTGGGCAAAAGCACGATCGCAGTCTGGAAATGAGCAAGCATATGGTTTTTCTCCGCTGTGGGTCCGAATGTGGCGCTTGAGGTTCGAGGCTTGCATAAATTGAGCAGGACAATGTGGACACTGGTGCGGCCGCTCGCGGTGTATTCGTTGGTGCAGCTTCAGTTCCTCGTTCGTAATAAAATATTTGTCACATTGTTTACAGTTATAAAATGACAGATGACTTGAAACAGAAACTTCCACAATCTGAACTTCACTTCCATTTGGATCTGTGAACCAAGAGAACACAACCGATTTAACATAGATCACAATGAAGGATCACAAGGTCTTCGAATGACTGTGCTGCTCTATTGTCTGCTGTATCACACACTATGATTGTAAGTTATCACAGTGGATAAGACTCGGCATAACAATACTTGGCGCCTTCCAGCCGCCACGCACGCGTTGTACGTGTCAAATCATTTTTCGTCTCCCGTACTGTCTGTTAGGGAGTCATACCCCCTGTAAATCACCTTTGTTTTTGGTTGTGCTATGTTTATGGCGCTATATAAATAGTCCAGTATACAATACAACATTAATTTCAATAGCTGAGCCACCTGATAAAACAGATTTTGTATATGTTCGACACATTAGGTGAATTTTGGTAAAAGCTGACACTATAAATAATAAAGGAATAAATTTGAATGTTGAAATTTAATGTGGATGAAATAGCTTATTTTGTGTAGATTAGATGATATTTTAATGTGGAGAAAATTGTATAAATTTTTGGTAGAATTTTTTGAAGTTACATTGATTTCTAAAATGGTGCCACTTCAATTGCAACACAGTGTTTATTTGACTGCTCTCTACTGCAACAATTACCAATTACAGGGCTTTTGTATTATCTCTAGTTCTCTACTACGATCTGCAAATCTCCTGAAATTATGCACAACTGCATATTCTTTTACTTCTAAATGTAGCATGCACCATTGCACCTGTCTAAAAATGACAATTCTACATGCTACAGCCATTTATTACCTATGTAAATAGAATGAAGATTTAATGCACTTAACACACTATGTTTAAAAAATCCATCAAAACTTGTCCTATAGTAAGTGTGTTTATAACATACACAGAAATATTTAGTAAAACTTTGTCATCCACTAATTATAGCATGTTATATATATATATATATATATATATAAATTAAATTCTAAAATTAATTAGATGCAGCAAGCTTTCAGTGTCTATTCCAGCTGCCTGGTTTACATCCAGGAATTAAACTATTAAAATGATATCTCAGATTTTCACTGGACATTTAAGCATTATAAAATTTTAAAAAACCTCAATAACAGTTAACAGTCTCCACTTGATATAAAGGCCAAACTTCTTCATTGTCTGCATACAAGGAAAATTCGTGACGGACGAAGATATTTTTGATCAACAAAGAAATAAGAAAACAGCTTCCATATGCTGTTAATTCTATAATCATGGACAGACAAGATTTCTTTAGAAATGCTTCCATATCAAGACAAAGAGCATTGTTCTATGCAGCATAGACTATCTTCCATTATTTCTGCTAATTTATATGCAGTGGCGGTCACCTTGCATACACAGCTAGAGAAGAACTACAAAAATTTGCATTCAATTTAACCCCAAAACAGGACTCAAACTCATGTACAAGCACCAAGCAACCCATTTGGCTTTAGATCTGACCATAAAACATTGATCTGACTGCCGAAAATTCAGAATTTAAATTTGAAGCTTTTTACACTTAGTGCTCGGCACAGTAACTCACTCGGTTTTTTGACAGCACATCTCCAATGTCCCAGCCTCTTAACAAGTTCAAAAAGTAGTCTCTGCCCTTCCCAGCCTTAAGCAGCGCATCAGAAAATGTAGCCTCCGCCCAGTCCTAAGGACAAGTTGTTAAAGTGGAAGAACTTACGGTAGTTCCCAAACAGATATGGAAGGTCGCTAATATCAAAAACTAGCAAGCAGTCACTCAAATTTAATTATCACTAAGTTCAGATCTTTGAGCTTTGAGTCTCTTTGCCTGGCATACATCGTCGGCATATGCGATCAGTCTTATATATATATATATATATATATATATACATATATATATATATATATATATATAATTAATGCTGATTGCAGGAGCACTGATACATAAAAGCTGCTGCTGGGCATACTGATGTAAACCCATGTTATCGTGCCAAATTTTGACGTTCACGCTGTGTACGCAAGTCATTCTTTCAAATATTTAATTTAATTTCTGTATATGTATATGTAGATACTTATGTTCATATCGTTATCTCAGAACTCGGCAACTAATTTTCGGGTGCGCAGATACATGTAAGTGTGATAAGAGGCTGGGACATCATGCTGTCAAAAAACCACTCACAGTACGTCTAGCCATTTGATGCGTCATGCGCGCCTACATATTGTTGTAAATTATTGATAAAATACATTTTTATAAGTTGGTTTTGTGAATCTTTAAATATGAGTTGGATTAAATTGAAAAGTATCTCTCTGGATTGCGACAGCAAACAAACTACAAATAGAGACAATTATTTAATAATATTAAAACTGATTACTATTAATTGAAGAGGACAATTGGGATAAAAATGCAGTTTAGGTGCTTTCATAATTTCTCTTTTTTTCGGGACATATAGCATTTCTGATGGGTGGACCGCTTATGGCATGATTGAATAGAGAATAAATACAATTACAGCACAGAATATATATTCAATCCGTAGTTGTCCACACGAGGAATTTCGTCGACCTAGGTAATGAGGAAATGCATACTCAGAATGTGGAAAACATGTGGATGCAAGCAAAGCGGAAATTGCGACGCCAGTTTGGCACATTCAGAACCCTGTTTCCTTCTTATCTATACAAATTTGTATATAGAAATAAATTTAAAGGACAAGACATGTTCCTGGTTTTCTTGTGAACACTTGCTGATAACTAGCAATTCTGACACTGAAAAAAAATAAATTATTTTATATGTGTAAAACAACGAGATATTAATTAAACCACCAAAATTGCACTTTTACCGCGACTGGCATATAACTTCACAGATCTTTATATAAATAATTGTAATTTTATTTTAATGCTTCGCTCGACCTCAGAAAATTTCACAACGCTTGAAAACGCTTCAGAGGTGTAAAAACGCGATATCAACCGAGTACAAACAACGAGCTCCGAAAATTAACGTGAAATTTACATTACGGTACATTACATCTCCGTTAAAAAAACAGCTATTGCACTTGTCTGTCTTCTTTCTTCGAAGACTTCGATCAAGATCAGAAAGATCGAGCAACAAGATCGACTGTCCGTCGATCGAATCGACGATCTTCGGGTAAAAATACCGCTCACCTAATTCCACGATGCTCATTTCCTCCATTTTAAAAGATGATTTTCCGAATTTCTATAAAAATTCTTTAAACAATCACGAAGTTTATTCGAATTTACAAATCTGATTTTATGTCGCCGACCGGATATAGAATAAAAATATTGAAAGCCTAGAACTAGCATGCCAATTATTTAGCGTTGCAATATTATATATTGTAATATAGTATAATATAATATAGCATAATATAACATAATATAATGTAATATAACAAAATAATAATAACTGTGTTTAAGGGGCTGTCTATTAATTACGTCAACAAAATAGGGGAAGGGTTTCAACGAGATTTGCTGACTTGTTTGGCTGATCATATACCTTTCCGACAGCTATTTTAAGAAAGGCCGAGCTTCTAAGTATAGGCAGCTACTACTGTGCTGTTTAAAAAGCGCTATATAAATTCACGAGATTTTACTTACTTACTTACTTGCATTTAGATCTATACTTAAAACATTCCTATTCCAAGTCAATTCCTCTGTAGCTATAATATATGCCCCCCGGCCCATCACTGACCTTTAGCCTGGCCGACAATCCACCTTGCCTATGACTATTTGAAGAAAGATTAAGCGCATAACTTCATAAGCAGAGGCGTAGCGACTAGCGAGGATATCCGGCGCCCGGGGGCAAAGTGTACCGTTGGCGCCCCCAACAGTGCTGACGAGCAAAAAAAAGATCGTCCATTGTTCTCGGCGCTCGGCGCCCCTCAAGTCTTACGTTACGGGCGCCCCTCTTCATAGTAGTGTTGACGAGCAAAATAGGTCGTCGCACATGTTTCTACTTATTTTTTAAAGTTATTTTATTATGCATTTCACTTACCCATATACCCAATTTTGGCGCCCCACCTCGGCGCCCGGGGGCATATGCCGCTGCCCCCTCGCTACGCCTCTGCGCATAAGAATATGCCGCTTTATTGTACTACATCCAGGCGCTACACAAATACAAGAAATTTTACTTTTTTACTTACTGAAGGAGAGGAAATGTCGATGAGCTACCAGCCATTCGCGTAGTGGCGCTGCTCGTACGAGATGCTGTGGTTATTCGCCAAGTGGCGCTGTTCGGTTTCGTTTTTCCTTCTGATGTGAACGATGCTTACCGGTATTTCGTCCGTTGGGAAACTTTGTTCAGGCGATCCAAAGGCTTTCAACGGTTGACACAGGAGAACATTTTTATGTCTAGTAAAGTCGCCGGTTAAGCTACAAGTTCTTTGTTTTGGTAGATACATTAAGATTGTTACTATATTTTATAGAACGAAGTCATTCTCTCGTGCCAGAAATGTATACGATGAGAGAGTATTAATGACGAATTGACATTTGAAGGTTAGTGAGGACTTTGAGCGAGACACTTGAAACGTATTCATTTAACTGCAATATTTTAATTTTTGATAGTTTATAACGTCAAAAAGATTTACTGAATTCATTAGAAAGTTAGTAATAAAATCTTGAATTGTGAACATATAGCATCTGCAGTTAAGTATTCGCACTGACCTCTTATTAACAAATCTGTAGGACACGTTTAAGAAATAATGGGTTTGCAACTGTGCATCATTTGAATTCAGGTAATCTGGCCATTGGTGTAGATACGAGGGGGAAACAATGGGGCGCTCCCTATGCGGACTGGGACCTGTTGTGGGATTTGTGCAGAATCGACGATATATGTTTATCTTTGTGGTGGCAGAATCGATGTACTGTACTTCGATTGTACTACAACTTTTGGCCACTCAATAGTAGATCATAATTACCGGTAGTCTTTAAAGTATGCACCAGAGCTCACGGATGCACTTGTATATTATCTTACCTTATATTATATTAGCTCATATAGTATAGCCCCAACAAGAGGGGGACAGGGAGATTAGTGTGAATCTTGCAGAAACATTAAGAAATTTTATCTAATGGGTAGACCATAGGATGATTGATTGCTGAATAGCTTCATATAGTCTGCAAAAAGTATCCTAAAGCTATTTATGGTGGCTTGGTCCTCTTCCTCAGACTTTGCTAGGGAAGCTAATGTTGCTACTGTAAATCCCTAGTGAGATCACCCCAAGAGCACCTGTATAAGTAATGATGCTTCCGTCCCTATTCTGGAACTCTGGCTATAATACTGACTCTCGCTGACTGCAAACTACTTTTACTGGTGAGACTGCGTTAATACAGTGGATCAGTTGATAAAGAGAACATCCACTGGTCACTGGTTTGTGCGTGCATAAGATATTTCAAATATTTAATTTTAATGAATTGCCAAATGGAAAACAGTAGTTCTCAGATAGAACAGATCCTACAGAATCACTTTAAATTCAGTGCTTATTAATGCAAAACAGCACTGACTTGATATTCATCTGCAATACTTTGTCACACTGCCACAAACCTGAACAGTCTATGGCTGTATCTTTCGCTTTCTTTGCATCTGCCCCAGGCTCAGGAATTCAATACCACTGACAGTGACACTTATGCTGATCTTTAAAGCTAGGGTCTCTACCCACACAGCAAATGTCTGTTTCAGTTAACTCTGGTTTATTGGCTTGTTAGCAAATTAACTTTTAGATTTGTATGTCCTGCCTCTTAAGTTATAACTGATCTTTTTAATTTGGCGCTGCACAACAGTTGATGCCACCAAGCATTATGAATTTGAAATCTAGAATAAAAAAAAGAATCTCTTCAACATCTCTTTCCTGGGTGTTACTCCAGGATTTGGCAAGTGGGGGCTGTTGGGGAGGCAACTTTTAAGCATGGGGACCAACCATTTGTTGATAGGTATGTAGTAGTAAGTATAGGGTCCCAACAGGGGGCACTGGGTGGCCAGCCATTCAATAGGAGGGGAACGGCCCCCGGCCGCCCATGTGAAGCCGCCACTGCTTTCCTGTAATATTTACTCCTTAATACCCATCTCTGTTACCCATTTTGTTTGATGTTTTCATGATTGACCTATTGGTCTGATATTGGGTGAATATGGAGTACCATCAATTGACAGCTTTATGTATCATAACTGGTACCATAAAGGTTCATCTTCACCACCACCACCACCACCACCTGATTTTGTTGCTTATTTGGGTAGTTATGTGTTGCATGTGATAGTCTCAATGTACATGTATAGGATGCATGCTGATTGAAGTACCGTATTTGAAAGGATTAATTATGGCTATAATTAAAAAATTGTTAATTTTTGTTAATTGCACAGTAAATATAAAACTGTTTGTTGTAAATTATTTGTTGCTAGGAAAAATTTTAAACTGAATAATTAGACTATTTAATTTGATTTTCTGTAATATCAGATTTGAAAGTTATTATTTCAGATATAGTGGTTACACTGGTTAGTGATTAATTTGTTGCTGAAACATCAATTTTAAAATTTATTGTCTGAAGATAATTTTGTTTAAATTGATTGTTGAGTGGTAAAAGGCTGGTATCTGAGGATCTGTTTCAGAATGTAGTTTACGAAAAACAGAACATGCTAGATTTTCTGAATTCATTCAGTCATTCTGGCTGTCGGTGAAGATATTTATTTAACCATGGAATTTTCTCAAATTGCTTTCTGCTTCTCATTTGTTGCTTGAACATAACTACTCTCTGCTGGAATCAGTAGCTCCAGGGTAAACTATGTTGTTTTAGGTATGATTGTTATTGCTGGAATACGGTACCTTTAAGGCATTTTAGTACTCCAAGGGTTTACAGAAGTATTGGTATTGAAGAATTGCTTGATAGCATCAAACCCATGACTTATGTTTATGTTATATGATATCTGGTCATTGTGAATTTGTAGTTAATGGCTTGCTATATGGTCCTCTGTTTGTTGTCTGTTTCCATTCTTTTTGTTATTGTCTTTAGGTTTAATCTATGTGAATATCCCTAAATGCATTTCTTCTGGGATATTGCTTACTCTTAGTTATATCGATTGATGTTATTAGTGAATTTTCAGCAGTAGGCATTGCCAAATAAACAAGTGACTCATTGAAATGTAATGGATTTAATTTTGATCTGCAGTCGGCTGATTTGTAGATTTTGTAACGTATGAAATAAGCCATCAGAAGGGTTAGCTGGTCATGTGTGTCTTATGTAATACAGGATGTACCAGTGATACAGGCATGACACATAATTTGGGATAGTCCAACATTTTTTGGATTGATGTTATTTTTAAAAAGCCCAGAGTTGCTATGGCTTATTTATGGATTAAAGGAGTTTTCCGATGTTGTCACTGCAGGAATATGGTGGTAAAATGGTTGCTCAAGATTGGTCTTGTGAATAAATTGACTTTAGAAATGCTGTGTAGAAATTCAGAAATCTTAGTGGAGTCATGTGACAAACTGAAATAGAGGTTGTGAGAAAGAAATATGAACTATTTTTCTCTTGGGGAGACCAAGAATTTGGAGAAATCTGTCGGATAAATGCTCTGGGTATCATCTGAACTACTTTGCAATGAAAACCAAAACAGAATGAGGGAATGCATTGGTGACGTAAAACTTTCATTCGGAAATCAAAATCTTGATTTAAAAAAAATAAAAACCTAATGCATCAAACAGTGCTAGAAATTTTAGAGGTTTTTATGTACAGTGGTTGTCACATCCACATCAACTGATATATAACGTAAAGTAACAAAATATTTGTATAGCACCTCTTCTGAAGAATCACTCAAAAGTGCTTTGTAATTACTGCATATCAACAAAGAGACAAGTTTTAAGTCGTTTCAGAAAGAGGGCCATAGAATTAGGAATTGCTAAGCCACGCATACTGGCATCAAGAGCATTCCAAAGGATAGGGCCAACTGATTCAAAACCTCGTTTCAGGAACAAGGAGGTTCGTGCTTGGGGCACACTAAGGAGGCCCCAGGTTGTGGACCAAAGACATGGCCAACCAGGGATAGAGCTAAGAGGATGGAGTAGCTCTGAAAAATATGATGGAGCGGCACCAATAAGAGAGAGTTCTCAACACACGAAACTCAACTCAAATTGCCTTTAATGGCGATCACTTATGGTATGGAAAGGCAAAGATAGAAAAATACAAGTTTCCAGTTGATAAAGTCATTTGTTGAATCCTGATGTTGCATGTATTGGCAGCTATAGAATTCCTCTGTGTCATTTATAACCTGAGGTTGTTATTGTTGGTAACAATAGTTATTATTAATGAACACTCTTTCTGCTGCTACATGATGCATCAGATCCAATTTTTAAAAATTATTTGAAAATCCATTATCCAATTGAATCATATATGAAACTGGCCAGTTGATGACTCCTGAAAATGGCTTCTTCCTTGTTTGTTGTTTTCTCATGTACCAGTATATGCAGCTGCTTAAAGTAGTACATGAAGTACGTAGCTTAAAGTGAATATGCACTATGCAGTATACACCGGTACATGATATACTGCAAATGTAGCAGTTGAGAACATGCTGAAGCACTGCAGTGGCTAATACTATGAACTGCTTATTAGGATTTATACTTTCAAGCCTTGAGTGAGCAGACCCTGACCAATAGATATCTTTAAAAATGCCAAGTGTTTAATCTCTCTAGCCAGAACACTACAAATTACGGTAGTATACAAATTAGTATAGAATTCTGTGGCAATTCTTGCAGGAATGTACCAGTACAGAAAATTTAGGAACTGTCTGTAAATATTTTCTACTGATGACATTTTTGGACCTTTAGTGTTTTGTATTATTTGTTGTTTGTTGTGTTAAAAGGTTTTAATGGTGAAATCCAGACAGTGGTATATACTTAATTGCTTCACTTTGTATGCACTATCCATGCGTTGTTCTCCAATCCCAGCCAGAGACTTCAGTAGCACAATTTTCATGACCTTGATTCATTCACCAACAAATGAGAATTTTCTGTCTAGTTCCAGTTTTGGATTTCCTTATTCATTGTGAGACTGTGTTAGGGTGAAGATGGAATGTTTGAAATTCTTTTAAATTGCTTTCTGTATTTTAGTATGTCATGATTGCCATCCTGTCTTGCTGTGTCTACCATTGCACTGATGTTGTGATGTCTGTGATGCTGTTTGGTGCTTTGCTTTTTCCTCATATTTGAAAATCATTTGATTTTAATTATTGTACTTTAAGCACTGGAGACATTCAGCAGTTTTTACCTTCATTCCTGACCTGTGGCATCTGTGGATTTTGCCACAACAGTTGACATATGCATATTGCATTTCCATCTGCAAAGGGAATGGCACAGTAGACAGTGTCAAACTGTTATTTCAGCTGTTTGTTCAGACACTTATGTTTAGCATTCTCAAGAGATCATCACCATCACTTCAAGGCCTTCCATAGTCTGGACTTAGTGTCTTAAGGTTTAGTAGGTGTTTTCTGATGGTCCTGTATTACCTAGCTGTAAGTGTTTGCAGTTACAGTGCAAATGCAGATCTCTGGGGTATTACAAAACCCCAGATTTTCTAGGTAAAGTACATGCCATTTTGTCCATCCAATTTAGATAGTCAGACTTTATTTTAGGATTCAAGCAAATTTATCAGTAATTAAATAATTTATCTAAATAGATTTCCGTTTTTGTGTTGATTAGTCTCGTTTACTTAATTTCATCTGTGCTACTTATAATTCATTTATTTATGTTGACTTTAGACTTTTATTTTACCATGTCTGTTGTGTTCAGCCATCGCCCACATTGATTAAAAATGACAGAATGTTAATATGAGTCTTTTACTATGTCTGTTTGTGAATGAGCATTGTATTTTCTCAATTGCTCCCATTAGCTTCAGTTGCAGTGGTCAAGATCGAGATCATCTAAATTCCAGCATACCTTATAAAGTTTGATTTGCATCTATGTACTGTGAGCTAATATTTATTACTGGCCTCTGACTAATTCAAGAGTTGGAAATTAGAAAGCTCTTACAACATTAAATACAGTGTATGAATTATTATTAGCTGCATGTAGATTTTTTGATCAAATGTGTTGACCATATTAGTGTAAGTAAGTAAGTAAAACGAAATTTCTATAGTGCTGCCAGAAGGCTTGGCGCAGTGCACCAACTTATTCACAAGTGCTCAATCTGGGTAAAATCCATAGTCCGTAATCCGTAATCTGTAGTCCATGGTGTATTCAGAACTGGATGTGTAATATATCTGCCAAATGGATGCAATCTCATCTAGTGCTTACATTTTTGTAGTGCCATGATTATACTGGACAGAGTGGCTTGGGCCTTGAAGGTAGACCCTGGTCTAATGGGTATAGAGAAAGCCACATGTGGCAAACTACTCCAGATTAGGCCTAATGATGTAAGCCAACTGCTTGCCTTTGACAATGGAGATTGACACTGGGCCCAATGCTCAGAGCAGAGTCCATATGGGCAAACCCTTACCGTCTTTGGTTGCTAGACAAGCTGGGTTTGCAAATGTAAGATCTTGGATTAGATTTTTTCTGGTAATCTTCTGGTCATAAAGGACGTTATAATAGAACAGTGGTTCTTAACCTTTTCACAATTATGTACCCCTGAAACAAGTATAGGAGAATGAAGTACCCTCTACCAGTGTGCCTTATCCCAGGACATCTGTCACTTGCCAAAAAGTGGGATTTTTCTTTAGAATTTCTAATTTAGTACAAAAATTTCTACAGTATTTGTATAGTGTACAGGGTAAACTGCAGTAAAAGTCTTTAAAAGTCTTTAAACAGACTTTATTTTCGGATTATTCAGTACCCCCACAACGTCCTTCAAATACCCCAAGGGGTCGAGTACCCCCCTGTCAAGAACCACTGTAATAGCAGCTTTTATGGTTTTTATGATTCTGGGAAATTCCACTTAGGCAAACTTATCATCATTGCAGTGTGTAAATATGCATTACGTGCAACTGAGACTAAGGTTCAATCTATCAATCAATCAATCAATAAACTTCTATGGCGCCACTATCATATTACCCAGGGCATCAGACCAAATCCAAATCCAAATTGAATTAGAGCCAGGTCAAGCCGGAAAGATCAGTCAGAAACGGGGGGGGGGGGGCAATCTAAGGGGGATAAGCCAAGTCAAACAGGTATGTTTTAAGCCCATCTGAAAGATGATAAATTGTTAGTTTTATAGAGCACTGATATTGTTAATGAATTCACAGAGTCTATGGCCACACACTGAGAAACAACTAGTGCCAATGACTGTGCAAGAATAAGGAACAACAAATAAAAGTCCTGCAAATTTATTTAATCAGTGCATGAGATTTTAGTTACTATCACTGGCTCTTTGATCAGTTCTTTGAGTTTTGCATTTTATCTAAGGGGCTGTCCATTAATTATGTCAACAATTGTTGGGCAATTTTTGACCCCCTCTGTCAACAACTGTCAACTTTCAGTTACCCCTCTTTAATTATGTCAAAAACTTTTGACCCCCCCCCCAAGATCAATGACATTTCTAGCCCAGGCTGCGTGAAGCCATTAGCGCGTAGGCTAAAAATAATACCTCCATGGTTAGGGGCCATTTTGGTCGACGCAGACGAATACATGAATACAGGAGTAGTGTTAAGTCTGAGTTATATTATTTCTTTTTAAAAAATTACCCGTGGAAATTCATTTAGAGTAATGCCAGCCTGTTCAGCCTATGGGTGTATGCAGCGGGATCGCACCATAGCAGTGGCGGCTCTAGGATTTGGCAAGTGGGGGGACCGTTGGGGGGACAACTTCTAATCATGGGGGGCCAACCATGTGTTGTTTAATGTATGTAGCATTAAGTATAGGGTCCCAACTGGGGGGGCCACTGGGGGGGCCAGGCAGTCAATAGGGGGGCACGGGCCCCCCTGGCCCCCCCGGTGGAGCCGCCACTGCACCATAGGTGTAACATTTCACAGGTAAGGGTCCAATATAAATACTGCTTAAATAGTTGTGTAATATGTTTATCGCAGGCGACTACATTTTGCTGTTATGGATCGCTTTAAGTAATTCCATTACCCTTACTGAGTAGGTCTTTATGTCATGTATAAGACAGCATTTGTCTTCCGTCCTCCCAGTGTAGTGGTGAAAAGCTATTTTATTTCTCAGTCTGGCCATGCTGTACATGCCAAATTCTATTCCCCATGGCTCAGCTGATGATGTTTTGAGTCAACAAGTGTGGCTGCCGTCTGAGAATTACCCAGCTAGTCAGCTTCAGCCAAATGATGTAATGCCCTCTCCAGGGATAATACCTCAATGGTTTCTAGCCTCAACTGTACATGCAGTCTATTTTTAGTTTAGAATACAAGATTTCTATTTTTAGATTGGAAATGGTGGATCTGTAGCTGCTATAGTATATTTCTGCCATGGTTGAAAGATATGGTATTATCTATTCTAGGCTGTATGAGTGTGTTGGTGGGAGGTGCCATGTATGTCTATTGTTGAGATTTGCCACTGGTTTTCCCATTTTGTTCAGAAAGCCTTAAGTAATGGCCTGTTGTCTGTACAAATCTCTCTATTTTATTTTGCTTCGGATTTTTTGCTCTGTATTTATACTTTACATTGCTTTTGATGGTAAGGCAGAATTTTTAAAAATCAGTAGCTATTTTATTAGTTTTATAGTGTTGTAGATATCTTCACAGAATTATTCTGCACTTGGGTTTAAGATTTTAATGTGGTTAGTGAAATTCTGAGATTTGACATTTTTCATATGAATATTGTAAACCTATGCATAGATGACAGTGAAGCAGTCATTGATCACATGTTTCATGTTTCACTTCTGTTTCTTGTTATAACGTTATTGACTTCCAGAAGCCAATTACCGGTGTCTCTGGTAGCTTGTAATCACTGATCATTGGTTTTTCCCAAATAGCATTTGGGCATCTGCATCTGACTGCTCCCACCTGGAAATTGCCAAGGGAGTCAGACAGGTAAAAGCCAGAATTATATTTATCCATCCCCACTGAAAGGCCCGGTTCAACTGATGGAGTCAGAGACGTCATTTCACTGTTTTACAGGGGGGGGGGCAAGACATTTTCGACCTGACAAGTTTTGCGACAAAGTTGACGACCTTTTTTTGCTTGTCAGTAATTTTTTTTACGGTTAGTTACTTCAGATTACCCGACATCAAGCACTCCTTTAGGGGCTGCTGACCATTTTTGCTTTTCAGTGTATTTTTACCTATTTAGCCAGCCAATTGCCATGTAAAAACTAAATAACACAAACATTGGCAAAAAAATTTTCCCTAAAAATCAGGGGGGCAAATGCCCTCCCCGGCCCCCCCCCCAAATGACGTCCCTGGATGGAGTGGTTATATGCCAAGCTTCCCAACAAATTGAACCTTGCATGTAATGAACAATGCATTTCTATAGATTTAGATAGTGCATTCATGATTTTAATTGGAAATAAAGTTGGAAATAGTGAGTTGGGGATGCCGTATAGGCTACCTGTGTTTTCCATTGCATACATGTCATCATAGATTTCAAAGTGAAAAATGCTACTAATATTATAAAGGTAATTAAATCTAGGTGCATTCAATATTATTGTGCTAGTGTTGGTGTATTATTAAATGTGCCTGTTTAAATCACAGCCTATGGCTTGGTGTGTGTGTGTGTGTGTGTGTGTGTGTGTGTGTGTGTGTGTGTGTGTGTATCTACAAGGCAATCTGCACTTGGTAGATGACCTGGTAATTGTACTGCAATTATTGCTAGGTAATGATGGTGGGAGGCTCAGTTTCTATGACTGTACAGTCAGATCTGATTAATGACACAATCACTTGACCACTCAGAATGTTTGACCTTAAACAGAGTTTACCTACTGTGTTGCTATAAATGCCCTAATAAACTGATTTCGCATGTACTATTGACCTGTAAAGTTTTAGAAAGATGCCACAGTTGCTGTAGGATATTGTTATAATATATGTATGTATGGTATGATCTAGAGATGTGCGGGTACAGCAAAATGCCTACCCTACCCGTACCCGTGAAAAAACTTTTTTACCCTACCCGTACCCGCTAGCGCTATACCCGACCCATACCCGTAAGCTGTGTACCCGTACCCGTACCTGACATTGGTTGGAATTTGGAGTTTTTTTTGAGTTGGACCCGTACCCACGGGTGCGTGTACGGGTACAAGCCTACAAGGACCTGGACCCGCGTACCCGTATCCGTTCCTAGAGACTATAGAGAGGCAACAATGAAATAAATAGTAATAGTAAAACTAAATTATAGTACTTAGGAATCAGGATAATCCACTTGGCAAATAGTAGGCCCGGCTTCTGAAGTCTGGAGTCTGGACTACTGGTTGGTAACATTGTGTAATACAACTAGTCAGCTAGCCTAAGCCTACATGAATGTCGGACATGGATTAGAACTTCTAGAAGGCTCGATGGGCTTGTTTAAAATATTTAGTAAATATAATTTATCTATGAGCAGGCATTAGAGCTCAAGTTAAACAACAAAACTTTACCAGAAGAACTTTCTCGGTCGAGGAATCCTTGGAGGAGTCAGAGGATGCCATTATAGATTTATTACTGATGATGTCAGATGACGTCATCTGTATTTCCTTTATGTTTTCAGTAAGTAAAATGCATGCTGTCTGACAAACTGAACGCGATATACAAGTTACGGGTAAAAACGGGTATACCCGTACCCGTAGCCGCTATACCCGTACCCGTGGCGCTGTACCCGTGCCCCGACCCGTACCTAAAAATGTGTACCCTACCCTACCCGTGCCGGGTACGGTACGGGTAGGGTATACCAGCGCTGGTACGGGTATACCCGCACATCCCTAGTATGATCTGATGGCTTCTATGGCATTTGAAACACCAACATCTGGCTGGTACAGCTGGCATTTGTGGTCTGGCAGAATTCGAATTTAATTCATAATGCAACTTTGATAACATCATAACCAGGCATTACTTTATTTTGAGCATGTTAAGATAATGCCATCATCGGAATGTAACCCTACCAAAACATTATTTTCATCTTTAGAGGCAGACCATTTGGTGACATAGCCCATTAGTGTGTGTGTGTGTGTGTGTGTGTGTGTGTGTGTGTGTGTGTGTGTGTGTGTGTGCGTGCGTGCAAAAAGTAGTCTGCTCAAGTCTGTCTGCTATCAATACCATATTGCATGTTTTAGTGAATTTAGTTCTTGCCTATAGCTTTCCTAAGCAATATGTTTGAGAGAAAGGTGGGCCCTGTAGGGAGGTTACTATAGAGAGGTGGTGGGGTATTTGAATATTGCATGTTAAAGAGATGTAGAGGAAGAAGAATGAGGGCGAAGAGAGGGGTTAGAAGAGAGCTGTGATGTGAATATGATAGTGACACAGTTTCAGTCATTGACTTATTTAGGGCCTCATTTATTCTCTGGATCTGAAGCCATCTGATTCCTTGTGCACTTGCATGTGCAGTGCAATTTTACTTTAAGTAAAATTTTGCATTTAAGAAAAAATTCTGCCTTTACTGAGATTGTTTGGTTGGTCTTTGTAAATGGAATCTTTTTGACCATTGGGTGGCACAAAAGTGTTGGGCAATAGCCAATGTGTGACTCTAAGAGGAGTGACAATATAAGCAGAGTTTGCTCATGCTGAGTGCCATGTATAAAATTTTATGTGACAAACTGGAGTCTGACTGTATGTACTAGGGTAGTTGTGTCCTCAGTTGAATTTATTGAGGCTGGGTCAGAGGTTGAGATGTGTCCAATTACATTGATTTGGTGTCTTTTGCATTTTCCATCTAATTGAATTTGCCATGAGCAAGGACTCCATAATTAGAGAATCAGTGCCTGGAGGTAAATCAGTATTCTCTATTCACCCAGTTGCAGTTAATTGCAGGTAAATGCATCCAGGTAGTAACTCATACTCTCTTATCTGCAGCATGAACACTATTTTCACCTGGTAGTTAGTATTACAAAGCTGATGCTAAGAGATAGATTTTCAAGAAACTTTATCTAAAAGCACTTTGTTGTTACCAGTGGACCTTGTTGTTCCATGGTAGTTTGCATACTTTTGGGTCAGAAGTTAAATATACAGTTTCTGTTTCACTATGCACAGATATGTAACAAAGCATAGAGTATGGTATTATTACTGTGAAAATCCATTTTCAGTGCATTCCCGTCTGACTCTGTGTGTGTGCTCACCGACAGTTTTGTAGTTATTAAAGTATTAATTAATGATGATAAGTATGAGAGTGGCATTCCAGTATACGGGTACAGTAAATGGAGTTCAGTAATTTTGATACAGTAAAGAAATCAATATATTATGAAATTCAGTCTTAGGTGTAACAAGAGTGTTAGGAGAATATCTCCTTTCTTCTGAGTCCACTATATCATTCTGTAATGCTCAATTTGTGTCAAAGTTAATTCACTCTTTGCTCTTGTTCTTTCTAACCACATTGTTGAGTAATATCGTGCATGTAAATGCAATGATTTGCACTGATATTATTTAAAAATTCAATGGCTTCCAACAGTATTTGGCAAAGGCATTTGTGTGTGATAAATCCCAAGGACATTTTTATGTCTTCTTGAGGTTAATCCAGTCATTCACTTAAACCAGTCACTGTCTGTTGCAGTTGCTATGGTGATCACTTTATTTTTTTCAAAAACATATTGAGAAACATATGTGATATCTGTCATACCTGCTGTTCTTGCCTTCTTGCCTTATCTTAGCATAATTGTATTACAACCTGAACCTGCTGAAGTTTAACCCCTTTAGTGTCGAATTAAATTTTACATGCTGTCACCAATTTGGGGAATTAATTTTGGGTAAAAGCGTTCGTATGAAAATGTGAACATATAAGTTTTAAATTTACTATATGTCAGGCTATATAGAAGCTAGAGAAATGAGGTTTGCACCGTTGTTTAGCATTTTTTTGTTCTTTCTAACGACCCGTGCAAAAAAAGAAATTGTGTGGGTAGGGTCCACCGCACAGCCAAAAATAGGACACCCACCCCAACATTTTGCTCAAATTTTGTTCAAAGCTCAATATCAAAAATTTTTCAGCGGTGACCCCTTTTGTGTGAGCAGCAAAGTTGTAGGCGGGTGTATTTGGAACAAAATAGTTCCAAAATCTTGAAGATCGGACCCAATTTGGCGTAATTATGATTTTTCAAACCCTAGAAGTGGCACTTTTTCAACTAGAAGTGGCACTTTTTCAAAGCCAAAAAGCCAGGCTTCAGTCAAATAAGACCTATTTCCTTGTTTATAGTGGCAAAACTAGCTAAAAGCAGAGATTAGATATCTATATTACACAGCCTCGACAAATATCAGGCTTGACACTGAGTAATTGGCAAAGAAAATGACGACTTTAGAATATGCTTGGGTTTCCACGACTATACTCGGGCTTGACACCTACGCTGCGATTTCCCGCGCCTGACTATACTCGGGCTTGACACTAAAGGGGTTAATAAAGCAACAGTATACAGATGCACCAGCTCTTATTCATGTATTTGCTTGTGTATGGCTCTGATGAATGTGAATATGACAAAAATTATGCAACATGTGACATTGCAGATTATAATCAGTTTCCTTATTGGCATTGAGAACAGAAAATGAAGAGAATTTCATTTTATGTCAGACATTTGGTATTGATTATTTGGATCGATTTTTAACAACTGAAGCTGAGTTCTGATATTTGATTGATTTCAGAACGAAGGTTTATTGGTGAAGGAGATATAGGTATATAATAGCTTCTTTTTTAGCAACTTTAATAAGGCATTTAAAATTAATTTTGTGTTCGTGATTGAGATCACGGTATTCTGGACCTATTGTGCATGCATGAAATCTCTATTGTTGCATATCTGAAGGGATAGATAGATAGATATATAGATAGATAGATAGATAGATAGATAGATAGATAGACAGACAGACAAAAGGTGTAAAGAATTGGTGGCTATCAGAATAAGTTGGCCTTCACTTGAAGCCAACTGTAGCCTTAATACTTGTTCTGGCATGACCAGCATAAGTAACAGATTAAATGTTTTTGTAGTGGATGGAGGGGTTTGACCCAAGTCAGATCAAATCAGTGCACCTCTATTCATGAGGTCCATGTTACTGCTTCAATGTTTTTTCATTGCACTCTGCGATTAACTCCTTCGAATACATTATTGCAACCTGGTTTTCCTGTCTGGTATGTAAATTGCACATTAAATAGCGTTCATCTATTGGTGTTATGCTTAGTTCATTGTGCAGTAATCAGTAACCCTTGACTGCCAAAGTCTCTCTTTCAATGATGTTGATGTTGCTGCTGCTGTAATGCATCACTTGATCCTGGAAGACAGAACGTCAGGGTTCTTGGATTGTCGGTGTCTCTGGCATGAGAAGTGCAATGCCGTTAATAGACCGCTTAATGTCTACCACTCAGCATAGCATGACTTTTGCACTGGTGACGTCATTCTGAGACCCTTTCTAAGACAACAATTGCACAATGCTTGTGGAAATCTTTTATTACTGCATCCCACATACAAAATTATGGGCATGCAATTTGATCGTATAAGCATCATCATCATTGTCGTCGTCATCGTTGTCGTTGCCGGTTGATGGTTGATGTGTGATTCCATCCGTCTAGTTACTTCCATTGTTGTCTGAAGCTCTTTGTTTCTTGGCTCTTGTAGGTGCGTTCATACCTGTCATCACTGTGTAATCGCATCATTTGTGGTGCAGTCTTTTTTTATTTCATCAGTTATTTCCAGCTTAGTGGTTCTAGCATATGTGTCTAAGGAGACAGTTTTCAACTTCTGCATCAGGGATTCCTTGGGCTTAATTCTTTGTGTAGAGCTCCCTCATTGTCGACCATCTTGATCCATGAAAACTTGCCTTTAGCTTTTCTTTTCAAAGCTAGGGCCTTTGTTGTCTCATCACGTTCATAGACGAATTGGCAAAATGCACGGCTAAGTTGCCTTAATTTTACTTTAAAATTTACTGCTTTTCTCTTGCAAGTCTTAACCATTGATAACAGGTTCTGTAAAGCTTTAACTGCTATTATTTTTGCCTTCTTCCAGCAGTCAAAGCGTGTTTTGTTGCTTCCAGAGTTAGTAGAGTTTTCCACATTCTCTATCTAGATCACTTCTGCTTTTGCTTTCCACTGTTTTTCCAAATGCCATCTGTTAAAGTTATTTCTCATTTATTTCAGAGTTTAGAATCATATAGTAGAATTTAACATTAATCAGAAAAGTCCAATTATTGTCAACCAATTTTTGAATAGTATTTATTACTAAAGAGTCATCTTTTAGCAAAAACCCTGTAAAGTCACTGACTTTGACACCATCTGCTTTGCCCTCTTGAGATTCAGCATAAGTCCATTGTCTATGTAAGTTTCTTCTAGCAAATCAACATTAAGAAATTTGAGACAGAATCATTGGCAGAAAATTGGGAGATCCAAAAACAAGTCTTCTCGAGGAATACCAAAAGTGTCCTGTTTGTTCTGCAATGTCACTAAAGCCAGAATTGTTCTGCAGCAGGAAATAGCCAGCATTTAGCTTTAAACAAGTTATGATAATTATCCATGATTGCAGTCACCTAAACTTTTAACTTTGACAATTTCAACCACGGCAACGTTAGTGAAAAATATAAATTGCAGTGTGTTTTGTTGACGTCATTGGTGGTCGCTTTGCTCTGAACTTTGAGTGCAACTCAGTCAAGAATGAAGCAGTTGTTCAGTGAATTTCTTCAATTGTAGCTTTGTTTAGGAAGGAGTCATATGTTTGATGCCCTGTCAGAAGTGTCCTTTCCTTTTTAATATATTCACGATTCCTTACAAAGACCTTGCAAGGCAAGAGTATCTACGAACAATGAAGCGAACAGTCAGATTTTATCTTTTAGAAAACAATAATGTTCCTGTGTATACGAGCAAGTGATTATTTAGTAAGCTATTGGCCACTTGTGCTATAGTCCTTATGTGACAGCCCTTATCTAGTTGAACTGTAAGAGTAATTTGTAACAGAGATCCACCTACACCATAGAACACTGAAATTGAAACAGCATATGGCGTGTGTATCATTTGGTCGGATGTGTTAGGGTCACAATTGCGGATTTCTTAATGAGAAATTTCCTACAGTCCAGATGAAAATGTTCAGCTGCTAGACCTATCGATCCAAAGGCTTCTCAATGTTGAGCTCCTAAGTAACTGTTTAGTTTCTTAGAAGAAACGTGTTTGACTGACGCTTTAGCAATTTGATGCCTGTTTTACTTTTGGTAATTTTCAGCCAAAGCCTGTGGCTCTATCTATTGTTGGCTTCTGTTGAGTATTAGTACTGAATAAATTTATAAGCAATGAAGAAGGTTATGAGCTTTTTAGCATCAGTGTTTCAATCATCATTACCGGTATATGTGTTAGGATAAACCAATGAAGAGATCTTGAATGAAATTGAAATAGAAAGAAGTCTGATGGTAACCATCAAAAAGAGACAGCTTCCCTTCTTCTGACAAACAATGAGGAAGGAAGGCCTGGAGCAGTTGGCAATAACCGGAAAAGTGGAGGGAAAAAGAGCAAAAGGAAGGCAAAGAAACACCTTTGTAGAATGCCTTCAAGAAGGAATTGAGGGAGTAAAGAATAACATCGAATTAATAAGAGGATGTCAAGATCAAACAAAGTGGAAATCCATGGCTGCTAACGTAGAAATACACAGCATCTAAGGAAGAAGAAATGAACAGTAAAATAACCAGCAAAATGGCTGAATTGATGAATATCCGTATTTTGCTTTCATGTTTGCTTTTGCTGCACAATTCTGGTTTTTTGATTTTAATTCATTAAGCAAAGTTAAAACATCAACATATTATGATTTTTTGAGCTGCTTTTGTTTGGTACTTGAGTAAAGTCTAAACATTGGGACACTCAAAGAGTGTTTTGTTATGTTCTGTTGTTAGTGTGAGAATGTTTTCATATGGTTTTTGTGTCTAGCCAGTGACTGTGTTGGTAGTCTAAGACTTTTTTTTCAACTCTAGCTCCAATTTCTGTAGTTCATTTTATATAAGACAGAAAATTTTATATATTATTCACCTGTTTATAAAAACCCTATGTTTTGATAACTATACTCAGTATATTGAGTTGAAATCATTATCCTTTACTGTAGGCAAATTGTTGTTACAATAATTTAATGTTGTTCTCATTTTGATTAAAATTGATTTTAAAATATGAGAATTGGTCATTTGGAACTGATATCGAACATGAACTCTGTTGACCACACAAATGAGTCGAAACAGCTCTTTTGTTGTAAACTTTTAGGTAGATTTTTAAAAAACTTTTTCACAGGACTTGTCTGTGGACCTTTCTTTTCTCACTCTACACTGCTTCAAATTTAGATGGCCTTGGAATATTGCAGAATGGGTTACACGCTGGAGCAGTAGGCTGACGGGGCAGGTTAAAGCCCCGTTAGCTTGCCTAGTTGCTTTCACACAGGCAGTAATGCATCCTCCTAAGCCACTTCAGATCAGCTATAGTCTAGTGGTTCTCTTGGCCAACTAACTTCTTGCACAGAACAATGTTGGATATCACTTGTATGCAGATGGATTGTCATCTTTTTAAACTGTGTAATTTGACACATCCCATGGAACTTTTGTGTTGAGCGTAAAGCGTTCAGTTCTGGATGAAAAACAATACGTTTCTCATCAACCGTGGAAAAGCTGAATTTCTGAAGTTAGAAATCAGCTACAGATCAACTTGTCATTAACTTTTCTCTCAGCACTCCATTTTATAAATTTAAAGTGAGGTTCTTTGCAGCCAACCACCCTATTTCTTATTTCCTGGGAGTTTGATCTCCCAACCTGCCATTGGTAGATGCCACTGTTTCCAATACTGTCAGAGTGTAACCCCAAATGAGTACGGTAATTGTTGATGCTAGTAGCTCCTGTTTTGGACTGTTATCATGACTGCCTATACCTAGATCTACAATCTTGACCACTACGAATTATAAACTATGGATTTCACCCAGATTGAGTGCTCGTTAATAAGCTGGAGCATTGTGCCAAGCTTGCAGGCAGTGCTATAGAAATTTCGTCTTTACTTACTTACTTACAGAGAAATTGGTTCTATTCTACACTTCTTATTGTTGGCTAGCACTGACCAGGGAGGCCATCCCAATGTCTTTGAATTATTTGCTTTTTCTGTATATAAAACCTATACTGGTTATCATCAATGCTTTAGGAAACTGCTATTTTTTTATATGGTGCAGTCTACATAACAGTTATTGGTCAATTTGCTGTTTTGTGGTGGTCAAAAGTGAAATGGATAAGAGAATTTTAAAGTAAAGATTGACACGTTACAGACTACTACACATTTGCACAGGCATAGACCTGTATAAGCACATGGCCACATACAGGCACACAGAGACGGGAGAGGAGAGGTCCTTGAGCAGACATCACCATGTGTGATCAATTGATTGATATAATGATAATTATTTGGATTTGTTCTGCTTGAACTTGAAGCATAGACCTCTTAAATTGGCTTGAAGAGACATTGTATTAAATGTATTCCATAGGTGTCGCCACTTTCTGCCATCATTGATCAAATAAGAGCATTAATTCGGTGCAAGTGTATTAATAATAATAGTAATACCTGACTCAGAAAATCATTTCTCATTTGCCTTTGTGTTGATGACTTGTGACATTTTCAGCAGTGTAAATCATTATTCATTTTGACCTAAGGTCATATTTAGTACTTTATTATTTTTGCAATAGGAAGAAGTCTTGAGTGCATTTTGTTAGTATTATTATGAGCATTTCAATTATGACAAATAACCTTTTCCAAACTTTCAACAATTTTAAATGCTGTGATATACGAGTTGACTCTGCAAAGGTGAGGTAGACTTTGGTGATCATCATCATCATCATTAGTATTGGGACTGGACTTCAAAGAGCCTTATGAATAATGCATTTTATTAGATATCCAATCAATCAGTTAATCAATCAATCAATATTATTACAGTACTTCTTTAGCGCTGTTCTAATAATAAATGTAGATCAGCCAATGGTAGTTTCAGGGTAGGAATAATAGTAGAAAATCATGTCCATGGTTGATCGTGGTAGATCCATAGGTAGGTCCATGAGTTCCTGGTTTGGGCTAAAGAGAGTATGCAACAAAAATTAGATGCGTTTAAGCCCAGAACTGAAAGTTGATAGACAGTTTGGTGAACTTGTGTCAGCAAAGTAGGTTCTAGCGGTTTTGGCCTTCTTTGTGCAGAGACCAAGTTGTGAAAAATATTTTGTGTATCTAAAAGCAAATCATGATTTTTTATATCCTTTCAGTGATTTTTGCTTAAGCATAGAGTGCTAATGAGCTGAAGAGAAAAAGGACTTTACCCAGCATTTGAGTTATCTTTGCCACCAACAGCGTCTGTTTTGCTTGTCAACTAGTAGTCGAGCTGCCTAATATATAAACACAATGTCACACACTTGATTGCACTTTTCTTCACATAGATTTTCTCCCAGAAATATTTCCCACAAGCCGTGTGGGGGTTGGTTCCTAAAGTAAGTTCCGTGAGTTTTCGTGAACAGGTTGTGATCATTTTATGAATGAATTGATCTAATTTTTTAATTCCACAGTGATCACAACAGGCTGGACTCAGAAAATCATTGGAAATCAGTAAACTGATTGATCACTTTAGTGAATTCCATGAAGTATGTCCAGCGAGTGAGTTTAATTCTCAGTTTGAATGGTATATAATGTAATCTGTTATGAAAAGGAAGAAATTACTGTAATTAATAACAGGAATTTGGTAGCTGTGGACTTAATTTCCATATTTGTAGAATTAGAATTTCTGAATGGTGGATTTGCATTCAGACAGTCTCTGCCTGGTGGCTGGGTTTAAGTTATCTCCCTGCCTCCCTCCTCTTACAACTTACTTCAACTGCAAATGGGTATCTATCTGCGGGTGTTTGTTTTGTTACTGTGTCAATGAATCTGATCGCCTGCATGAAGATTTTTTGTTGCTCTTTTGTAGAAAGTCCTGTCTTCCTGAAAGTTCAGCAGGAGAAGACAGACATTACTCACAGAGAAGAAATTTACCTTCCAGGTTTCACAGAAAATGGTTTCTCTTCAGCCAAAGTGCGAAAGAAGTGCTCACTAGCTGAATGGAGTGACAAATGACAGCAGAAATTCTGATAAATCTCTTTTGGTTATTATTCTGTTCAAATGAGACAAAAGGATTTCAATTTTATCAATGCTGAGAAAGTCCTGTTCTACAGGGAAATGAAAATTGAAATGAAAGAATATTTAGAAACGTTTGATGATGAATGTTTTGAACTTTACCCGTTCTGGCTAAATGTTGTTATGAAAAGAACAGACTTAATGAACAGCTTTACCTGACTTTAGTATTTGTCCTGTCAGCTGGAATCTCTGACACAGAGGGTTTTGTGTTTTTATTTTTACGCGCACAATTTTTAAAAAGAAAGGACATGACTCCGACTACGTCATCGCGCTCGCTTGACTTTCGAGGATTTTCCGATTTGCTGAATCAATGCATTTTGCATGCAGAAAAATCTGTTCAAAGGATGAATTTTAACAACATCCGCCTGAGGCTGTTTGGATATTGTTTGGCAGAAGACGGCGTTCAGGTGGAACTGCGTCCTCGGATTCTTCCAGCATTAAGGCCTGAGGCTGCTGGTTCTGGATGCCGTAAGTCAGGTAATTTTCTCGGTGAATTTGTCTTCAGATTTGAATTTGCCAATAATATTTCATTTTGCTGATGTGGATAAAATTTGCAAATGCTCTCGTCTGGCTTTAGGATTTGATTGACACTAATGCTGCGAGTACCACTGGCCACAATTAGACATTAAAACAATGTAGTATGATTTAGACTAAATTTTTTGTGGCAATCGTAAATTTCCCGAATTTTCACATCTGCTGAGAATTTTTTAATCATTCTGCGAATCACCATGATTTATGGAGATGTCAATTTTAGCGCTAATTTTGGCTTTTAGACAGATGACTTTAAGCTGAGTTTCATGCATTTATATGTTTGGATCTATGTTTTGATGTAATTGCTGCTTTGCTGTTCTCGTTTATCATCATTTATTGTTTAATTTGGTCATAATGTAATGGAATAAAGGACTTATATAGTGCCTCTTATATTACTACTCAGGGGTGCTCCTTCCCAGCCTTAGAGTTGCTCGATTAATTCATAATTAGTTAGTAGTTACTAATTAATTTGTACATTTTGTTGAAATGAATAACAGTATTTAAGGTAGCATACATGTCCAGTGAGAAGTAAAAGTGCTGTTTTTTGTGACACCACAAATAGAGCAAGACAATTTGACCCCGTAACGTGTCACTTGTCACGTAGCCGCCAGGGAGTTGAGTTTGTCAGTAGGTTTAATGTGCCTGTTGAATTCATTCCCAGGGACAGCTGTAGGAAACATCTGGACAGTGACTTCAATCGTTTAATAATTATTTGTCTTGCTGCCTTTTCACTAGTTTGTGATGAGTATGTTTAGAAAGCTGTGTATTGCATGCAGGCAATTGTTTTCTGGTGTATTATTGTACATCGTACATGTATATGCAGTAATATGCTAGGCAATACACGATGCTGCGAATTTGCTGCGAATTTTAAAAAATTTTGCCATTATATCTCTACTGCTATTTTTATGGGGCCTGTGGTAAAATTTGCAAACAGGCAAAATTATTACTGTTGTGTGGCAAATGTGTGCTTCTGTGTATCTGTTAATCTGCTAAAAAAATATGAAACATTTTGAGAGCCGCAGATTCTGCAAGAAGAGCTGCATGCTGGCTCGCAAAGCCGCAGTTTGGCCACCCATGTAACAGATTAAATAAGTTTTAATAGATTGCTAAATTGTTTTCTCAGTCGTTGATAACTGGATCCATATGGTCTATTTTATTTGCATTTGAGGTCTTGTGGCTTTCAGTGACCTGTTTTATGATTGACATTTGTCATCAATTTAGTCCTTTAGGTCGATGTCAATCGATGTCAATTGACAGCATAAAGCTGGTCACCTTGGGCAGGCATCCAACATAAGAGTGGCAGTTTGCTAACCAGAAATTTTATCTGTATTTCCTAGAAAGATGGCAACTATGTAGAATGCTTCTTGTAATTAAGATACATGTTGTCCCAAGTTCAATCCAGCTGATCACTTTGCTTCTCTGTTGATGGAGAAGATTCTATCATGTAATTTGACGTATTTTGAGCAAACGAGCTGCTCTGAATTTACTCAATTTTATGAGTGGCATTGATGCGATTGCTGGATTTAGATTATAAAGCTTAGAACTTACTTACCTACTTCAGCAGAAGCAAACAAAGCATTACCGGGTAATCTGACCACGATCTGCTTTGAATGACCAGGAATATTGAAACAACAATAAATTTTGTTTGTGGCTCAGTGCATTGTGGTGCTGTTTTCACTGCCTGATCTATTTCAATGACCAACAGGGATTTGTAGGATCCTGTTAGAATTTGATTGGTGACTTTGATGTGTTTGTGGGATGGACGTCAGTATGGTAATTGGGTGAAGAGAGATTCGGTGACAAAATTATTCATATTTGTTTTGTGTGTCATTAAATTCGGAAGTTATCTGCTTCCATTTTGTCGTGATTTATGTGGGGTTGCCAAATGCTAATTCAAAAATGTAATAAAATTTATTTATTCAAATGTATATACCGGTAGTTCATAAAATAAACGGAAATGAATAGCAGCTGTTGAGCAGCTGTATGCAACTACTACTGTAAGAGCGGCTGGATCAGTGAATGAACATGCAGTCTCTTCTATATACACTAATTGCCTTAAAGAGTTTGAAAAATGTGCACAGAAACTAGCAGCTTAGTATTACTTCCAGATAGTTGCATTCATCTTGTTCAGATTATATTATTATACCCGTATGCATTTGTCAACAGCATGGTTTTGTTGATAAGTTTGTTCAGTTGTGGCTGAAGGCACTTATTTTGGTTGATGTTACAATTAAAATATTGAAAATTGTGTGATAATAAGTGTTTTGTTTATTATTGTGCCAGTGATTAATGCCTTAAGAGTTGTTTTTGTGCTATTCTATAAAGTTATCTGATTACGGTAATGATAGATTATTGACATAAAACTTTAAACATTTATTTTAAAATTCAAAAACTATGGTATTTATGTTTATGCAAATGCCTGACTTTGTAGTTATTCGTTGTAATGGAATAGTAATGTATGATGTATGTAAATTTCTTCTGAGTACATTCTGATTTCTTTTGGATTCATTGCTGCAATTTTGTGCTGATACAAGCATTGCATTGGCTTGTAAGCAACTTCCCTTAGGCATTGCCATTTGGGACAAACCCATTGCTTCTGGAATTTGTATCAGTCCAAATACATTTGTTTTAAACAGCAGACCACTTGGCTATTTCAAGGTGATTTGTTTGGGCCCTGAGGTAAGGTCAGAGAGAACTTATGTGTCCGCTGATGGATGTGGACGCTTGGACCTTTAGTGAGTTATTGCGTTGAATGTGGGGTCACTGGGGTAGCAAATAAGCACAGCTTGCACCAAATGTTGCCGCTGGGCGATTTAAAAACCATGTAGGCTTTGAAAAGCATTGAGTTATTGTCAGAAACTTAACATAAATTCAAATTTTGCCTAGATCAAATATATATTTACCATAAATGTTTTGAGAATTTGAGGGAAAGTGTTTGCATAATTTGAATTTCAGCTTCCTGAAGAGTTGGTAAGCGGGAGCAGGAAATGGTTCGATCAGAGTTTTTGTTCATTGTGAAAAAATATTATATTTTTGGATATTTCACTTATTATTGAAAAAAATGCAATTATTCTTAACTTAGAATCAGTGAAAGTAGAAAATGTCATTGGCATTTTGAAAACACTTGGATCTGGAAAGCAACTTTTCCTCTGAGCGCTGCGCAATTACCGTACGCAGCCGCGCAGAGAAAATAATCATGCTGCACAAAAGATTTTTACCGCCGTGCAAACCTTTTTCAAGTGCAACTAAATTTTAAAACACCTGTCTGCATTTAGAGAAGACAGCGCTTCAAAAACAGAAGGCCATCACGACTTCATGCACATGCTACATAAAGGATGTTGCCACTGACGGACATTGCACACAAGCTTGTCGACGTGCAAAGCCATGAGCTTTCACCGTGTGAAATGTGTACTTATTTACTGCTGAGTCGAATGAGTGCGCTTGATGCAGAAGCAACCGTAGAGTTTCTGCCATGGCCGGGACTTGAACCACAGACCTCAAGATTGGTAGACTAGTGCGCTAACCACTGCTCCACCATGCACCCTATAAAGGGCCGTCTGTATATTATGTATGCTAAAAAGTCATATTTTCAGACCCCCTTTCCCTGTTGCAACCATACATTTTTACCCTCATATGAATACGTACAAATTAGCTTACCACAACCCTGTTTGAAAAAGTAATTTTTAGCCATAGTCACAAGGTCTACGGTGGACTAAAGCTGTTACAGCTAAGAAAAGCAAGAAATGTGTTTTAACAAGTGCAAGCCAATTGGACAATTCTCTCGTGACCCATTGCCTGCCCTAGAGAAGATTGTGTTCAAATGCAATGTGTGTAATTTCAACCAGTCTGAGCAATTGTGTTTTGATTGTTTTGTATGCGGCTGTATATAAAATTTGTGCATATGTACGCATTTGAAGAGCCCTGGGCCCAGCTAGTTGAATTATCTGTTTCTGTCATTAATGTTTATTAATTTTATTAGTGGTCAAATTTGACCGCCCAGCCTTAGACTATAGAAAGAGACTGTGTGTTGAGTTGTGAGTGAGTTTGGTTCGACTGTTTTTCTAGAGTTCTTCTTGAGCAACTAATTTCACTAGTAGAGGTTGGACTCTTTAGCTTCTTGATTCCTAGTTTGTCGATAGTTGACATTGATTTTGAGCTTTGCACAGAAACCAGAAAGCCTTAGAGGAAACAATGCTGGAAAGCTCCGGAAATAGATGTTTCAGAACTTGAATCATTCTGAAAACATTCGAGTGGTTTTGTTGGTTTTAAAGTAAATTTTGGGAACTTGCATAAGTTTTTGTTGTCATCTAATTTATTGCACAATAATTTCCATTTGCTGGGAAAAATTGTCTCTAAAAGTTGAATTCTGATTTAGAATTTTTATTTTAGAAAATGATTAAATTTTCATCATAAATTCTAAATTACCAGGAAAATAGTTTTGGTTGATTTATACTGTTGTCTGATTTTGTTCTTTGTTTTTGTGTTCATAAGAAACAGATCCATTATGTTGTTTTCATAGAAAGTATGAAATAACAATTAGGAAATGTATGCTGTTAATGTACTTCAATTGAATGTCCCTTTTCATTGTTAAATACGTTAATGTTGCCACTCTGGTTTCTGGAACAGAGGACTTTGAATCTTAAATGACAATAAATCAATAACCAGCAGAAAGTAGGAGTGAAGACTTCTTGATAAATTAAGGCCCAGTGTTCAACCAACAGGTATCAGAGATGCCATTTATTTGTAAACAAGAAAACTGATTTTCCATTGACAGGTAACTGTATTTAGAAAAGAGAAGAGACCTCTGACCTGTTATTCTGCTAATTATTATGACTGACTTTGATAATGATTTGCTATTTTATTGGTGAGTTGACTCTGGGAAATCTGAAGAACAAAGTGGCAGATCCTTGTTTCTAGAAGTTGCATTGTCAATGTTTGCACTAGTCTTGTGGATTTGTGAATGTACTGCATTCTAGCGTGCTTGTACAGAAAATGCGCTATATAAATGCCTTGTTTTATTACAGTACATGCATTATAGACTAATTAACCTATTTGCAAGTGAAATCCCAATGGGGACATTTTATTGCTGTGATGCCAATTATTTGCTGCATATTTTTTATCTGCTCCTTTGTATAATAATGACTTCTAGTCTTCTACCTTACTTTTCACTCTTGCTCAAAGTATGCAATGCTGTTTGATTATTTAGTCATTGGTTTAGTACAATAATAATGATAATTTATTCATGATTTTATCAGGGATTTGTTATCCAGTCAGGTGTTTCCAATTGATAGCACTTTTACCTGTATCGATTGTTAGATTCTTGACCCTTGCTCTTCTTACACTGGGTATGTCTTGTGATTGGACAGACCAATTAGATTGAAACCTCTTATACCTGGGATTGCTATTGCCTCAGCTTGTTTTGTGGGAGGAGGGCTAGGGGCTGTATTGGGCCAAGCATAAGTGTGCAGCCAATATTTTGTCCTGTTTGCATTTGAGGGATATAAAGTGAAGAGATGAGAGAATGAAGATGCATGAAATTTCAATCCAGTTGAAGCAGGTGGAGAGACAGCAATAAAGGATATAAAGCTTTATTCTTACCTGTTGCTTTCATATTCAGCTTCAGGTCTCATAGGACGAAGAATTTAGCAAGGGAAATGTTGATCTAGTGTGGATTATCATTGGTTTCAAGAAGACTGTTTTAATTACTTGCTGTCTGCATTTTATTAAACGGATTTAAAAGACATTTTAAAAAATTAGCCTTTGTGTGCATGGCTTAAAGCAGTTGAATACAGATTTTATTCGTAATCAGCTTAACGGAGGATGCATATGTCTGTTGGTATGCTACACTTTTATATGATTTTTTCAGGATATTTATATATTTATTTATATCTAAATTTTACAGTGGCTTCATTTCTGAACTGTTGCTTTTATTGTGTGTATAGTCTTATGATCATAGTAGCTTGCAGAGGAGGGCATCAGGGCGGTGGCCTGGGCATCCACCAGGGGCATAGCGATGGAGGGTATATCGAATAATATATATATATATATATATATATATATATATATATATATATATATATATAATTATATATAATTGAAGAAATGAAGATGATGATACATAATTATATATACCCCGAAATCAGTCTACCTTAAAGTTTTTTATGTGGTTTATGTGGTTTATAGTGAAGATTTATGCCCCTCCTCAAATATTTATACCCCTCCAAATCAAATTTCTGGCTGCACCTCTGGCATCCACCATATTGGGGGCAATGAAATTGACTCAGTGACTTTTTTGCTTGTCAGCGTGTTTTTTTAAAATGAGAACCCTTAAAAGTTATCGATTTGGCCCCGGGGATCCTCTGCAGATGAGGCATCCAAATTGTCTCGACAACCTTTTTTTGCTCATCAACCCAAATGATAGGGGCATCCAAATTGGCTTAGCCCTGAGCATCCACCAGTCTCTGCACGCCACCTTTAGATCATGTATTCTATTTAATGTCAGTGGCTAAGGACAAGGAATTTGCAGGAATGTGTGATTTCATAAGGTTCCAAGCAATTTCTCTAATTAAATCTCCATATAATTACTTCTTCAAAATCATAAATCAAACTGATAATTTGCAGATGGATTTTAGAGTACCTTTATTCTTTCCATGATATATGCTGTGTAAAATAAATTAATTATATTAAAAAAATTATGACTTCTTATAAGTTATAAGTTTCAATGTATTATCTTGTGCATGTTTTGCATAAAATATATTTCCTGATGAAATAAGTACAAATTTTCAGCTGCATAAAACCCCAAATCCTTTACTGTGCCATGGAATTTTTAGTGCCTCACTGGACTGGCATACCAGTAACTGAATTCTATTGTCATTTTAGTTAGAGGTCCATGTAACTGTAATACTGCATGTCTATTACACTGCATGTCTATTACACTGCATTGTCTATTACACTGCATGTCTATTACACGAGTCAATTATTCACCAATCGTTATCGTTAGCTGAAGTACCGGTATGCTGTCTTGTTGGATTAATTATCCTTACATTATGAACTTCGGTTTTGATTTGAAAGAGAAATCTGATTTCAGTTTAGTTTTGTTTTGATTTTGCAAATTCAAAAGATTTCTTTTAAATAATGGATTCAGCCAAAGGTATTTTTCTGGTCAACATTGCAGGAGCCTTGTCTGAAATAATTAATTGCTTAATTAATTGCAGTCTTTTTATTTGACTTTTATGATATATACATAAATCATGGTTCACATTGGCCATGTTGTTTATTACCTTGGAATTTCAGCTCAGAGTATTTGTAATTTTGGTGGGTCTATGGGTAAACCATGGGCGTCTAAAAAAATAGCACACCATGGGGTAAACAGGACAGAGAATTTAACAAAGAAAACTGTCGATCTATTGTTTATTATCAGCAAAGTCCCCACTCACTCTTTCCTCATTTATTGTACGTTTCCTGTAATTGAGGCATTAAGACTTTGATTTTATTGGTCAAGTGAAGAAATAGCTCAACAGAGAATTTGACTTGATCAATGATTTAAATGAACAGTTGCACTTCCAGGAATTCTTGGAAAAGAATTTATAAGAAGTTGGTGGGGGTGGAAAGTTAAGGAAAAAAGAAATGAGCAGGGTAAAGGTAATTTTTAGTGTTTTTTGGTCACTAAATGTTAATAAACCTTGTCTGAAAAGCCTGACAAGCAATAAAAAACGTCATTTGCAATATTTTTCATTCAATTTTTTATAAACTTACCGAAAAAATAGGTTTACAAGGAAAAAACCTCATTCACAGTCCGGAAAAATAGATTGACAGGCAAAAAAGTCATTTGCAGTTCGGAAAAATAGGCTGACGAGCAAAAAAATCCGGTGGGGGATGCATCCCCAGTCATCAACATGGTGGAATGGCCCCTGTAAATGAATAAATTCTGTAATGCCAATATAATCTTTGCAATGGGCATCCAGTTTTGGTCCCCTGATTTATGTTAGGTAAAGGTAGTCCCATACTCGAACGAGTATAGGGTGCGGCGCTGAACTCCGGGTACTAGGCAAGCAGTGACACAGGTGGCTTATGCCGTTAATCTAGAGTAATTTGCCATTGCTTTCTCTAGACCTGTGTTTTACCTTTGAGGCCTGACGCTGCTACCAATTTATCAACTACTAGGCAGGTTGGTTGGCCGCTAGCACCACTATTAGATCCCAGAATGGTCATCTGTCCAAGTTCTAACCGCGATTAACGTTGCTTAACTTTGGTGTTCTGGCTGAAACCGGTTTCACAACACCAAGTACTGTATAGACCGATTTTTGTTAAGTGTTACTAAATGTGACAGTCTTGCTCTTAGTACATGCACTTATAAGAGACTCTAAACATAGATTTCTATTTTAAGGTTCTTCCATAAATTCTACTTACCTTTGTCAATGCTATCAGGCGGCATTATTAATATGCCAATCATTATTTGACAAAGTACTAAATGTTACTTTAGTCCTTGCAATTTAAATGAGTTTGGGCCCACTGGGAGAACGGTGCTCCCATTTTGTGTATGATCCCATGGATTTAAAAAATAACCTCCATAATGTTACCTTTTGGAAATTGCTCATTCAGTTGAGCATCAGCACTGATATAGGTGAACCTGTAGCTTGGGTTTGCTTTCTAGGGCATCTAGGCAATCGTGTGTCAACTGGACACTGCTATGGTCTGATGCCTTAGGCTGACGGCCAGTGCATTTGATCAAAGTGCAGTTCATTCTGCTCTGTAGTTCTTCAGTTATTTAGCCCCTTTGACGGCATCTGTGTATCCATTTATTATTCTGGTCATTTGTTTAATTTTAATTATCATTTTAACGTCAAAATTAAACAATATATGTTGACTGTTTGGATCGTTTCAGAAACAAAGAAATTTCAATCTGTTGCTGCAGACGTCTGTCTTTCTTCAGATCAGTTTTGTCGCGGATGGCCGACCTTCACACTGACAAAATCCATTGCAGAACTTAGTGCTTCTGCTATTACTTCTGGTGCTGCCCTCTATCCAGGTACTGCTCCATCAGCACAGTTTGATTTTGATTTTTAAATGTGCTTGATTTGACTTTCATAATCTGTGATACGAAATACTGGATTATAACCTGCATGGCTTGCACGTTTCTGAAGTGAAACACAACCATAACAGGCATCTCGTGTACATTTTCCAGACATTAATAGACACTACCGGTTGTCATGGATGTGTCTTAGACAAGTGAAGTGTCTAATCTGAACTTATGCTCAGTTTTATCAGTTGGACTGTTTCAAAATAGCTCACTATAGATGGGCATACTCCCGAGGACATTCACTTGTCTGCTAGCTTTGGAGTGGACATAAAGGACATAAGTATGGTCTACGTTGCACTTGAATTAGTAACAAGGAACTATCAATTGAATATTTGTTTATTTATGTTTTTGTACATTGGCGGAGAATAGTCAAGGAGACAAAAAGAGACAGCCTAGAGAAAATTTGATCTGCTTTAAGAGGCCACAGAAACTGCTGATGTCATATGCTGGATCTTAATAGCTTTTGTTCTGTCTTTTATTCTTCAGTTTGCTAGAGAGGCTTAACTGCCAGCTGTGTGATGCATTGTAGTGTACTGTATATTCTGCCACATACTTAGCATTTGGACTTTTATTCCTTTTAGTTTTTCTTACTTTACATTTGAGGATAAATTTTGTTTCTCCTGATCTGAGATATGCATTTTTCAGTTTTTATGGCTGGCTTTATTATTGTAAGGGTTCATTATATAGTCCACTCTGGTGGTACATTTGTGATGTATTGAAGCTGTAATGCATATTTTCTGCAAAATTTCCCTCAAGTTCTAGCTATATAATCACACACATTTATACAAGTATTCGTCTAGATATGTTTCATATTCTAAGTAAATGGTAGAAAACCTCTATTGCTCAGATTTCAGGGTTTGTTGTGTGAATCTAGGCATTATTTTTGCAGGTTGTACGAGCAATGAGAACTGTCCAACTGTGATCTTGTGCTGCCAGAATGCGTTCTGGGCAGAACACAACGTAGTAGAGATATCTAAAGTCGTAGATTATTTTTACCACATTACCAGGTATTTTGGCGAAGTTTTTATATATTAAAGCAATGCTTTTCACTACTGAAATTTGTTTCATGCAGTATGTTTTTCTTCTTTTAGTTTAGCACATTTCACAATACTGCACCATTTGGGAGACACAAGTATCCCTTAACAAAACGAATGTCAGTTTTTTAACTCTTGCTGTGCCTTTAAGGTTTATTAGTTCCTTGGAACAGCTGGTTTAGGTAGTTAGAATGCTTGTGAATTCATTTCTGACCACCTGACAAAATTTATTTTGTGAGTAAAGAAACCCGAAAGTCTGTCAGAACCTAATTAGCAATTTAAAATCCTGTCGTGTGGTGTTGGTGCTTGTTTGGCCATCTGGACATATATTTCGGTTATATTGATAGATTGTGTTTAGGGATGTGATGTTGAGTGTATTTGAATTTCTAGAGTGGATGTTCAGTCAAATGGAATTGCACTTCTGATTAATGCAAAAAATGTCAGGGGCTGCACTGCACTGGTCAGTGCTGTACTCACTTCCCTTGAGGTAAAACTTTTAAGTGTACTTTAAAGTATATAGTCTAAATAAAATTGTATTTTCTTTTGAATCACAGGTTTATATTTCCTATACTCATAAAATTTACAGTATGTCTGCAAAAGTTGTCCATATTCAAATTCTTGTAAACACGTGTTGTTTGGTTAACTTTCCGGCTTTCTTTGATCATTGTTTGTTGTGTAAATTTGAATTTCTAGGTGCACCGTTTTATGAAAGCTGCTCTCACATTGGCCCTGTTAATTGTTTACTTATAGGTGTGTGTCCAGAATGCTTTGAAAGCCCTGTACTTTATTGTTGACAGTGAAACCAATGATCTCGTTTTGGATTCCTTTAAACTGCCTTCACAGGTTGTTGCTAAGGTGGGTTTGAATCTTGAATATTTAGGATTATGGAATCTTTGTAAAAATTCTCTGAGTTTATTGTAAAAATATTACTTTTTTGCATTCTCGTAAAATCATGGTGACAGGTAAGTTACATTCTACCTGTTATATCTCATCACAGTTGACATCTGGCTTTGAATCATTATCAGAGTAGGTGATAATGTGGTCATTATTAGTGTGTCAGTGGTTAGCTATGCTGTTTCTATGTGTCAACCGGCCAAGATGTTCTCTGTCACATGTTTCTGTTTGATAATTGGTTCACTCTGATTCAGTTTTCTCAGTGAACAGCAGACCCATAGAACAATGCTTGGCTCCAGTCAGTGTGTCTCTTTATGCTTGAAGATGACCAAATAGCTCTAATTAAATTGGTTGAACAAAGCAATCACCTCTGAATATGACTGTGGTGTACTGGTTTCAGAGTTTTTATTGTGCTGTAATCATTAATACAGACTTGTACTATATGTACATGCACCGGTAAATTCTGTAGTATTGTTTATGGTTAAAGATTGAATAAGACATGGCTAGTATGTCTGCTTTGGTGCCTCAGTGCATTTCCCAGACCAGAGTTTTGACGTTTTGGGCATAAAAAAATCTAGATCTATGAGCCCCCATTAGAGAACTTTTTCCTTCTGGGAGAGGGGGGTTGACAGCAGAGAGGTCACTGAGCATTTGCATGCGCTAGCTTCCTTGTACGTACACTGTTGTACAGCATGTTCTCGATTCTGTATGTTACAGACAGTTGCAATCTGCCTGATTAGAGAAGCTTCATCCTATCTTTCTGATTTGCTTCGCCTTCTTGGCTCCATATTTGGTCAGTCATCCTCCTCCATTTCATGATTCAATGGCTATTCCACATTTCGTGAGCGTCCTTGTTCTTATTCCAATATAAAGGTCCCATCCTCTTCGTGCAGGATTACCTGGTCTTCACACAATTGGCATTATGTCATTACAGTAAAAATACTTTTATGGTAGTCATAGTGGGAGTGCTTCAGATTGATCTTTCAGAAAAGTCACTATCTGAACGTTCTGTTAGGGGCTGTCCATTAATTATGTCAACAATTTTGGGCAATTTTTGACCCCCTCCCCTCTAGTCAACAACTGTCGACTTTCACTTAAACCCCCTCTCCCATAATTACGTCAAAAACTCTTGACCCCCACCCAAGATCAATGACAGCTCCCAATAACAAAGGTTATTATTTTTTGTGGTGATGACCAATTTTTCTCCTCTTTTTTCTCATTAAGTGTCAAAATGTGGTGGTGATGACCTTTTTGCCATGCTTTTTCCATTGTAGTAAGTAGTCTATGAAATTTCCTATTTTTTGATTATTTGTAAAAAGTGAAATTGTTGACGTCAACTTCTCTTGACTCCCCCTGTCAACAACTGTCAAACTTTTTCAAACCCCCTCCCCCCTAAATTGTTGACATAATTAATGGACAGCCCCTTACATGACATTACAGTATTGAAAAGGTGAACTGGTAAAGAACAAACGGTTAATCTGGCATTCTCATGTGATTGTTACTAGTTTAAATTAACATAATTGAAGACTGTAGTTTTGTTATGATAAAAAGGTAAAGGTAGTCCTATACTCGAACGAGCATAGGGCTTCTGGCACTGATCTCCGGCCAGTACTAGGCCAGCAGCGACGCAAATTAATCTAGAGCAGGTTGCCATTACTTTCTCTAGACCTGCGTTTTCCTTTTGCAGCTTAGCGTTGCTACAAATTTATTGGTGTATTCGACGTTGTGCGACTGGTTCTCGTTAGAACGCCGAAGTTAAGCAACGTTGAACGTGGTTAGTACTAGGATGGGTGATCATCCCGGGATCTAGTCGTGGTGCCGGCGGCCAACCAAGTCGTTCATCGCTTAGGTGTCGATATTTGTTATGATACCTAATTAATTATACGAAGAGCTGCAGTTATTCATAGAAGTTTCCTCAGTCTTCAGAACACCTTTTTTGGTTGTTTTGTTGAATAAATGATCACAATTTAAAATCTTCAGAAGTAACAGCAGATACGAGGTTAGCTTGAAAGTTCCAATTTGATAATTGTATATTGTGTGTAGGTTGTTACCTTTGAAAATTACGATGCAGTTTTTGAAGTCTTTGACAGAAGCCAAATTCCAGTGGAAGTTGGTGGATCAATGATTTTCTGTCTGGAAAAATGGGTGGAATATCGTTCAGTGAGCACACATTTTTAATTCACTTGCAATTCTTTATATATTTCATTAAATCACATTTATGCACTCCCTATTTTATATGTATGTTGTTTTTGGCAAAATAGTATTGAAATTAAAATTGTTGTATTGTATTGAGAAAATTTATATAGCACCAGACCAGAAGTGTGGCAATAGCCAAAGTCAAAGAATGCAAGACGTTATTCAGCAACAGCAGTGATTGATACAAAAATCAGTAAATTTCAGGAATAGTTAAATTTATTGGTAGATTCATTTGAAATATTCAGAAATTTTGTGGTTAAAATAAAATAAGATATAACATTTGAGGAGGTGAATTTTGAAATTTAGAGTGGTTTTTGACATATTAGGTGTTGGCATTGAGGACAGATTAAGGGCATTGAGGACAGATTAACCCCTTCACCGTTTATTAAAAATTTTAAATCTGTTACCATGGCGGCAATTTATTTTAGTACGGCAATAAATTGCTTTAAAATATTTTATATACTTCTGATTTTGAAGCGCAGAAGCAATGGAAACCTTTATAAATTGATGTAAAGGTCAGATTTAGTATCACTTTATGTCCTCAGTCGTTGAATTTTTACTTGGAAATCGAAAGAATAAGGTCTTAGAAACGCTACGCGAAAGTCCGCTACTAGAACCAAGGGAACTCCGGTTGAACATCATAAAATTCCATTCAACTATGGCCATTAACCTCAAAATTGCTTTTATTCTATTCAGATTTGCCTTCAATGTTTATTTCCTGCGACTTATCCCCACTTTCTTGAGGAATTTTGCCGCACGGCAACGAATCTCCGGTTGCTAAGGCACCACCATTACTGGCGAAGTCCAGGGGGTCCAATCGGAAAGTATCGATTTTTCAAGAGCTTGCGGCATAAATATTCTAAAAAATAAGCACCATCTGGCGAATAAATGGATACTAAAGCCATATATGTATAATAATGAGCCAGACTCATGGGCAACGGTTAGCTGTAGGCTTGCAAAGTACTACCCGAGTCCCACTCGGGGTAAATGGCTAAGCGTCGATTACGTAACCCGAGTCTGTCTCGGGATAAACGTTTAAGGGGTTAAGGGGTGGATTTGAGGTGGGTGCTAGGACGAAGTGAAGAATGGCTAGAGGATTAGTGTGTGTTGGGACTTTTTTGTAAAACAATATTTTCCGGAACGCAGTAGTTGGAAGTCAATCGTCAACATGACATAGCAGACGTACAGTTACTATAATCAATACAACACTATATAATGTGTCTTTAATTAACATGCTGAAGAAAACTCAACAGATGATTAGTTCACGCTTAAATCATAAATGGATTGGAAAAAATCGCATAGTTCTAAATTTTCTATTGGTGATTTTGATATTGCAAAAAAACAGTTCGGATTTCCCGGAAAGTCGTTCCGCCTCGTTCCGGCTCTTAAAAAGCCCTGGTGTGCATGAAAGCTATTAACTGATCGGAGTGAGGATTTGATGGGTTGGAATGAGAAGGAATTGAATTTGCAACTTTTTCGCAGTTAGTGACCATTGATGTCTCCATTTTGCTGTCTTTGTGACTGTTTGCGCAGTCCATTAATATTGAGTATTTTAATTGTTATTTGCTATTTAGTTGTTGGAGAAATTCATGCGTGACTGTTTTGTGGCTGCAAACAATTTGTTGACGACAACCGAAGACATGTTACAGACAGTTGACCTGCCAACTTCAGTCAGAGAAACAGAAATGGCGCTGACACAGCACGATGAAAACATCAAGAAAAAGCTGGAGGATGAACTACTTCAGACACTATCCATTGCTGGAAAATCATCTCTCCAGAGCATCTCGGAGATTGAACAGGGATTCAGAAACTGTCGAGATCTGTGGTGAATTCTTGCTGTTTTAAAAGAATAAAATCAAATTTCTTTCATTTGGTCTCTCGTCTGTGAAATTAGGATCAGTCAAATAATTTTTGTTGTGTGCACGTGTGTGTAATGCGTATATATATTATTGTTATTATTATTGTTATTATTATTATTCTTATTATTATTATTATTATTATTATTATTACTTGACAATTTATATAGTACAATAAGCATGGCAAAGGCCAAAGTCAAAGGGGGCACATATTAGTCACTTCCTCTGGTAACTCATTCCTTAGTATGGGGTTCCCTTGTGTGACAGATCTCTCGCCAAGTTTTGCAGTCCTGGACGGAGGAGGAAGGCCAGAAGGACACGACATATATATATATATATATATATATATATATATGTATATATATGTGTGTGTGTGTTTTATATATGTGTGTGTATGTATGTATGTATATATATATATATATATATATATATATATATATATATATATATATATATATATATATATAAAAGAACACACACAGATGCACACACAGATGCATATATATAAAAACACCTACTGATATATTTATATGTACATCTTGTGTTTTCCTGTTCCCTTTATTGGAATAAGCTAAATTTATGGTTTCTTTTATTGTCATACAGAGATGTAACGTATTTTCTTTTGATTGTGAACAGTGATTCTGCAGAGACAGCCGAAGAACTCTTTCAAAAGCTGCAGAGTTCAGTCGATCGGGTGCGGTTTCTGACGGACGAACGTCGACAGAAGCTGGACGGGTGCCTGCAGCTGCGACGTTTCGAAGAGCAGGCGAGTCAGGTGAGTAAATTGGAAATTTATATTGATGTTTGTTTTTGTTATTTTAGAACTATTTTTGAAATATTATTTTCCCTTTAATATGTCCTGTCTTGAACTTATTTGTGAAATTAAAGAGCAAAGTTTTCCAATTTTGTTCTGCCAAGGAGTGTTAAGAGCTATCTTCAGATGAATGAATATATGTCGGCCTCTTTGCTGGCCTAAGTTTGTTCCCTTCTTATAAGAAAATGGGGTCTTTATGTGAAATTGAGTGGACCCTCTTTGATTAATAAAATCTATATTGGCTGTAGATAACATGATTTATAGATCTTTCACCATCCTCCTGAAAGTGCTTAAAGTGCAAAAATATAAATTATGGTAGTAGATTTTTAAGGTCTAAGTATATTATAATCAGAAATGATGTTTAATATAATGACTTATAGATTGATTGCTTGATATCTGCATTTTTATCCTCTGCTCTGACATCTAATATAGAGTGCAGCACAGACTGCATTTCTGTTGCTCATGCTTTTATAGGCTGTTTGTTATTATTTGTTTATAATTTGCAAGTTTGTCTGATTTTCTGTTTCATATGTTGATTCTTCTTGTAGATTGTTAACAGACTGTGTACCGAAGGCGAAGATCTTCTCCAGAAATTTGGACGCAGCGGAGACAATCTGAGGAGTACTAAGCTACAGCTTCAGGAATTCAATAAGTCTTATTCACACTTTAAGGTAAGCAGCTGACTGTCAGATCCGTTCTGTTCAATGTTGTAAATACTGAAGACCTGTCATTTGAAAGTGCCACTTTATTGCAATTTTTATATTGATGTTTTTTTTTGTTAGCAGAAGTCAAAATTGTGAATTTTTGAATAAAAAAATCCAGTTATTGGTATTTTTTTAGTTACATTATATTTTGCACCAGAATGAAGCAGAATTACCTTACAGTTCAAGTTTAGTTTAATGCTATATTTGTGTCTTAGCTACCAAGCATTTGTCTGCAATAATCTAAATGCCAGTGTATTTATGATGTAATATTATTATGGTATGTTTATGGTTTAAGTCATTATGTGATGAATTTTGACATATCCTTTAAACATTGAATCGTAATGTTAATACATTTTAAATTTCACACTTAGCATAAGAGAATACAGCATCAGTAATTGTATTAGCCAATGCATGTAAATTCTTGGCTGTAATTTTGAAAACAATATAGAAGTTTTAGAAAAATAGAAGCTGTAACATTGAGTTTTTTTATGTCAATTGCCAGTGGAAGCATGTTGCAGTTCTGTTTGAATTCATCAATATTTTTTACTACAGATGGAGGTTTTAAGCTGCTGTTTTAAGGCCAGATTCTTTGAGAATGAAAATACATTCAGATTATTTAGTACCTAAATTAAATAAATTACGTGTTGGGCCTTTCTCTCTGTTCATTCTATTATTACCTGTTACCTGGGTTGTACATTATTCAAGGACTTGGTTACAAAGGGCAAAGACGTCATCGAAGAGGTTTCTCTTTTTACGCAACTTGGCATCTGTGACGAGTTGACTGGCATCAAGGAGATCTGTCGTGAATTGAAGTCGTGCATGGCTTCTTACATGACTCGGATGGATGTCGTGAAGGAAATACTAGAGAATACTCATAGCTGCTACATATTGCTAGATCAGGTAACTCTTGTCTAATTAGGATTGGATGATGCTGTGGCTTAAAAGGCATACCTGCTGCTTTTACTGTGACTATTTTAGCACATTTCAAATTTTAAGTACAGATGTTAATTTTAATAACACGAGTTTCATTAGGCTGAACTTTTGAACATGATGGAAATTATTGTTGTTTTATTAATTAATAATAGATATAATTTAGTAATAACAACGTTTGCTTTTGTATTTCTGTGCGGTTTCAATTAGGTTGATTGAATCTAACCAGCTATCAGGGGTTTTTTATTGGTGGTTGTTAATTTTTTTTGTAACTGTTTATGTGTGATATTTTCCACTTTACAGTCATTTGAATGGGCCTTGAAAACAATGAAGTTTGTGGTCGACATGAAGCTTGAGAAGGAAATGAATCTAAACGAAGTGGAAAGATCAAAGTCACAGCTGGTGGATTTTATGAAAGACCATCCTCCAATTCCTCTGGACGTATTCACCCGTATGGAAAGCCTTCTTCCCAGTTTGAATAATCATAGATTAACGGAGCAATGGCTCAAAGCGAAGGGACATTACATTGAAATCGACGCACTCATTAAGCAGAGATATGAAACGTTAATTAAAGTATTAAGTCAATCAAAATCTGAGAAGACGAGTGACTGCACTGAAGCCAAACCAGTGACTTTCTTAGCAGATACAAGCACAGACAGGGCTCCACTGACAACAACTGCTGCAAGCAAAATAAGTAACGAAATGACGTCGCAAAATGAAACAGTCTATTGCTCTCATCTTAGCAGTGGACCTACTACATGGAATAAGCCTGTTGTAACATCTGCTGTAACATCGTGCGCCGAATGTAATATGCATGACTCTTCTGTTCATCCTGAGTCGGTTTTTTTGCGCTTGGATGAGCAGCTGGTCGATTCTCGAGTTGATTTGGACGTCTTCATTCCCTGTTCGGCTTCGCAGTATGGCTTAATCAAAGACGGCGGTTTTGATGAAGTTATACCTCGGCTGTCGCCGTTTGAAGCAGCTGATGACGCGGATCCCATTGGACAGTATTCTTCTTTAGCTAATTTTGCTCATTCAAGTAATGTAGTTACTTACAGATCACATTCCACGGGCGGTATAAGCCCAACGAAAACCTCCAGAGACTCTAGGCCTGCTTCTTTCGCGTTTGACGTTAGTGAATATATGCTGAAAGACGATTTGTCAAAATCGGATCTCAAAACCTGTGACACCGATCCTTGCTTTATTCAAAACACGTCGCCTGAATCGAACTGTGAACTCGTTTCGCATAAGCCGCCATCGGGAGTGACTTGCTCGTCACAGAAGAGTCTGCAGAGTAATTCAAGAAGTGCAAGTCTTGACAAATGGCACGTTTCACCTCTGTCTTCATCCTCCAAGAGTGTTCGTAACAATACAAAGCCAAGTTGGAAGAGTTTTCGAAAAGTTCTCAACGGGTTTGCAGATAGAGATTCGAATGTGAGAAAACATTTCTTCCGAAGGAATTCTGGCGATTTCTTAACAACGAAAGATGTGTATGCAGATAGCACAGAAAGTTTACCAGGGTCAGTTTGCCTATTGTTGTATGTTAAATAATTACATTTATATTTCTCGATAATAAGTTAACATAATTTCTGTGGTGATTTCTGTTTGATTGTTCAGAGTATTCTAGAGCTCTGTCTGCTTGTGATCCTCTTAAATTTTTAGCAGTAGAGTTTATTTTAGAGTTGATTCTTTGGTGATCTTCCTAAATTGCATCTTTAGCATTTTACTGAAGGGAGCACAGTTAGTTGAGAACAATGTACAGTGAATAATATTTTTGTATTATAACACAGACTTAGAACAATGCATATAATCAGGGCTTTTTTGTAAAAAAATATTTTCTGGAACGCAATAGTTGGCAGTAAGTTGTCAGCACGTCATAGCGGCCGTACAATTATTCCAATTGTTTGGACCATCGATAAAAATAAAACATATGATAAAAAAGTGAAAAAGATACGGCACTTAGATATAGTTCAAGCATTCTATTTTAACTTAATGTTGCAATAAAAAAATTAAACCAGTCTTCAAATTTTCCAGAACACCGTTCCGCCTCGTTCTGGCACAAAAAGCCCTGCATATAATATTTCTGCTGTCATAGTGACATTTTTGAAAATCAGTCATTTTTAAGCTCTTTAGCTCAGTTTAGGCATATGAACCTAGATATCAATGCATGGGTCCAGCCGAAGCCAACTGAATCCAGCGATAGGAATGTAAAATCTAAGGCATTTGTCAGTGCACTTATATGGACAGTGTGATGCAGAATGGGAAATATCACACAGATGTGTTATATAGACATAAAGTAAAGTTTTCCGATACTCAATTCTGAGTGTTGGGGCCGGCGCTGATCTCCGGTCTCTTAGGCATACAGCAACACAGGTGGCACACATCATTGACCTAGAGTAGGTTGCCAGTCAAACGTCTAGGCCTGCGCTTTACTTCGCAGCAAATGCTGCTCCTCAATTTGATGTTATAACCGCCCTATAGCGAGTAAGGCTGAGTCGACCTTAGGGGCTCCTGCGGGAGTTGAACCCGTTCCATCAGCGTGCCTGCCCAGCGTGTAACCACTTTTGCCATCTTCCCGCCCCCTATATATATATATATATACATGATTAAATGAGAATTAGATATGAGGCATCATTGTTTAAGCTGCTTTGACCATTTTCTACTACTTAATGTAACGAAGAGCTTGTGAAAACTTTTAAGGAGGCTTCAAGATGACGATAATATAACTGTTGAACCAAGTTGTCTTCTGTCAAATGAAGACTCAAGGCATCAGAGGTACAGTTGGTCGACCGCTCCGTCAAACTCTCACATGATTTTCACCAACCGTTTGGCATTGGCCTCACATTCCCAGTCGGTCAACGACATCTGTCTCGGCAATGATGAAACGCAAAAGAGCAGGTTGGGAGTTTCCCTTTGGTTGAAAAATGGACGTACGAACAGCAGTTGGCTTTGTAATTTGTTGCAGCAATAATTCTACAAAATTTTGGTCCCACCTTCCAATTTTTTTTAAATCACAATTTTTAAGTTAAAATTGGACTTGATGATAAATTATATTACACGATTACATGTATGAGTGCACATTCTCATAGTCATTTCAAAACCGCTTTTAAACCAGAGATTTGAATATGACAGACTTGCATTGTTGTTTGCTAATAAGAATTCTTTATTTATAAATTGGTTTGCTGATTTCTTTCCTGAGTGCTTTGATGTTGTACCTAAATAAATTTATGGTACTGAGGTAAATAGCTACTTTTCTGCCATTTAGGAAATTTTAAAAATTGTTACATGAATTTCTGATGATTAAGTATAATGTTTTGTTTATGAAATTAGTGGCAATAAGTTTCAGTAGAGGCTATTCAAGGCTGCTGATAAAAAAATGATAGAAATTAGCCTTATTTTTTTAGAAACTTTCATCTTTAAGATGAATTTAGGTTTATTTTCTATAAAATTTATGCAATTTTTACTTCTTTATGCAAGGTTTGCTTAGAAAAGATCTGGGTAAAAAGTGACCAACTACCAGGTACTAAGTTCCACTTGAAGTTTAAAAATACATAGACTACTCTTAGATTTCATGGATAACTAGCAGCAGCCATTTGTGACAGTGTAACAATTAAATTTATGACTGTCATTGTCAAGTTGTCACTAAGATCTTACATGTTGCAGTTGGCGTTTCTGATTTGTTTATCTGTAGGATGTTATCTCTAATCCTACGAGAATTGATAATGACAGAAAGTGACTACATAAAGTCGCTGAAGTACGTCATTACGAACTACATTCCCGAATTACTTTCTGATAATATTATGCGACCACTTCATGGCAAAAAGAATTTGATTTTTGGAAACATCGAGAAAATCTACGAATTTCACAGTCTGACCTTCTTGGCCAAGTTGCAGCGTTGTCAGAATTCACCATTTCAGCTTGGCGGTTGTTTCTTGCAACATGTAAATGTCAATCAGTTTTCTTATTTATGTAAACACATTTCTTGAATTGTTTTGCTGCTTTTGATTTGATAAATTGACCCTGTTGTAAAAGCTGATTGCAAGAATTTTCAAATGTTTAGGAGAATTGCATAGTAGTGAATCTGCCCGTGTTTCTTAAATTTTCACGTTTTGAATTATTTATAGGAATCAGAATTTTTTCTTTATGCTCTCTACAACAAAAACAAGCCTAAAGCGGACATATTGATGGAAGAATTCGGCACGAAATATTTTCAGGTAATTTGCCAAAAAGCTTAAGTGCTCAGCATTGCTATTTCCTTTCATATTATGATAAACTTCTAACTGAATTTACAAATGGAAATGTACTGGAATCATTTTTGTGTGTGCTCTAGCTGCACATGTTATGTTGGTATGATTTAGAAAAAGCAGAGAGAGTTGAATGATCGAATGGATCTGAATAGCTATTTATTGAAACCAGTTCAGCGCATGGGGAAATATGCTCTGCTTCTACGCCAGATACTCAAGGAGTGTCCTGAGACTCATCCTGATTTCCCAGATTTAAAGGTAAAGTAATTAGAATTTGTTATGCATCTTTTCCTTCTCTTGGTTCTTTATCAAATCCTTGTCGCTTTCTAATCTCTGCATTTTCAAACTTGGAATGAAAGACAAAACCAGCATAAGACAGTGACCATTTTTATGCACTTCTGTAATAATATTACTATAGGAATAAAGTGATTTACGGATATATTAAATTTCTGGACGCTTTCTTTCTTAATCCCTTTACTGGCCATTTATTTGTAACATAATGTAAAATGGATGCATATGTACATCATGGCCAGTAAACGGGTTAAGTCCCTCAGGAACTAAGTAAAGAGGATATAAAAATATATTTGCACATATATATTTATGTGCAACTGTGCATATACGTGCATAATATTTTTTGTTGGGTTTTAAGGCTGCATTGGAAATGGTGAGGTTTCAATTGCGACATGGTAATGACCTGTTGGCCATGGACTGTCTTCGAGATTGTGATGTAAGTTTTTAGGATTTGAATATAAGCTGCTCAGATATATAGATCGTGCTAATGACATTTTAAATATTTTTGAAGAATATAATATATTTTAGTCATACTGCTGTTGTCATTTGTTCCATTTGGAATTCAGTATTTGATGAATCAGCTGGTTTGAGAAATATGTCAACATTGTTAGTTAGAACCATGGCAAATTATAATTATGGGAGCAATTGTCCCCTAACATCTGTAGTGTTGTCCTACACAAATTTTAGACACCAGCAAGAAAAATATGTATTAATCGTTTATCATTTTGAGGGGAATTTGCCAATGGACATTTTGCTTGCCATCACCGCATGGGAATGTATAAGACTGAAAACATAATTTTTCAATGTTTCTAGTTCTACCCATCTATTTGTCCCACATGCAAAACAAGTTCTAATGCTTTTGTTTGTCAAACAGCGATACCTCTGCCTGTCAGTCTGTCTTTCTCTCTCTGTGTTGATATCTGTTAGGTTTTTGAGGTTATAGCTGTCAAATTATGACTTCTCTCTGATTGTTTTGTTGCTAATCTTCTTCAGGTTAATCTACAGGAACAAGGAGTACTTCTACGGCAAAATGAATTTCTTGTTTTTCATGGTCGCAAGAAATGTTTGAGACAAGTTTTTCTTTTCGAAGAAATAATTGTTTTTAGCAAAACAAAGCGCTGCAGTAGTGGTCAAGATCTGTATGTGTACAAGAACAGCATTAAGGTTAGTTTTTGAATTATTAAAGGAAAATTATGAGAATTTAACTGAAAATCTGGTAGGGCAGGCTGTTTGATGTATGAACAGTCGAATTTTATTTTAAAACCACTTATTTTTTATGTTTTCAAAATGTTTTCTAGAATTTGTTTGATTTATATAGGTTTACCTTACATCAATATATATTATATACTGTATCTTGGGATTTATGTACATTTTGTGACTTTTCGCGTATTATCGACTCTTTCTTCAGACCTCTGAGCTCGGTCTCACAGAGTCAATCGGTGAGAGTGGATGTCGTTTTGAGATTTGGTTTCGTAAGCGTACTCCCGGCATGACATACGTCATGCAGCCTCAGTCGTCCGACGTCAAACAGCAATGGGTTGACGACATCTCACAACTTCTCTGGAAGCAGACGTTTCGAAACCGTGAGCGCAGAATGGCGGAAATGGCTTGTATGGGAATCGGGTCAAAACCTTCACTGGACCTGAAGCAGAGCAAGGACAACATCAACGACCGATTCGTCAACATCTGTCCTTCAGATCGCAATCGAGGTATTATATTGGACGGTCGTGTGGTTGCTCTTATTGTGTTTACCAGTAATTCCCTTGAGTGTTTTTCTGATATGTTGTAGACTCTCAGAATGTTGTAGTTTTATAGATGACTGCTATCTTACTTATCAGTAATTACGATTGGTTTATATTAAAAGGCAATGATGCCTCCCAGTTCTATCATGTCCACTATTTTACTGTGTTCAGTATTTATGTTTGGGTTATGAGGATGTTGCAGTACAGTACAATATTTGATTAGCTTGTTGATGGACTGGCGATAAAAGGGTTTAATTATTATATTGTTTTGGCATAAATATTTCTCTGATTTTATTGTATTGTCTTCAACAGTTTTAGTCTATTTTGATGATAATTAAGACAAGAATTGTTTTTAAAATGTACTTACATTTCTTATTGCTCCCTTGGCATCTCAGATTTTATGCTTAACACTTCCCCCTCCCACATTGGCTTCCAATTGCTGGGCACATTGAATTTAGACAAATGATTCTTGCTTCTGCAGCACTTTGAGGTTAAGCACTGTCTTACATCACTGAGTTACTCAAGTCACCCTCTTCCAATGCACATTTTCTTCTGTGATCCACTGATTGTAGCAATGTTCATATTCTTTGATCATGCAATGCTTCATATCAGCGCCGAGCATTCAGAGTGACTAGACCCTCTCTGTGGAATGGGCTGACTTCATTCATTCAAGCCTCATTTCTTATTCTTTCACTCTGTAAAGTCTCACTTTTTTAACAGCGACTCCCAAGGTGGGAGCACCTCTGATTAGAAACAGTGGGGGCACTGGAAACATATTACATTACTTTACATATTAATTAGACCTGAATTTCTTTCTTTTAGCGATGAGACCAAAGAGCGTTTCTTTCTCACCGTGTTACGACGCACAGCGTCCTCATTCGATGATCTCCGCCAGCAGCGTCTCACTGTCCGGAAGCAGCTTTTCGTCTGGTTATGGAAGTTACCTCTCCTCGGGATATGGTGCCATTGCTGGTGCATTAACTACCACCAAAGAATCTCCACTGGAGTACATCCAACTCTCATGCGAAGGTTTTACTTGCCTTTATTTGTCATTGCACTTTTTTGCAGTCTGTCCAATTGTGAACGTCTTAATTTAGTGAGCAGACATGAAAGTCATTGCACATGAAACCAATCAATCACACTGGCTATTTATATCGCGCATGTGCAAATAATGTTCCAAGCACATTACATTGCTGGCATATCAATGAGGAATGGAAGATGTTGGTCTTGGGGAACAGCCGCTCAGGTGGTACGAAAGAAATTGCTGCCATAGTGAACTCCGGCAGTGATCCCTTAAGATGGCGGTCTTCTGCAAGAAGACATTCCATTGACGAGTCAGTGAAACACAGAAGAATGGATGTTGAAGGACTGCATAGATGTTGAGAGAAATTCTCCAATTGGCAAAATCAGATGGTGAATTCCTGTGGGCGATCTTCTGCGAGACCGTAATCCATCGCCGAACTTGACAGAACCGGCCAGAGATGGAACTTCGTGCAAGAATCGGAACAGTCGTTGTCCAATGTAGCCTGTGGAGGCTACGTCGACGGGCTGGTGGCTTAACCTCCCTAACAGTAACGACGAGTTGTGGTCGTCAAAGAATTCTGAAACTAAAAGCGGTAACGACGAGTTGCGGTCATCTATTGTCTACGTCTACAGTGGAGCAGGTGCAGGAGCAGGTGACCACCCACTTAATTGCTGCTTTGGTGACCCGCCCAACCAAATGGAGCCACGGTCTGTGGCACACGAGGTATTCTTAGTGAACACTCTGAGCCAATTATTCCAGTATCCAATGCCCTTCGGCCAAAGCAGCAAACCATTGTTCGCCGCTGAATGGTTTTACAGATGGGACGGTCCTTCGGAGGCAATGTAAGAAATTCACGGAATGCTTTCCGCATGGAAAAGTGCCAGAGAATGTAACCTCAAGGAGGTTAAATAAGATTACGGACCAACCACACCAACACCAAGTGATGTAAATCCAATCCTTTCAGCGCAAAGAAAGTGCAGAGACAGTTCCCAGCCTCTTCGAATTGACAAATAGACGACAATCCACGTGATTAGCACAAAAAATTAAGCACAAGACTTCGTTAAAACTGCCAAGAACGGCAATATTCTGAAGCACATACAAGCAGCCAAAATGGAGTTACCCGGAAACCGGGAGTTGTTGTTCATTGCATCATAATTTGTTAATTTTAAATATTGTACTTTTGTGACATTAAAACGGGAATATATTTAAAACCAGGGATGTGGTTGATTCCTTGTAGTTGATTGAGGCTGTTGAAATGTTTATGTTGTAGGAATCAGCAATAAACAGAAAGCTCTTTGTTTAGATTGTCATTTGTCAGGATGTTAATAGTGTTGCCTAATGGTATTTTCATTACATTTTGTCTGCTGTTATTTTACCCAAAGCTAATGAACTTGATCATGGAAGCTAACAATGCATCTATTGGCCTAATGGCATATGGTAATATCTTTGCTTTTCTACAGTATTCATACTTTTCTGTGATGTTTTAGAGGCCACCCCTTGCAACGCTGAAGTGAAGGACAATGGCCTGGAATGTATCACTGCGCTTGCCAGTAGCAACAGCACGGACGACAGTCACGCAATGGACCTGAGTGCAAGCAATAGTAATGACAGTGGTTTCGTTGAGCGAAGCTGCTTGACGGTAGAAGAAAGATCACGGGCAAAACCAGAAGACACCGGATTGTCTGGTCTCACGAAAGAAGATGCATATACGCAGACGACTCTTGAACGGCCTCACAAGACTCTGGCGATGAAAGGCACTGCGCCGATTGTTTCAGTGGAGTCTGACTGTGATGACTTCTACTAGGTCCAATCATTAGATTAGTCTTAATTCTAACGATTGGTCACACTGTGTCTAATAGTGGTATATAATAATTTCTCGTCTCAGGAAATGAAGATGAACTGTAGTAGGACAACTGCTTGCTCCATTTGTACAGTATGACTTATACCATGTTTTGGCTTAAACATTGAAGCATATGCCTATATTTATATATACTGGTACATATACAGTGTACGTGCGTGTGTGTGTGTATATATATATATATATATATATACATATATGTATACCTATATATATATATTATGTAGCCATTAACAGTGGCGTAGCCAGCTTATGCAAAGTGGGGTTGTTAACTGGAGGCACTATGCAACTGAACACTGAAGCCGCTGCCGCCCCCCCCCCCTACTCCTTCAACCAAAAGTCAACGGATTTTCATAAATTGTGTTTGTCATATTTTTTAATGGGGTTGTTTGAACAACCCCCACCATCCCCGTGGGGCTACGCCACTGGCTGTTAAATGTAAGTTCATCGGCAAGAGTTTGCAATTTTCAATGTTGGGATTTGCTGGTTCAGTAGGTCTTTTGTACTTTCATATGCATACCCCATTTCAGGATATGTTTTGTCTTCTTAAGACCAGGAAAGCGAATGAAGCCTCACATTTCTTGTGAATTATGAGACTTCTTTTATAATTTTTTTGCTACCATGGCAACAAACTTAAATTTTTAAAGGTGCAAAAGCCATGATTTAAGGAGGTTGAAATCAAATATGATGCCATGTTCAGTTACCATCCAGTCTTTGACGTTGAGACTCTTTTATGAACTGAAATAAGTAAGAGCATCTTATAGTAGAATTTGCCGCAGTTTTACAACAAAGATATCGCCTTGAATGTAAGAACAGACGTTTCATTAAACATATGGTTGTTTTACTCTTATAGTTGTTTTACTCTATTCACTTAGATTCTTTCATTTTCTTGAATCAAAACTTTATCACAGACAGTTTTCTCTTCTGTTGCTGCAGTATATTCACACCAGAGTGTGCTCTAGATCTTTAGCTTCTTACGAGAAACATAACTGATTTCTGACTGACCATGTCTTTCTTACTAAGTTACTAAGCCAAGTCCTATTGAGTGAGCTGCTTTGCTCTTAGCTTTTAGTTGGCTTTATCTAGTAGGGGAAATTGTGCACTGCCATCCTCAGACACTGGTGGGTTAAAGCCCAAAGGCCACAGCAACTTCAAACATTGTATTGTGTGTAATTTTTTTCATTCTTGTGCATCCTTAAATTCACTAGAAGTTTTGGGAATTGTTTAAAATGTGTTTCATTTATCTGAATATCTTCCTATGTTTGTGTACTTATCCAAGTATTTAGCAGATCATTTGTGTGTGTGTATGACCAGTTTACATATCATGTAGCATTGGGCTGTATATCTGCAATTTGCTCTGATACATAGTTGTATAATTAATAGTTGCTGGGAATTGAGTTTGAGATGTGTGTGCTGTTTGTGTGTTCTTTAAGATATGTTTAATGGAATGCTGAGATTCAGTCTTAGTGGTTGCAAGTTTATTTATTGATTACATTTCAACACTTGCTTCTTTTGCATTCCTCTTTGTACTGAATTTTGAATTCTCTTGTGAATTGTTTTAGTTAGTCATTAAACAAGCTGAAATTAATACATCAGTAATTTGCAGAAAATGATTGTTATTTCGTATTTCTTTGTATCTATTTTGGTAGCCATTGCACATATATTTGTAGGCATTGCAGAATTTTACCATAAGAGATTTGAAGGTTTAAAAAAAATTAGTACCACTATAAGCTCAGTTGTATTCTGTCTGTGTTTTGTCAATGTATTTAAACTATTTTCGCAAAGCTTTAATGGTCAATGCCTGCCTTAATGTCGGTTTTTAGCAGTTTCCATACTGTGATAATTGATTTAAGTTTATATATTGTTAGATTTATCTGTAAGCTTCAGTGTATGCATTAGATGCTCTCTGTCAATTGCTCTGTAGGTCTTTGTGTAGTGATGTTCCTAAGTTCTTCTGTCTTTGTTTTGTCAGGAGTATTTGGTTCTGTAGGCCATTTCAAAAGATTTTCAAACAAAATTCTTTGTCAGCAGATTTAAATAAGAAATTGTATTTACAGTAGAATTTGTGCATATTGTGTGTTCTGTTACAAGTATTAAGATGGTAATTACTGAATATTGTGTTGAATATCAAAGATTTGATGTAATATAGGTTGCAATGATTGTTTGTTTCTGCATAATTCATTGTAAATTTTTGGGAGGGATAAAAATGACAGTATTGTTTTGATTTTATTGATGGTTATGCAGAATGTGTCATAATTGTCCACGGTACAGGATTAAAGCGATGCTTTAGATTTTTCAGACAGAGGTAACCGGTTTTTTATAATTTTTTTACCATGATGTATTTTCTGAGAGACACTGTCCATTTCAAAACATGTAAACATTGTAAACATAATCAGACTGATGCTTTCTTGTTAGTTTTATGATTTTCTGTTTTGTGTTTGAATTAAGAGTTTGATTCCATTTAATGAATATGTCAAAGATTATAGATTTGATTCAGCCTTTTGAGGTGTCAATCACCATTTGTGTTTTGCTTTTGAGGAGTTTCAAAATTTAGATTTGTTTAAAGTTTTCTGCCGCCCACACCCACGCACACAAGCAATGTAATAATACGATTATACGAGCGAGATATGACCAGGGTGTTGTGGTTCTCGAGACTTTAGTCTCGGTTTTGAGATGTCTCGAGACTCGTTTTTTAAAGTTTCGGCCCACCCAACAGTGGCGTGTCAAGAGTGCTGGACGCCCGGGGCCAAATTTAAATTTGGATGCCCCCGCCACCTCGGTGTTAAATGTTGACGAGCAAAAAGAAGGTCTCCGAGACACTTTGGATGCCCTTATTTGATATGCATGTCCGGGCCAAATTGGTAATTTGTAAGGGTTTTCGTGTAAAAAAAGTGTCGATGAGCAAAAAAAGGTCAATGAGTCGATTTGTATACCCCTATCTGGTGGATGAATTTCTAGGAAGTTGGTGGGGGATGCAATGAAATCCCGAAAAAGTTTGACAAGAAAAAAGATCATTAGCAGTGTTTTGACCAGTAAATAAACCTTGCCGGAAAAGGCTGACAAGCAGAAAGATCATCAGCCCAGTTGCGTCATTTCACACTTTCTTGGAGGCGAGATAATTGTTTGGCCAAATTTTGGGCAATTTTGGCAAATTTGTGACATTTTCTGGCAAATTTTGGCGATTTTTGGCACATTTATTTATTTACTGCATTATATATTATTTCTTCATTTCCTTGAGGGTCGTGGCCCCTCCCACCCCACCCCCCTAAATGACGCCACTGCATCAGCTCTGTTTCGCACACAAGGATAGCGGGCTCGGGCCCGGTAAACCATGAAAACGCTGACAAGCAAAATAGCTCGGTGGGGTATGCATCCACAGTCATCCCCAACGTTGAACCGCCCCTGGTGACTTAATAGTGAGCGTAGATGGGAAAATGTGACCAATTAATCTTTGTTGGCTAAACAAATCAAGCACTACCACAAAACTGCGATTGATGAGAACCTTGGTATGGCCAGTGGCGACATATGGATTCGAATCCTGGACGTTAAGAAAAGAAGAAAAACGCATAGGCCCTACAGGCCTTTGAGAACAAGTGCATAAGAAAACTACTACGCATGCCATGAACAAAACTACTAACTAACGAAGAAGTTTAAAACATGACCAAAACAGAAAAAGAACTACTGAATCACGTAAAAACAAGGAAACTTGAGTTACTTTGGGCATGTGATAAGACAACCACAGGACACCATCGAAGGCAGCGTGATCACAGGACTTGTGGAAGGAAACAGAAGACGAGGACGACCAAAGATATGCTGGATTGTCAACATTACGATATGGACTGGCCTTTATGGAGATTGTCCACTACGCACAGCACAAAACGGATCGCGATAATTAATTAAATATTTGAAGCATGCATGCCTCCCGGACTCTAAAGCAGGAGTTTCCCGAACCTTTTGGAACTGCGCTCCACTTCAGCAGATTTGTAGCATATGCCTCGACACTGCAAAATTACTTATTGTCGTGTATGGCAGTGATTTTAGCAGGTCAAGCGAAGTCATTCCGCCATCGTCGCTTGGTTTTGAGAACTGGATGGCGTTGTAGGTCACGCATAGAATCTCGAAATGTATCCTTTCTGGCACTTTGAGCCAGCTGAGAAGCGATTTCAAGACCGGAGTGGTGTGATATGAGCTTTTGGCTTTCGCGTAACAGCTATATAGCCAAAGCATATTATATTAGATAAATGCATTGGTCATTGCGTTTTTGGTTCGATTGTCAGAGTCTAGGTCTGGAGACTCCTGATCTTGGTCTGGATCTTGAACAATTGAGCCTTGATAACAAACAAGTCTGGATATAGGCCTAACTAAGTTATTATCACTATTGTTATCACCATAATTTTCTTGTTCGTATTTTAGACGTATACATAAAGTTGCGTCATCCGCCCCTCAACGCAGACTCTGGCCAAGTCTGTAGTGAATGCACAGGAATGTATAAACTATAAAGTATGATCATTCTGCCACTACACGCATATTTTGACACATTTTAAAATTACATTAGTTGTTAAAACTCTGTATTTACAACAATGCATCGTCTTAATAAAATAAATGTTGATAATACGGCCTATAGATTGTTTTTACTGTCCTGTAAAGTATAGAGCTAAGAGCCTAAGAATGCATTAGCCTGAAGCCACACGACGCTAGCTGTCTACATGTGTGTCTAGCGACTGGCGATAGTTATAGGCCTTATTATGGTCCCAAACTCCTAATCTGTGCTTTAGTGCATCTATTTGGGACCAGGGGCGTCATTTGGGGGGACGCCCCCAAGGAAATGAAGAAATAATGTATAATGTATTAAATTAATAAATAAACGTGAAATGTGCAAAATTTACCAAAAAATTATCTCGTCCCCAAGAAAAGTGTGAAACAACGCTACTGTTTGGGACCTAATAATATAAATATAATAATAATATAATATAACAAGGTTTAAAGTGGTTCAGTAGGGACTGCCCTGTGTGAGAACCGCTGTAAGATACAGGTAGATGCAGACGCAGGTACAACAGTCGAGCGTTCACTGTTTCAAATCGTCGGTGCTCATCAGGTTCTGGATTAGACGAAGATAGCGCTTTCCTTCGTCGTCATCGTCGACGTTTGCGGCGGCCACCGGGTCGCTGTCCCCTTGGCCGCCGCCGTTGACGGACCTCTCGGCTGCGGCGGAGTCGGTTGTCGCGTGGGCGCCACCGTAGTCTCTTCGACCGAATCTCATGTATTTGCCGATGCGAGGGATGCGTCGGTTGTAGGTCCCAACGTCTCCGGTCAGTGATCCAGCGGCGGAACCGACCTCGTCGTCGTTGTCGTGTCTGTCTTCCATCTGACTGTCGTTGATTTCTGCGAACGTTGAACTTAGCGTGATTTCAAGTGGCTTATAGGAGGTATGCAAGGAGGTATGTGTGCAAGCCACTATAGGCTATATAGGGGCGCCAACGGGACTTGAACCCGCTCCGTCAGCCTACCGCTCGACTAGCGCTTAACCCACCCTGCCATCTTCCATGCACCCATTTCCCAAATAAAAGACGGCAAACAACTTGCGCTGGCCTGTTCCTAATTCTGCGGCTCTCAGCGGCGTTCCATTTACATGTGTTAAGTAAATTGGGAACTTTTAGAAGAACCTGTATTTACTGTAGGCCTATTTCTGAACGTCCGAACAATATTTACAACTAAGGCAAACAGTGCTTTTCAGCACAGGAGAAATTCTATTAGACCTCCTAGAATCCAGTCATTATTATTATTATTAGTAGTAGTAGTAGTAGTAGTAGTAGTAGTAGTAGTAGTAGTAGTAGTAGTAGTAGTAGTAATAGTATTATTATTATTATTATCATCATCATCATCATCATCATCATCATCATCATCATCATCATCATTATTATTATTATTACTATTATTGAATTGAACGAGAAACTCGAATTTATTAAAAAGAAACCTACGCGACGTAATATGTGGACGGCCCCTTATTAGAATTAGTTCGAATTAGACAATTAGAATTAGTAAAATTAAGCGAGCTAACCAGTTAGAATTAGATCCTTGTTAACCCTACTCTGGGTGTGATTTGCGTATAACCGTTGAGAATTGTTTGAGAGGGGTAGGTAGGCCAAGTATTATCGAAGAGAATGGACGAATGTGCAAAGAACTCGTTGACCAGTGAATGACCACCTTATTTGCTCGTCGTATACTGTTATCCGAAAATGTCGATGTGCCCCCCCCCCATTCGGGAAACCTGGCTGTGCCACTGTCTCTGAGACTCATAGTGCAGCAGAAAACTTTGAACTAATGTCATGATGATTGTCATCTGATCAGTCCCATGCAGGTAAAAACCATAAACAGTTGAAGCAAATATTTGGCATTCAAAAGTAAGTAAGCTTATAGCAGAACTCGGCCTGTAAGCATTTTAAAGCTTAGGCCTACTATACATCGCAGATATCATCTAACGATTACTATTTGCAATTTGCTACTTGCCAAAGCATAAGATTAGACACGTGCCCATAATAATAGCACTTTAAATTCTCAACTTGAGCAACGGACCACCTTGTAAGAGAATAGAAGTTCTATTGCTGCTCTAAATGATATATAGTCTCAGTTTTCAGCTGATAAGAGAATTTTACCGAACCTCTTCTCGTTAGTGGAATATTCTGCGTTTTTAGAATGGCGTCGCACAAAATGGCGTCCGTTTGACAAATCCTGATCAATCGTCTTGCGGCCATCAGAGACTGCGGAGCGTTCGAAGACGCGCTTAACGGAGAAAATTCCACGAGAAAACCCAGCAGAAATACGAAATTCAGTCCCATCACGATCCTCAGCATTTCTGGTACGAACAAAAAGACAGAGATCCATTGAAATGAACTTTAGCCGTTAAATTGTAGGTAGGCGGCGTAGGCCTTATATCACACACAGTCCCTACCCTACTGCAGTGTTTAATCTAGACTCCTGGACTCCTGGGGAAACTGACAAAGTCGGGGGGAAGTCAGCTAGGGGGCTTTTGTTAGTTGATGTAGTATGCAAAAATTTCCGGGGGAATTTGAAATTTCCGTGGGGAAAAAGGGCAATTCCCCCCCGTTAACGGCCTAGATTAAACCCTGCCCTACTGTGGCAGACCTACATACGATAGACTCTATATCACTAATTTAAGTAATCCCAAAGTGTTCATTCATCAATTCTAGAAGCGTCTATATGCACACAATGCCTTGCTGGCATTGCTCCATTAAAATTATGGGGACTGAGGGTTAACGATTTTAGAGTAATAAAAATCGAGAAATAGCGATATCGCGAGCGAACAAGTAATGGTGACAAACGTTTTTCTAATCGGCAAGTGACAGAATGTAGTGCGCTGCGCGACCACAGACCAATTCAGCATCGAGAAAATTATCAAAAGCACGAACCAGGCCCGTCGGCACGAATTTTTAGCATAGGGTGCATTTCGTTGGCCATTTGGTAAATAATTATCGGTAGCCTAGGCGCTGTCCATTAATTATGTCAACAATTTTTGGACAATTTTTGACCCCTTTTGTCAACAACTGTCAACTTTCAGCGACCCCTCTATAATTACGTCAAAAACTTTTGACCCCTCCCCAAGATCAATGACAGGTCCCAATAACAATTAAGGTTAATATTTTGCGGTGACGACCATTTCCCCCCTTTTTTGCTCATAGAGTGTCAAAATGGGGTGATGATGACCTTTTAAAACCTTTTTGCCATGCTTTTTTCCATTGTAATAAGTAGTATTCCATGAAATTTCCTATTTTTGATTATTTGTAAAAAGTGAAATTGTTCACGTCAACTTCTCTTGACCTCCCTCCCCCTGTCAACAACTGTCAAACTTTTTCACCCCTCTCCCCATAAATTGTTGACGTAATTAATGGACAACCCCCTATATGTTTTTAGCTGTTCCTCCTTATTAATCCGACGCAAGAGGTGAACTGCACCCATGGCTTTTGCCTTCCAGCTGCACCCCCAGTTCCAACGGGCCTGTGACCCAGGCTTGGACAGGGCCGCCGGGAGACCGGGAGATTCCCGGTGGGCCTCCGACCAAAATGAAATTTTGTTAGGAACTTAGGAGGTTAGAAATATTTGAAAATCTAAAAATCTAGGTTTATCTCTTAACCCCTTAACCGTGTATTTAACTGTAACTCAATGTAAAATGGACGGATATATACGGGATTCCCAGTTAAGGGGTTAAGCTTTAGCGTCTCTTTATTAACGATAAGCCGTAGCGCGACCAACATGAACTGACTGACCATTGTCTCACCCGATGACTATCGATCTGCCTGACTGCTGCCTATACCGTCTTGATTAAATTTACTGCTTGTACTTATTTCAAGTTATCTAACGGGTGACGGCTGTGTTGCCCCACACCTTACGTCTTCCGACCGCATCGTTGAAAATGCGAAAGATAAGTATCGTGTAACTGTTCACAACATGGTAATGGATCAAGCTATAGGGCCCTAAGTAGTTTGAAGAAATTCTCTGAACATGATAGTCTCTTTGTCGATTTATATAATATATTGCTTGGACCCAAAACATTTGCCGATATTTTGAAAAGAATGCCTAGTGACGCATTGCAGCACATTAGTCAGTCTTGTCAACTTCGGGAACGAACTATTCTCTCGGGAGACCGCTTCTTAGGATTACACTGGCCGATGCTACGCACGGAGAATTCTTACTTTCAACTTGCGGATTCTCAACACCTACTCCCGTTACTCGTTGGCGTGTCAATGTTGCTGAACTATTTCTAGGAGGGACAGCTTCTTAAGGACTCAATACCAGATTTCTTTACGGCGGCGAAGTTCTTGTTACCATCTAAGTGGATTTTTTAACATCTTCCCCTTCTTACCTTCATTGACATGTCAGCGTTGTCAAAGCGCTTTTGACTTTGGTATTTTCACTATGCTACAGCGCTATATAAATTGTCCAATTAATAATCTATCATATTAAAATTGTTATCTGTATGTCTGTTACCTTCAAGCGTTCTGATTGGTTGACTATTGCTAGACGGTTTAGACCGTTTAGTCCTTACGTCGCGATGCGTTGGTGGGCGAGCGTTGACTATTGGTAGACGGTTTAGACCGTTTAGTCCTTACGTCGCGATGTGTTGGTGGACGATGTTCGAAGACGACGTTGCTATTGGTAACAATTGTTCGTAGAACCGGTTTAGTCGAGTCAGTGCAGCATCAGAGGGCTGGGCGTGCGACGACGTTGCTATTGGTAACAATTGTTCGCAGAAATTTTAACGTACATTTGAGCGTACACAAAAAATACGTGTACAGCGTCACAAATGGCCACAGTTGCGTGATTTTAACGTACATAGGCCTAATTATTACGTGGCGCACAGCTTGGCTAGGTGGCGATCATCGAAATGTTGTTCAGCATGAATTCAATGATTGGGTATTAGGTATAGGTATTGGATTAGTATTATCCTGCACTGCGAGCGAAGCGAGCGCGAGCGAAGCGAGCCTCTTTCTAGTAATAATAGAAGATTTGACGACGGCGTACTGTAACAAAGACCAGCTGCAAACGGAATTATTGGACTTACAGGGGCGGCGCTAGGGGTGGGTCCGCGTGTCCGGACCCACCCAGCTTCGGGCAGAGGCACCCGAAGCAAATCGTGCAAATTCGCACAGAAATTTGGGGGAGGGTAGTCTGAGCCAGGTCTTGGTTGTGTAGACTGCATTAGTCCCACCCAGCCAGCAAAACCCAGCGCCGCCCCTGTGGACTTAGCAAGAAAATGGAAAAGCTTCAAAACAATCTTGAGGAAGAATAGTTTGCTTTATCAAACGGAAATAAACCACTCAATCTCAGAAAACATACGACCACCTGAATCTATAGACAACGAAACAGTCCCAGTGGCCCGGAAACAATGACGGCAACAGAGATAATTGCAACTCTTGCAAAAGCTGTATTGTTTGTTGCTACTATGTTCTCCATATTAAAGGTCAATTTGCATAGTCTTGCTAATAAAAATTAGTTTCTGGTTTACAATTTGTGTTGGCATTATCAACATCACAAGTTGTCTGTGAGAGATCGTTTCTATATTGAAATACATTTTGAACTTATTATTATTATTATTATTATTATTATTATTATTATTATTATTATTATTATTATTATTATTATTATTATTATTTAAGCGCATAGTCTTTCGGCCGTAGCGATTGTACGCCATAACTGTTTATTCTGCGCACATTGGAAGGCTTCGGACAATGGTAATCCAGTTTTAACAGATTAAGAAATTTGCCAGGTCAGTCAAATTTGTAATCGCTCATGTTGATGACTTGTGAAAAGAATCTTCTTCTTCTCCAAATTAATAACAATGACATAATTAACGTTTTTGCATCGACAAGCGACACGATGAACAGGTTGTTATACTAGTCTGTTATTGTGTCTGTAAATTCTAGTCTGATTTGTTACTTTGTAAAACTGAGCAGTAGGCCTATTGTTGTTATTAAAATTTGTTCCAAACTTAGCAACGAATTTAAAATTTTTTGAAAGTAGAAGGTGTTGAAGACAGTGATTTTATATGCTTATTTATTCAAAAACTTCTAGACAGGGGCAATAATGTCTTATATATATATATATATATATATATATATATATATATATATATATATATATATATATATATATATATAGGGCTTTTTTTGTGACAGTACGCGCCAGTACAATATAGTACAATACAATACAATAACCTTTTTCCAGGTGTGAAAACATAATTTTCTTGTGACTTTGCAGTTGTGATTTAGCTAAAAACTTTAAATACTTAATAAATGATATGCATCATTATGCTTCTAAAATCGCTTCTATGTTAAATTCTAGCCACAGACCACATAATCGTAATGGAAAAGTTAGGCAATCCACCGTGAGTACCGGCACCTATTTTTTTACAAAAAAGCACTGTATATATATAGTGTATGAATCTAAATTAATCTAAATTAAACATTTCAAAAACAAGTTAAATAATTGAAAAAGCCTGTGTAAAAGTGGGCCACCGTTACCAAATTTCCCGGGCCGTTTTGCCAGGCCAGTCCAACCTTGGGCCTGCCACGAAAAAGTTATTTTGGGAAAGTTGTATCACCTATACTTAACCTACAGTCCTACGGGAGCTCCACTGGCTCCCGGTCAGTCAACTTTTAAACTCGGGACCATCCTGTTCAAGGCGCAACACAGTCTTACACCGCCATATCTAACTGATACGTTCTGCCTGACGGCTAAGTTACCTGGTCGGTCGCGTCTACGCTCCGCCCTAACCAGCACACTCGCAGTGCCTCGAACTCGGACAGGCTACGGTGACCGCAACCTGGCCGTTGCCGGCCCGGTTGTTTGGGACAGTCTGCCAGCAACATTGCGTTCCTCTGATTCACTGTTCTCTTTTAGAAAACAACTGAAGACTTCTTGTTTGTTTGATCCGGTTCGCAACTGACATTAGCGCATTTGCTGCTTTGCGAATATCTGCGCTATAGAAATGTTCGTATAATAATAATAATAATAATAATAATAATAATAATAATAACAATAATAATAATAATAATAATAATAATAATAATAATAATAATAATAATAATAATCTGCGATTTTTTAATAATCTTATTATATAATTCTCGATGTCTGTCCGTCTGTCGCGTCTGTCGCGTCCGCAACACGGCGGGTATTGCAAGACGCTGTTGTCATTGACAACCAAATATTGTTTAATCATAAATGTATGTATTATCAATGGAGCGTTTAACGAAGCGTCTCAATTGCAGCTTAAACTCCCGTCCCCCTTTCCTCACCCCATCCCTCTCCCAATCGCCCAGGCCCCAACCCATTCCCGCCCCGGGCCCCAAACCCCCTTTCCCCTCCCTTTCCCCATCCCCTTCCCTCTCTCCCTCCCCCTCCCAATCGCCCCGGCCCCAACCCATTCCGGCACCGACCCCAAACATCCGTTCCCCTTCCTTCTCTCCATCCTTTTTCCCTCTCCCCATCCCTCTCCCAATCGCCTCGGCCCCAACCCATTCCGGCCCCGGCCCCAAACCCCCGTTCCCTTCCCACTCCCCATCCCTTTTTCCTCTCCCCATCCCTCTCACAATCGCCCCAGGCCCTAACCCATATCCGCCCAGAGTACCCCACAGGCCCCAAACCTCCGTTCCTTCCCCACCCCTCTCCCAACCCCCATTCCCCATCACCATCCCTTTCCCAATCGGCCCGGCCCCAACCCATCACCGTTCCGCCCTACCCCACCGGCCCCAAACCCCGTTCCCAAACCTACACAACGCAGCTCCGAAAACCCGTACAACCCACTTTTTTCCTCCCAAACCTCCCTTCCCTCTCCCAATGCCCTGCCCCCGTTATTTTATATATATATATATATTTATTCCTTCCTAGCCTCAATACCTATTTTTTTTAAAATTTAATCCCTCAAGCGGAGATTAAATTTTCAGACGCCGTCACCGTACTGGGGATTTAATTTTTGGAAAAGCGTTCTCAGAAATGATTGCTGTAACGTTTTAAATTTGCTATATCTCAGGCTATATAGGAGCTAAAAAGATGAGGTTTGCACCATTGTTTAGATTGTTTATTTCTCTTTCTAACCGTCCGTGCAAAACAAAAAATGTGGGGGTAGAGTCCACTTTACGGCGTAAAATATCACCCTGTCTCCCCGAAAAATTTTTAAAGCCCCCTAGCAAAATATTTTCAGCGGTAACCCCACTTTGGTCAGCGGCAAAGTTATAAAGGGATGTCAGAGGAACAAAATAAACAAAAAAGTTTGAAAATCGGTTGACATTTGGCAAAGATCTATCAATTCTAACTCGATGACCCCAATGTTTGAACATAAGTATTATCGGTGAATTTCGCGAAAGTTTTGAATTCTGAGAAAGTTTCCTAATTTTTTTGAATTGCTGTATCTCAGGCTATATAAGAGCTAAGAAGATGAGGTTTGCACCATTGTTTAGCTTTTTTATTCCTCTTTCTAACCGTCCGTGCAAAACAAAAAGTCTAGCGTTCACGAGCTTTCCGACAATCAAGTGAGAATGAGGAGCAGGCTGTTGCTCGGCGTGCAACAGCAGCACAGCAAACAAGAGAATCAAGCACTGCATGTCGTTCGACACTGCCAAATCATTACACTTACGTTGACTATCAAGTTTCAGAAAATTCATGCGAATGGGCGTTAACTCGGTTGAAGGAAAAGGCGGCGAGTTAGGGAAATTAATTGCTCAAAATCCTCTTGCATTTGCACAAAATCGAGTGGTAAAACAGCCAATCTCCCCCGTCATTTTTGACGGGTAAACACCTAGTAATAATAATAATCTGCGATTTTTTTGTTGCGTTTAGCAAAGCGATGACCTTTTGAGTATGGTGTTTATCCATCGATTTCTCTAGAATCTAGATGATCTTGAAAATCAAGGAGTTCGTGGAGCGATTTGAATAGAACGGAACCAGATTCGTGAAAATGCAAAATATGATATCTTCAGCTGAATCTTTATTGGTCATCAGTTCCCCGAAAGTATCTGGTCAAAATACACGAGTCCAGTGGCGGTTCCACGTGGGGGGATGATGCATCCCCCACCGGACTTCCGGACTTTTTTCGCTTGTGGAGCCTATTTTGGGGCAAACTAAGGGGGAAAACTGCGGTTGACCTTTTTGGCTTGTCAGCCTATTTTTCGGTAAGAATGTAGTAAAATTAGGCGGGAAAATTAATTTAATTCATTAATTTTAAAAATTCGTTTAAAAATTCATTTTAAAGTCATTTTTGTAATCATTTTTCGGCAAAGTTTATTAATTTTCCCCTTCTCTTTTAATCCTTCCACCAACTTTCTATGAATTCGTTTCATTCCCCATCACCAAGAAATCCTGTAACCGCCACAGCACGAGTCGGATCCTTATAGACGAACAGTATCGAGTCGACCACTTTCACAGCCTTTGCACAAAACTAGTGAGAAATTGAGAATCTTGTTCTCTGGATTACCACAACTCAACTCCTTATCCCTGAAAAGTTGGAGTATCCCATCTCAAAGAGTATACACGCACAACAATTATACACTAATAATATTCATAAGCAGAGGCGGCGCTGGTTTTTTTGACTGGGTGGGTCTAAATCACTCTACACAACCAGGACCCGGCTAAGACTACCCATCCCCCCAAGAAAAACAAAATTTCTCTGCGGATTTGCACGATTTGCTCGGGTGCCCCTGCCCGAGGCTGGGCGGGTCCAGATCGACCCGCGGACCCAACCCCTCAGCGCCGCCCCTGTTAATAAGAATATAGAAGTAGGGGTCTAATTAATATTAGACCTGTGCAAACTGCCCGTACGTGTAGTTACACACAACAGTGATCTGTCAGTCCTATATATTTAATTAGTAAACAGGCCTATAAAAACATTAGGCCTAAAGGTTGCATTTGCGATCACTGAACGCTAGAACGGATGACGAAGGTGATGCCAAAGAGTGCATTAGCCCATCTATCTTCGCCTATGTGTGACATAATGACTTTGATAACAGTCTGCCAGCATGTGGCCTTCAATGCCGTGCTTGGTTGCCATTCTGGAAATGGACACGACGGATATAGTCTCTCGAAATCAGCCTTCCCTTTCAATTAGCCGCAACAGCAGCGCAAAGCCCTTCGGCCACAAACTGCCAGCGCTGATAAAATAAAGTAGCCGCATCAACAAATGGAATCACAGAAGAGACCTAGCTCTGTACGTCTTTGATAGGCCTAGGCCTATTCGTCTAATTTTAGGCCGTTGGGAACTACATCTTTGTGAGGCCTAAACATCGCCGCTCGAATGATAGGCCTAATATCAGCAAATGACTCGCTGGTCGAATATCGATGTGCAGCAAACAAATAGAGCCTAGCAGAAATGTCATAGTCAGCAACAAGCAAGGCAGTGCAAGAAAGTGCTGCGAGAAGTGCAACATATAGGGGCTGCGAGAATGCTACAGTAACTGTACAAGAATCTTGGATCTTCGCATGTCACAGAAGTCACATATCCAAAATTATACTGGACTGAATTAACATTAACGTTGCAACGAAGAGTTACGGGGGGGGCATACTCGAGCTTGGATTAGTCGTAGGTTTTGTACAGAACCGACGAGAACATTTTTCTGTGGATGGGTGATTGTCGACGGAAGCGAGATAGTTAGTTGTATTGTTGTATTACAGTTTTTTCCATGGTAATAATACATTTACAGTCTGGAAGGTGCGCATCACAGCTCACGGTGTTTAACTTTAACATTACTCAAAATCTTTTATGTCGGGGAAGCAGGGGCGTAGCCAGGAATTTGATTTGGGAGGGTATAAATATTTTGGGTGGGTATAAATCTGAATTATAACCCACATAAACCATATCAACCACATATAACCACATGTAATTCACATAAAACACTTTAAGGTAGACTGATTGGGGGGGAGTAAATATACCGATATACCCCCTCCGTCGCTACGCCCCTGCGGGGAAGGTCATGACGCTTCCCCAAACAAATGGGGTTGAATGAGATGTGGGCGTCATCTTGGTGGTGCTGCTTACCTCTGGAACCACGACAACCCTTAGTCATGATCAGACACAGGATGGCGCCCCCATCTTGTGAGGTCTAGACTAATTGTGAGATTTGTGTGCAACCGACAAGAAAACTTTATCTAAAGTGTGTGGGAGGGGATTGCCGATAAGCTTTCGTATAGTTTTCAAAATTGCTCCGAAGCTCAGGATTTGAATCGAAGATTACCCTAATTCTTTGTGGTTGAGGATCCGCCTCAGGCCCAGAGGGGGAAACTCACGACGCTCCCCCAAAACCTCCTAGTCGAATCAGACCAAGTTCAGCTCCATAAGCGACAGTGACCCCTATTTTGGAGCCCAGGCTGCGCCACTGGAAGTTATCAGTAGTTAATATTTCCTTCGGCCAATATATGTGATTTTTAGCGATTCAGCGACGGACTAAGCTGGTCTAGTCTACGACGTGCAGACAGATAGAATCGGAGCTCGTCTCAGACAGGCACAAGTATTTTGAAATTTGTCAAAGGAAATATCTAAACGCCTACAGCCGAGAACTGCAAGAAAATCATAGAACTTTGTCGACAATTAATTAATTACCGACGTGCATGAGCCGCTACTCTGCTGCGGTCCTTGCTGTAGGCCTACTGATCAGTGGCGGCTCCAGGATTTCTAATCATGGGGGGGGGAAATCATTTGTTGTTAGGTATGTAGTATTAAGTATAGGGTCCCAACAGGAGGGCCACTGGGGGCCAGGCACTCAATAGGGAGGGGGCACGAACCCTCCGGCACCCTGTGGAGCCGCCACTGCTACTGATAAGTTTGAACCGATGAGAAAATCTAAAGTATTTGTAATTCCGAGTACGACATACAGTGCCGGATTAACTTTTTGGAGGCCTCGCGCAAACAACGCAACGAAACTTTAAAAGGTCCTCAACCCTCCAAGTTCGAAGTCTCAACCATCTGAGTGTGTCCCTCCCCCCAAAATTATGAAAATTAATTTGAAAATATAAAAAATCTTCCTTAAATATATTTATTAAAAATGAAATACATTTAGTACTGTGTTTTTTAATTAAAATTCATTGTTCGTGATTAATATAATTTATTTATTTTAAAGTAATAAAAATTGAACCAGTGGGCCTAGTAAAGTGCGCCAGTTGCGCCATGGTTAATACGGCACCGACGACATAATGTGCACTCGATTACCATGCGTAGAACATCTTACATCAGAAGAACCAGAATCCCCATAATAATAATATTACTTTTATTCGACGACCTTTCTTACACCAGCTCAAACTGATCGAGTCTCAAGATCAACAGATAGAGTTGCACTGCGTCCGTACTCCGATAAAAGCAGAATTCTATTACCTGGTTAACGAAAGACACATCGATATTTCTTACCAGAAGCTTTGCTGATGTCCGCGTAGTTTTCCTCCACAAAGGTCTATTAATCAATTCAATAAAATCGAGAACTGTTCAGTTTGACTGAGCGTTCGGTTAGACGCAGGCCTACGACTGTTAACTATTAGCGCCTATGACTTTCTCTTGGCTGCTGCTCCGTCAAAACCCCGTAGAAGTTCGACTCGCATTCGTCTGTTTTGCGAGTCTTTACAGCCTCTTGCTGCTTTTAAGCCTCTATCGACAGGTCCAGCCACCCGACATTCTGCGCCTGCATTTGCGAACAGTGGAGAGTTTGACCAAACAGATCGCACAGAAAACACGCGAAATGAATAATATGAATAATGGAAGTGAAAACAACAGGATTGGATGATGAGCTTTGTCGCCGTTTTTAACGTAGACGCGAACGCAGAAATTACAACGGAATGTTACAATTAATCTCATAATAAAACCAAAATATTCGACAATAGGCTAATTTCGATGGCGAAACGAAATGACCTGTATAAATAAAAACAAATACCAACAAACTAACCTAGAAATAAGAGTCGATTAGGTAATACCTGTATCAGTGCCTGCACCCGGCAATAGCCGGGGTAAGCCACCCCAAAATTAGTGTTAATACACCAAAGTCCGAACCAATTTATTCTGTGTATGCTAAGCTTAAACTAGGTAGTCAGTTTCAGTGGTCTTTAGTAAATGTTTCTCTATTTGTTGAACTGTTACTGTACAATATTAAGCATCCATAGATTGTATTTTGCGAGTGAAAAGTACAGGGCGGCACAATAAAAACGGTACCGCCTGTTTCATTGTCAACAGCAAAGCCTGCTTTCGCTGGCTGGCGCTAGTGCAAGTTGAAATTTTAAAAGAGAAACTTATATGACGGCATTTAGGATATAGGTCTAATCCCGCAACGCAAAAGTACATAAAAATTCATGCATTTCAACCCAGGATTGTCGAAATGTTTACAATTAAATAGGGTGGCGCCGTTTTTATTGGGACACCCTGTTTATACAGCATCGGTATAATGCTCGATATAGATGTGATGAAATTCAGAAGGCACTAAGTGATGTAAATACTTTTTCGTCGAACACTATCGAAATTAGCCAGGAGTCAACAAAACAAATTAGAAAGTCGATAATTTAAAAAGTTGGGGACTCGAACCTAGAGGCCTAATATTAGTTTACGCCTGTGTCTACTGTTTAGGCAGGGGCGGCGCCAGACGTTTGAGAGTGGGGGGGGGGGGGGTTAGGGTTAACCCTAGGGTTATGGTTAGGGATAACCCTAAAATACCCCCCCAATTGATAATTTTAGAAATAACCCTGCTCTCTCCCATTGCCTCGCGTTAGACACTTCCCTTCCCGGCCGCGTCTAGCGCGGCCTACCTTGGAATAGAGGTCCGGGGGTTTCTCCCCCAGAAAAAATTTTGAAATCGTGGATGCTCGTACGTACGTATGTTTTAGAGCATTTTGGACACAAAATCACAGGTCTGGCATCAATAGGTTCCATGTCTGTAATTTCTTATGCTTAAGTCAATTTCAAATTATTCTGCTTCAATTTGTGCGTGTTAAGTCAAAAATTACTTGTCTTTGGCCCATACTAGTGTCAATGCTACTAAGAGTAAGAGTCACATTGCAGATGCTACTGCTCAATCAAATCTTGAAATATTGTTTTAAATCGCTGTAAATCTATTCAGTGTCACAACTCACAAGTGGCAAAAGGCGACAAAAAGTAGACAGCAGGAAACTAAATTGTCATCGGGCCACCCGTTAAGCCCACAACGCCATCCTGTAGATATATACAGTTGAGAACTCTTGATACTTAGACTAGTAGAACCGATCCTCAATCATCCCCCTACCCCGTCACCAAAAATTTCTCTGCATTTTTGCACGAATCTCACGGGTGGCCCGATGGCAAGTGGGGGGTTCAAACCCCCCAAACCCCCCGTGGCCCCGCCACTGTGTCTAGGTCCGATAGTAGACCCGGTCCCCAGAGGCGGATTACCCATATATAAGCAACGTAAGCTGTAGCTTAGGGCCTCCGCTGGTCAGAGGCCTCCAAAAATAATATCTTTGTAAAAGTTAAACAGTCACTCTTTTGGGGAGAAATTTCCATCCCCCATGCAACATATAAAAATTTGGGGAATTTTAAAACTTGGGCGGGGGCAAATACCCCCCAGAAGGCCTAGAATAAACACTGTATTAAAGTGTAAACTGAGTGTAATTGAGGGTAAATAAGAAGGTGAATTCTGGAAAATTGCTTCGGATAGCAAAAGAAGGTGAATTCTGAAAAATTGCTTCATGTAGCAAAAGGGCCTCAATGGCAATCCAGCTTAGGGACTCGAGCAACCTTAATCCGCCCCTGCCGGTCCCACTGTGCGCTTTCTTGGCTACGCCCATTCTAACGTCGATCATCCCACCCTTGACGCATCACTTCCCAAAGGGCCGGAACGTAATCTCTAAAATCTTTGAACGCATTCTTGGGCTTTTATTAAGCACCTCGATGAGTTTCGTCTGGTCGTCTTCGTGCGTTCTTCGTCCTCCTGCTGAGTGCATTATTCATCTTCGCTATAGTTTGCAAGTTAAGAGTCGACGGGTGGCGACCACAATGACGACGTCCGTCGGGCGAACACGGATTGGAGCAGTGTTCGGCTAGTAATGACGACGACGCGTCTGCATCTCGCGTCAACGTACAGTATGGCCCCCCCCCACGTAATTTTTAAAACTCAGGTGACACGGACGCGGCGTTTGATTTGACAAATTCTCGGCGTTCTTCATCCTGCGAGACCCCAGAACAGCTATTTATTGTCGCACCTATCTTGCATATAATAATAGGCTCATAGAAGCAACGGGAGAAATCCTTCTCCTCTCCTTTTTTCTGTCTCTGTCTGCATGTCTCTCTCTCTCTCTCTATCTCTCTCTCTCTCTCTCTCTCTCTCTCTCTCTCTCACACACACACACACACACACGCGCATACACTCACTGCATCGTGATTTTAAAGAGACCTACGGGGCTTAGATTCAGTGGGATATAGGCCCCTACTATAGCTTAGAGCTCTTAGGGAGAGCCTGATTGTTTGAAATTCCGCAAATTCTGAAAACATTTGAGCCATAGGCCCATAGGCTACCTGGCCTAATGTCTAGCTTAGAGCTAAATTGAAATATTTCAGTCTTGCCTTCGTGAATCATTTCTGAAATCTATCTATTTAGGCATTAAAACAAATTAAGATTCTTTATCAATGAAATTCAACTATTCCAGGGCGCCTCTCAGCCTCAAATCTTCAATACATTAACCCTTGCACCGCTACAAAGGTGGTTGTCGCCCTTCTTCGTTTTGCTTATTTTCTGAGACTTGATGAGATATTTTCAAGCGCTTTTAGATACCTGTAGGAGTCCATTTACAGACATCTTTGCATATTTTGCGATCTTTTTTGCTATAGCGATTACAAGTTTTTACCGTATATAGGTAGGTCTACTCAGTGTTTATTCTAGGCCCTTTGGGGGGATTCCACCCAAAAGTTTGAAATTCCCCCTCCCCAAATTTCTATATATTGCATTGGGGATGGAAATATCCTTCCAAAAGTGTGTCGAGAAGGGTTTTTTTATTTAGGAGAGGGGAAAACATAAGGATATAAGTATATGACCATATTCAGAAGAGCATTAGGGCATGCTGAGTACCCTTCGGACGGAGAAAAAATCTAATATAAGATCAGGATGACCTTTTTGTTGCTCGTCAAGGTTTTTGGGCAGAGAAATCTTCTCCCCCAAACATTTCAAACTCCCCCAAATCCCCAATATCAAGGTGGCTAGAATGAACACTGGGCCTACCCATGGATGGTGGAAGCAGTCCCTTGACTCTATTGAGTGTTTTCTTACTTCTGATAAATGTTTAAACCTAGTCCGAACTCTAGAATAGCGGCGCATCCAGAAAGAATAGGTTTCCATTCTAAGTGGAGTAACGGAGCCGCAATCCTTTGAACCAAAAACTTCAATTTCTAGATGTAGGCCTAATGTCTACATTAACAATTATGATCGCTTTCCTCATTTTCAGTCGGATTGTAGCGAAAGTCATTCCACCGAGACCGCGCCCTGCTATTAATTTTAACACGTCATCGTGAGTTGTGACGACCAAGTTCCTTTTGCCCTTTTCAGCCTAGTATCAATAGTAGTTAGGACACTTTTTGCTTAGGCCTATCAGGGTTTTTACTGAGATTGAGGTTTTTAAAGAAGGTTCAGGGGCGCCCAGGGGCGTAAACTCCACTATATACATGTCCCTCATGTCCTGACATGGATAGGCCTAAAATTAACTTTTGAGAAGGTCATGTCCTTATGGCCGTGGACATGGGTGTTTTTGGCTCTAGAATTATGCAATAATTTCTGTTTTTTATTTTTTTAAACGAAAGTTTATATTCCGAAAATAAAGTTATTTAAAGAAAAAAGTAATTTTTAAATCATTAAAAATATTGTTAATAGAAAAGGTCGGACCCTAAATTTTAATTTTTGCAAATGGGCCCGGTACCGATATACCATTTGTACCGTGGTAAATCCGCCATTGACTGTTGACTATAGTTTCCATCTTGGTAAAGTACAGAAGCCTTCAAGCCTCATAAAAGGGTAACCGGAAGTTAGAAATGATGAATAGAACAATGATGAGTTGAAATAAATAAATAAATAAATAAATAAATAAATAAATAAATAAATAAATAAATAAATCAATCAATCAATCAATCGATCGATCGATCGATCAGTCAGTCAGTCAGACAGCCAGATTGTCACACTGTAAATTGTCAATTTGTCACGTTATTGAGGGCAAGCTCCATTGTCTCAAGATCCCAGAGCGTATTCCAGCCCGGAATATCTTTCGGCGTTGATAGTTGATACGCAGGCCAACGATGGCAGACTTCGTTCCAGCAAACGATCTCGCCTCTATACGTTCCTCTTCCGGCACCGTCCAAGACCGTACAGCTAGGAGAAAGATCCGTGACCCGGGGTAACCCTCTCCTTTGGAACGCACTTCCGGATTCAGTGACCACGACTACCAACTTCAAGTCGTTCTCATCGAACCTTAAAACACACTTATTTCGTATCTCATACGAGTGCCTTTTGTGAAATGCTCTTGACTTTGGCCTTATCCATTTATAGCGCTACATAAATTATCAAGTAGAATAGAACAGAATAGCAGCAGCAGAGATCACAAATGTGATTTCTATAAGAAATGGGTTGGACCGATAAAAAAATTTGTGTCCGAAGGTAGTGGATAAATGGAACTATTTAGACGAAAAGACAGGAACAATAATAATGAATTCAAAAGTTTATCTAGGAAAAGCGGATTATTAAAGCGCAATAGTTTTCACACAGGGTGTCACAAGCTAATGTCCATAAACCACTTGGAAACAAGTTATGATGATGATGATGATGATGTTGTTGATGATGATGGTGATTATTATTATTATTATTATTATTATTATTATTATTATTATTATTATTATTATTATTATTATAAACGCCAAATACTCAACTCGTTCCTCCACTGCAATAGTTCTTTCCCTCTTTCGAGCTCTAGATCCAGACTCAAGCCCCATCCATTTACTCCAGATTATCAACCATTGTCATCTGGTTGTCTGGTCTGATATCATGAATCGCTTAAATCATGAATCGCTTAAGTCTTATTTCTTAAGACTTAAGCGATTAGGATTTGGCGAGTCTTCAGCTGACGCTTCTATAAACATTACAAACGGCGCTATAGAAGTCAATCATGTTATGAACGTTGTAAGAATTTTCCGGTCTAAAATTGCCAGTGGTAACATAGCTGGTGTAAAGTTGTAAACCGGTGAAAAGAATTTAATTTGAACAAGAAACGATGAAAATTTTCACTTGAAAATACACCGAAAAACGCAAAGAATAGATCTGGCTTTTAAGGAATTTAAGAACTGAACTGGTAATGATCACTCTGAACTGAAGCCCAATTGCCTCGATAGCTCACTCGCCGCTGCTATGATCTGTCTACCGGTCTTGGGTTCAATACCCGCAGTAGATTTTCTCTCGTGTCCCGGTGTCCGCTGACACAGAGTGGCAGTTAATATGGTTTACGTGATGTGTCAAGTTTCACTGTGCTTTGATATGGGTATTGGTAATTGTGGGCGGTCGATACCCTCATGTAAACAGAAGTAGAAATCCGCGCTCTAACCGAACAAACCATATGTACCAGTGTATCAGTCCGCGCATCGTAGCACATATAATAGATTTTCGGTAGATGTTGGGACGGGCGCCCCGCCGGCAGAAAGTAGTACGTAGAAGCCAAATATAGGCCCATGGAGACAGCGGGGTGAAGTGTTTCCAGTCAATTCCCAAAATTGATATGGCACAATTCTAATATATAATAACACAGGTTTACAAAAAAAATGTTTTTGAAAATTGTCTAAGTTTTTAAAACTGATTTATGACAATTAGGTACTGCTAAAACTGAAAATGACACTGGTTTCTTTGAATCAGGTCAGGTTTTTTTGCTAAAGTGTTTTTAAAAAAATCTAGTCTTATAACTAAATCGACTGCATTTTGTAACATTAGAGGGCAGCCAGCAAATTTTTTTGTCAGTTCTCTCAGAAGTTAGACTTCTTTTTGGGTATATTTAGGGTGCTGATTCCAAATATGGCATCAGATTTTTTCTATCAGCTCTACTTTGTGAGATTCAGCCATATATTCTAGACCGGTCATGCATGATAATTGCCTATATCACATATGGCAACAACAAAAATTGTGTTGCCCTGTTGCCTTAGAAGTAAGACCTGTTTCTTAGTATATTTATGGGTCCTGATTCCAAATATGGCATCAGATTGTTTCTATCAGCTCTAGTTTTTGAGATACGGTCATATAACCGTAGACTGCAAGTGCATGATAATTGCCTATATCACATGGCAACGAAAAATTTGTGTTGCCCTGTTGCCTTAGAAGTAAGACCTGTTTCTTAATATATTTATGGGTCCTGATTCCAAATATGGCATCAGATTTCCTCTATTAGCTCTAGTTTTTATAAGATATGGCCATATATCCTATATTGGAAGTGCATGATGATTACATATATTTGCTCTATGTAGCTTTTGATTGCTCTCACCTAAAGGTCTTTGTTATTAACATTAAAGGTTTTATAATTCCAGAAGAAATCAATTGAAATATGTGCAGTATCATAAACTATATTATTTTATTAAATAAGCATGATTCATGACAACTGTTTTGAGGTAACTGTGGACGCAGGAGCAGCAACAGACCTCCAGGACACATTTAGAAATACAATTGCATGTTAAATGCTTGAAGTGTCATTTTTTCTGATTTCTAGTGTGACAAAATGAATGACAACTAATTCACTCATTAATATAGTTGTATCTAAATATGTAATAGTTGTTGCTTTGAAGTTTTTGCTGTTCAATTATAGAATTTGAATAGATTAAGGATTCTGCAGTTAACGCACTTTAGTAGAAGAACCAAAATACAAGGACGACTAAGCCCCGTATCTCAAAAACTAGAGCTGATGGGGCAAAACGGCTAACATTTTTGGAATCAGGGCACCAAAATTAATCAAGAACAGGTCTTACTTTGCAGGCAACAAACTGTGTGTTGACCATTTCATTATAATGAAATCTGCATGGCGTTAATAGAAAACACATGTATACATGAAAAATCATAAAGTAGCGATATATCAAAAAGTTGACCTGATTGAGCAAAATCAATGTTATATTTGGATTTAGGACATTGAAATTGTCCTTAATCTGTTAAGAAAACTTAGACAATAAATTTGATGTAAACCAGTGTAATATATAAATTGTGGATTTTTCACCGTGTTTAGAACAGCACCCCAGCCATGTATATATATTTTGGATTTTTCACCATGTTTAGTACAGCGCCCCCAACTCAAGTCTGAAAAATTTGATTTTTGAGCATGTATGGTAGATATTGTGCTACAAAAGATGTAATAATAACAATAAAAATAATAATAACAAGGTTTAGAGTGATTCAGTTGGGTCTGCCATACGTTGCGCTACAAAACTGTCTGTATATGTATGGGCGTGTAACCCAGAGATATCCATGTAGATATATAGCTATGGTGTAATCAAGCGCGCACTGATGCCGTGGTACTTCGGTTAGTTTGTGGACAGACGCATCGCATATACTAGTACCCATGGGTGTAGCCATTATGGATGTTTATTTACAGAACAGCCTAAAATGTATTTGTAGAAGCATAGAAATATATTCATAGAAGCTAACCTAAGTCACTAGAGGTGTGCACCAATCTTGGCCACTCAACTTACCCTTAGGATTATAGCAGAGTAGTGTGATTCCGGCCTGTTGGGTCATTGTCAGATGATTTTAGGCCATTGTGTTCAAAGCGTTAAATATTAATGCATGTTGAGCATGCCATGTCCTGTAATTATTAGTTTCTTGTATTTTGCATGTATTTAGTTCTTGCCATTTGTTTTTTTAAAGGCTAATTTAATACAATAACCATGTGGCACTCACATGACCAGACAAAAATGAATCGAATTACTTCTGTCCCAGATGAGTTTGCGTTGGAGACAAGACTTGTTGTTCTGAATTTTATGGGTCTGATGCCTGCCAGCTGTCCGCCAACGGCTTTGGTCGACTGGCCACCGGAACATTCTGGGCATCGCCTTTCTCTCAATAGTCAGTGCTCTTCTTTGCTGTATCAAGACGATGCTCATATGAAGCCTAGTATTTCTCAGAGTAATTTAACTGAAGAAAGTGAACTTGGAATGAAGATTTCTGAGGATCAGAGTTTAGAGCCCTGTACCCTGATTCGTAAAGGAATGTACATTCGATTGTTAACCACAGGCGACCTGTCAAGCAGTTCAGCCGGGCTGCTGCATAGTCTCAGTGTAGTTGAAAGCGGATCATCCGCTGCAAATGGAGGACCACAGACTTCGGCGAATTTACAGGACCTGTATTTGGATGCACCGTCTTTGTCTATAATACCGGCATCTCCTCCTGAAGCGCCAGAGAATCATTCCTCTCGACATGGCGCAGATATGTCCTTATCTGTGCCACAGTATCTTGGTAGCCGCAAGATTTTAATGAATTCTTTGTCTGGTGATGCCACTGAAGATTCGATATGCAAATCTTTGGATGGAAATGAGTCTAAAAGGTCAAGCATTGTGTCTAGTCACTTGTCGCCCCACCAAGAAGGTGCTTATGCGTCTGTTGACAGACAGCACAGTCTCCAGTCGTGCCTTAGTGGAAGCAGCCGAAGTCTGGTCTCGATGCGGCAAAACTCCTACGTAGATGTGCGCCATGTTGATGTCGAGACTCTGATTCGAAATCAAACACTGTCTCCTGTGGCTGTTTCACTGAAGGAGGAGATTTCAAAGGGACTTGTTGACCTTGAAAAGTCTTATGCACATGCAAGTTAGTTACTAATTGTTCATTTGCTTACTGATTTTTGTTTTAATGCAATGTGAATTGTGTTATATTGAGTGTTGGAGGCACTTAATTTTTGTTTCAGGTTGTTAATATAGAACTTGATTACTTGGCAAGTAGAATATATTGTTATTGTTCACGACAATTTATATAATGCTGTAACATAGCAAGGGCCAAAGTCAAGGGTGCTTTACAACCCCGAATATATCCGTCCATTTTACGAGTTACAGTTAAATACACGATAAAGGGGTTAAATCAAGTAAAATATTCACTTCTTATGAGAAGCAGCTCACTGCAGTGGACAGCAGATCTCGAGGGCTGACAGCGCTTGAGGTCAGACCCTACTAAGACGCTACACGTCCCACGTACAGTCGTACACGCCTCACCTCGGTAGGTGATCGTACCTTTCCAGTTACTGCCGCATAGACCTGTAATAGTCTTGCCTTGTGCTGTACAAAACTTGTCATCACTCGATACGTTCAAGAAGCACCTGAGGACATTGCTTTTTTCAGACCAGCTACATGTCTCAAGTTAATAATAACTAACAATGTAATGTGTTCACGCAGTCCGCTATCGAATAAGTTACCACATAAATTTTAACTTTTAATAATAATAATAATTTGAATGATGCTACCTTCACTATTAACCTTCACTATTAGCACCACAGCTCCAAAGACACTTGTGATTTGACGGCTAAATAATGTATATAATTTTGATATGTATTCCCATACAAATAGACAAAGTATGATCAGATTCCAAGATGATGACATGGGGAGCTGTCCAGTTGATATGGAGCAACATAGTAGTTAACTTCTTTCCATTTTCCCACTATAGTTTCCTGATCTGTAAGTGTTGAAGGTGCTAATTGTTGATAGCTGACACAAAGGTACAGAAGTAAACTAGGATGCATATAAAAATATAAAATCTTAAGATATTAGGTGATACATTTTTAGTCAAATTATAATATTTGTTATTCAGAGACAGAGAAACTCCCTCTGCCAGCTGCACCAATGGAGATTGTATCTCCTGAGAGTCAGGTTGCAGATATGCTGCGAGCAATTGGAGATAGAGTTCAGGATGATTACATTGTGTATCTGAATGATGCTACTGATCAGCTTTTGCAGCATCAGAACGACGGACAACTGACATATGGTGCATTGCAGGAGACAGCAGTTAACCTTTTGCATCATTCTTCAGCTGGTTGGACTCAGGTATCACATTGAATCTTGATGCTTCAATTAATGAAGTCAGACATGATTTACAGGAAATTTGCTTTTCATTATTTACTGTTTGAAAAAGTAAATCATGTTTCCTGCCTTAGGGGCTGTCCATTAATTATGTCAACAATTGTTGGGCAATTTTTGACCCCCCTGTCAACAACTGTCAACTTTCAGTTACCCTCCTATAATTATGGCAAAAACTTTTGACCCCTCCCCAAGATCAATGACAGGTTCCAATAACAAGGTTATTATTTTTTGCAGTGATGACCATTTTTACCATTTTTTCCCTTTTTTGCTCATCAAGTGTCAAAATGTGGTCGTGATGACCTTTTTTTTGCCATGCTTTTTTCCATTGTAATAAGTAATATTTCATGAAATTTCCTATTTTTTGATTATTTGTAAAAAGGGAAATTGTTGACGTCAACTTCTCTTGACCCCCTCTGTCAGCAACTGTCAAACTTTTTCAAACCTCCCCCATAAATTGTTGACATAATTAATGGACAGCCCCTTAGGCATGTGATTAGGTTCAGCTGCACTTTGAACACTTTACTTTTAGTCATTTCTGTTGACAGTGCAGACGTATTGTACATTTTTTGTGAATTTTGCGGCTTCTGTTTTGATTTTCCAATTTGATATTCTGTTTTGGGGTGCAAAGATAGTGGTAATATCATTGGGCAGGCACGCCGACAGAACGGGTTCAATCCCGTAGGAGCTCCTAAGGTCGACTCAGCCTTACTCGCTAGAGGGCGGTTGTTACATCAAAAATGAGTAGCAATGGCAACATTGCGAAAGTAGCCATGGGTTCGGTGGAAGAGGCTGGACACTGTCCGCTGATGAATGGCTTAGCCACCTATGGGCTGATGGCCACAAAAAATGGGGTTCAGCACCGGAACCTATGGGCATTGAGCCTAGGGTGAAAATTTACTCTTTTTTTAATCTTCGGTTTTGATCTTTTGCTTTGATCAGTTGTCTGCTTAAAAACTGTTGTTATAGGTTGCGCTGGTGTTGTTGATGAGTCAAAGACTTTCTCTGATTTTACTCGCACAAGGCGACAGAAGTGTTGGAAGACTTGCTGAATATACATCTCGCTTCATAACTGATCACATTGCTGATTTTATACTTAGCAGAGGTGGATGGGTAAGCATTTTTGTTGTCTGCAGCACTAAGTGGGCAGGTTAAAATTTAAAATATCGACCGTGATCATACTGTGATGCTGTGCAAATTATGATGCAGGCTCTGGATATAGTTATGCTTTATTTAGTTATTATAATATTATTACAGTTACAGTTCTCTGTTACAGCTATTTCTCTGTCACAGCTATTTCTCTGTCATTTCAAACCAGATAATTTGTAGTCAGTTCAGATTAGTGGCATAAATAAGTCCATGAAATCTATATGATATCTGATGTATGAAAATGCTAGAACTTCACTGTTTTTTGAAGCTTGAACATGTGATTATATAAAATTTACTTGGATGATCCAGCATTAAATCAACAAAGATGAACAAATGGGCTTTATTTTCAGCTGAGCTTCCAATGATCTGGTTCTTAATTTGTTCTGTTGATTTGTTTCTAATATGTAGCAATCAATTTCGGAAATCGGAGTTACAGAGACTCCTCTTTCGCTCTCTCAAGACATTTTGCCCAGTGCCTCTTCCACTGATACGGATTTGGATCCAGTTGAATCCGTACAGGCTTCGGAAGCTCAGGATGCAGGAACTGTAGACAGATGTCTTGCTGCTGATACTCTACAGCAACAAACAGGCAAGATTAGTAATAATAAAGATATCTCCTTAAATGGGGTCAAATGTTGCAGTTTACAGACTGTATCACTGCCTGCAGACGAAGATCTCACTTGTCCGCTTAATGATGGTGAAGGAGACAAGTGTTTGATGGACAATAACAAGGATATATTATATTCAGATGTGAGAGTATCAATATGTGAATCTGAAACTGTTGATGAATCTTCTGTTCTTGAATCTTTTCTGTTGATGGAATCTGATGAATTGAAAGTTGGTCTTATCTGTGGTGTAATAGCAGTCACATTGCTTGGAACGTGGATTGTGTACAATAGAGTGAAAAGAGGTTAGAACTGAACTGATTACATTATTCTACCTGAAAGAAATTATAATTTTCTCAGATGTAATTATTTTAAAACTGCTGTGCAGATTTGAGAGGACAAAATGCTACTGCAGACACTCTTTGTAACCTTAAGATTTGGCTTTGTTAGAACCTGTCTGAAATTGGAATCATATTCCTTCCAATTGACATAATGAAAATTGTAAGAAACTTAATTTTAACAGAAAACTTATGTTCAAATAATTTGGCTTTCTGTTAGTACCTAAGAGTGTGACCAGAGATGATAAAATGTTTATAAGTTATCTTGACTGGTTTTATCAGTCTCTGAAATAATTCATTTCAGTAAATATATTTAATTTTTTTGGAAAATTATAGAGAATTATTTGAAACTTCAATGTGTAATTCCGAATTGTTTGTACATGCGTGCTAAGTCATTGTTAATTCTATACTACTTTGTAGATTATGTGCATCAAATCGACCACTTTCAAACAATTTTTTTACATTGGCCATTTAATAAAATTATTCCACTTAATAAAGGAAAAATATTATTAAAGGTTTTGTAAGTATCTTTCACATAGTCAAGGTCTTCTAGCAGAATGAAATTTCTATGGTCAGAACTGATTCAGCAGAAATCCTTCTGCATGCTGCTGCAGATTGTTATAGCAGTTGTTGTGCTATACAGGAGACAAAAAATTTAATGTTTCTTCAGACAATTTTTGTATCTGAATGGAACTGAACTTCATTCTGGTTGTTGTTGATGTGGTTAAACCAGAGTACAAGTGAGTGAAAATTTAATGCCTATTGTTACTGGATTTGCTTCTACATTTTAGGTAGAAAATTATGCTTTCTAAGTAATTTTTTATTATATAAATTATATTATATTTATATATAAAAGTAAATTAAATAAATACAACTAGGGTCTGTTCCTAAAACATGTCTACAATTGACCCTTGCAATTGAATTACTGTATGCCGTCTGATAACTCTTGACAATGAAATGAGTGACTGACTGACCAAACAAACAAATAGTTGACTCCTTTTTTGACAGAATTTTCCATTTTTCCATCAGCTTCATGCCATGGCACAGAACAGTCACATACGGCACATAGCCATTTAATATTTGAAACTTAATCCTGTTGCAATGCAGTGCAATAATTCTGATGTTTTTGAGCTACTTGTTATATAAAAACTATGCTCAATTCAGGAATGTTTTTAAATATTGGTTGAGATTTGTTCCAATAGAGATGACTGTCTTCCTCATTTTATTTACTGCTGGTAAATTTTGCCTGTAGCTCAGCTGCATGTTGATTACTGGATTCCTGCTTGGCCGTTGCTCTGTCTTTCTGTGTTCAATTTGCATTCAGCCTTAAACTTTGAACATGGTAGTATTGTGTCATGATAGCAATGACAGATAGTATTGTATGATGAGGAACTTAAGATCGGTGCTGCTCAAGTCTTTCTTTGTGGACTTCTATGTCCTTTGCAGTGGTATTTTTCATCAATTGTTGGCCTAATGAGGAAATGCCTTCATAAAGTGGTGCACTTTGCTGGAATACTTCTGCATTGTCAAGTTTTACTGAATTCAGCCCTTGAAGCTGATAAGACATATAATGCCATGTAATATGGTCATAATTATCCAGGCATCAACTTCAGTAATTTTAGTCTCATGCGCAAAACTGTTAGTAGAGCAGAAGAGTGCTTTTGCGCTTCACGTTTATTCTTGTATTGAGCCACAACTTACTTCAAACAGCTGCAGAATTCAGTACACGGCCTGTCTGATGCCTATTGTGTTTATCACTTGCTTAATCACTTATGATCATTAATGTAATTGTATTTCCCTCTTGACTTATGAAGTTTCTGCAGCAATGTATAAAGCAGAAGCTTTGGAAACTATAATAATTTTAATAGATAATTACTAAATACTGAAATGCAGGAAGGTGGCAAAATCAGAAAATATGAGTTTAAGATTGGGTGGACACTGGACAGGGAATATTTTGTGCTCATTGTAAGAACTTAATTGATGTAGGACTGCTATATTTTTTCTATGATGGGTTGGATGCACCATGATGTACAGAAATTGGAAATATTATTTAGTTAGTAATTTGTTGTAATTGAAGTCTAAGTGACATGAATTGCAAAATATTGAATGTGCTTATTGTTTTTCTGAAGCTCATCTAAGTGCTGATCACATGAACTTTTAGAAGTTGTTAGTTGTTTGGGTGCCTCTTATCCAAGTGCATCTACCAGTATCTATTTTTCTTCCTGTGTTGTACTGATTCTTGTAATTCTCTTGTTGTACACTTTCATGTCATATCTGTAAATATTTCTGTTGAGTATTCCTATTGAATATTATTGTCTTGTCATAAGTGTTCATCTATGTTGAACTAGTCTGTTAGATACTGATGTTTTATGTTCTTTCCACTAGAATTGATTATATTGTTTGTCCTTATTGTTAAAAATAGGCACCATTTTCATACAACATTCTGTGGAACAGAAGGGCATTTGTTATATTTGAAGGGCAAAAACAGTATATGGCAACCCTGAAACTCACTTCCAATTGAGTATAAATTTTTTTCTTTTAAGAATTTGAGTTATGAGATTAATTTTATTCCAGCATGGATGCAAGATTAGTTATGGATGGTAAATGTGGATTGGTTATTGTTAGGTGTCATCAATTAAATGGTTTGGCCTTAGTTTAGACACAAGTCAATGCAATCTGTAAAACATTTGGCCTGAATTCTAGTCATAAAGATGAGTTCATGTTATAATGATCTGTGCAATATATGTGTTTTGAGATTAGATTTTGTTTTAAGATGATTGATTTAAATGGCCATCAAATTCCAAAAAGTATCACCACATCACAAGTTTTGTCATTGTTGTGATAACATTTTGCACAATTAAAAAAATTATTTTGAATATATTTTCTCATATGTTTGGTATTCATATACAAGGTTATTTTATGAATTTATTTTGCCTTGTGAGAGAGTGCACTGCAAAAATTTGTTCTTATTACAGGCTTATTACAAATGTTAGCACTTGATGTTTCATTGGTATGATTTTATTTGCACAAATTCTCAGGAGTTCCTATTATCAGCAGTCAGACATGTTAAAGTGAGCCATAACTCTACTTTACTTGGACATCAACAGCTATTTTTACCGTCCAAACCATTTTGAGATTCAAGCAGACTAAAAATATTTGTTATGAGTGTTAAACAAAAGAGAACTTCTCTTCATTTGTAGCAGAATTTGTCAAAATTTGATTTTATTTATTTGTGTGAGCAAGGATTTTCTGTTATGGCAAAAAACTTTTAAAGATATAATGATTAAAATCCAGAACCACTTTATTCGAACTCAGCATGAATTAAAGTTATCCATTGCATTCATTCAGCTATTGCTAATGGAATTTGGCCTGCTTGCACTCTGCATATGCACTAAAGTTTACATTTTGAGTAATTAATTGGCATAAACCATTGCTGAATTTTTGAAAAGCGATCAGGTTTATTTATTAATTGAATTATCTGATGTAAAATATGCCGCCATCTTCAGTTTGAGAATTTTAGAAGTGCTCCTCCTTTCTCAAAAGTGTATGCATCCTTTCTACAAGTGTTTTTAATCAACTGTCATTAACTTGAAAATGTGTCCTGAATTTGGTATAAGTTTTTATTGTCAAGAATCTCGGTGCATACTTCTTAAATTCACTTGCTTGCACTACTAATGTTATTAATACATGTGCTAAAAGTATCAGTGTTCCCACTAGCATGTGCAATGTTGAATTGCACAAAAACTTTCAAAATATATGCTTGACTGTTGTGCGAAAGATTTTAGATCCTGCCCAAAAGTGTATGGTAGGCACTAGGCAGGACAAGTCATTGACATTTGCAAAGTGTATTAATTGACATTTACAAAGTGTATTAATTTTTGAAGAGTAATAAAGATAGAAGAGAATAAACTTCGAAATTGCTGAAAGCTCTCTGTAATCATTTTAAAGTGTTTCTACTATGATTAATTATTTTTGACCATATTTGAGTCTTTCTAACGGTCTAACCAGTTGTAGGCAATGTAAGCCTATATTTTTTTATTAGGCCTAATCACATGCCCATTGCTCACAAAGTTCCGAAGTTCCGAAATGCTTGCTCGGACAAATATATTTTTACCCAAAAGAATTTACACCAGACCCCTTAGTGGGAACACTGAAAAGTATATATATATATATATATATATGTGTGTGTGTGTGTGTGTGTGTGTGTGTCAATCTGCACATTAAACCCCATAGTTTGAGTGCACAATTGTTTTGATTTTTTCAATCACCAAAAATGTTGATTATAATAAATATTTGCTTGAAAACATATTACTTCACTAATTTAGACAAAACATTAAAAATGGTCTCTTGATGTTGAGATTTTAAATTTATCTAGGCTCTACAGTGTCTTGAAGATATGTGAAGCTCACATTTGTTTTAATCATTTGAATCCTTTTTTGTCTATAGTAATACCGGTATGTTTATTTACTGAAATATAGACTATGTTTTTGCTATATCTGTCTAAAGTTTAGTAGACTGTTGGAAATGTGTTTGATTCACAAGATTGCAGCTAATAGGTGAACATTGTAGCTTATCATTTTTGTTGTCTCAGGCAATAGTTTGGGTCATCATTGGTTTGTGTAATTTTTTTGTATGAATGAGTTTTATATCTTTCAATGCATAGAAATTACTTTTTATGACATTTAGTTTATTTAAACAAGTCTACAATTGAATGGTTAATGAAGATTTATTGTTTAGTGTGAAAAATGGAATTGCTGTAATTTAAGACTTATTATTTAAGATTACAATGCTTCCTGTGGCTAATTAATTTAAGCACAATATTTCACTGGTACAATAATTGTTCCAAAAATATTTATACTTAAACATCTGGGTATGTTTCATCATATCAGTATACAATTTGAATTTGTGACTTTATAAGCCTTTGTGGCCTTCAGTTTTCTGGCAATATGAAATTCATATTTGAATATTGAAAATTTTGGAATGTTCTGGACACAATTTTTGAATTCAAATATGTTAGTTTGCTGGATTTTTTGCTTATGCATAATGAAATTTATGAAGTTGCACAAAAAAGTTTTTATATATAAGAAATTGATTCATTTAGTGTTGTAAACTTTAATTGTATAATGAAGTTTGTTTTTACCACTGGGCTGTGTTAAGTACCGGTATGTAATCTTGTTCATGGAGTTTAAATCAGGGGTGGCCAATCTTTCGCTATAAGCGGGCCATTATAAATTTTGATCAACTTGCAGAGGGCCGCATTGTTTGGTGCCTTATGCACATTATTGTTTCAAACAGTAATTTAGTCACTGCTGTCACATAACGGTAGTGACTGGTAACAGTAACAATTAAATGGCAGTTTAAAGTAAGTTACTATTTTACTAAATTAAGCCCAAGAAATAAGTCTTACTCATAACTCAATACTGTATGCATAAATAGAACCAATAAAATTTATTTGTGAAGATGCCCCGAGGGCTGCAGGTTTGTCACCTCAGGTTTAAATTATGAATACATAACTCCTTCAGTTGGTTGAATGACTAAAATATTTATAAATCTGTATGAAGCATAATATCCTGCTGTCAGTGAGGATGTATATCATACAGTGCTTATTAATTAAGTTGCAAACCTTATCAAGCATAAACACAACTACTGGTATGTGTAGTATAATAGGTTTTTACAATATCAGCCAGAGGTGTGCTACCTAAACTTGTTATTTTCTCATAGTTGTTACTGATTGTTTGTCGTTTCCTATCACATGAACATTTATCAAATATATATATTGAAGATAAGTGCAGAGTATGTAACTATGTAATTCTTTTATATTGGACTTTGGTAACTGATTCTTAGCTATAATAGACAAAGTCTGCTAGTTCACAATATACCCTTGCATCTGGCATAACCAACTTAAGCTATAAGTTCACTTTGGATACTTGGATTTAAGAGACTATTCACACTCCTCTGTCATTATAGAGAACTGTTATTACAATATCAATGCATGTGTGATTAAGCTTTGCAGAATTTAATGATTTAAAATGATCAGTGTGATTCTTGGTAGATCACAGATAAACTGCTAGCTATTGATATTTTGAATTAAGCAAAACAACCACCAAATGACAGAAACGAATGGCCTTAATTTTAATGTCAAATTTAAAATATTATATATTATGTGGTGATGGTGACGAGTTTTCTGCCTTAAGCAGGTCCAATTGGCATTTATGCCACCTGGGTACATGATGAGTGAGGTTGTTTCCCTTTGCCTTCCTCACAGATAATTGGGTCACCCACAGTGTTGGAGTTGCCGGGAGTGGGGAGTGGGGGGGTGTTGAACCCCCCAGCTAACTTTGCAACCCTCCAAAAAAATCGTATATCGGGTACATGCAGTTTCTGTCATTCATTGAATTTCAGTCCCCAACCCCTCCCCAGCTCCAACACTGGGCACCCATATATTATGCCATCATCAAATTTTTACCCTACATAATTGAGCATCATCAGGGAGCAAACCCCTACCCCTTGGATGATGTTATCACCACAGCATCATGTTTACCACAATATAGTATTACCAATGACAGACTTTCTGGCATTGCTACATTTAAGTAGCTATTACAGTACCCTCAATAAACTAGCTTGAGCATTAAGCATTATCTGAATCAAATAAAAATACAGGTATCATGTGCATCAATCCCTCCACTCTTCATCAGGCACATGCCCTTCCTAGGGATGTGCGGGTATACCCGTACCCGCGGGTATACCCTACCCGTACCCGCGGGTACGGGTAGGGTAGGGCACACATTTTACGGTGCACGGGTCGGGTGCGGTACAGCGCTACGGGTACGGGTATAAGCGGCTACGGTGCGGGTATACCCGTTTTACCCGAAAAGTTATATTTTCATTTCTCACTACTATAGCAAATTAGCAATGCAATAATAGAAAAATAATATTGAGTAAAGTGTATTAGTATAACTTGTACATCGCGTTCAGTTTGTCAGACAGCATGCATTTTACTTACTGAAAACACAAAGGAAATACAGATGACGTAATCTGACATCTACAGTAATAAATCTATAATGGCGTCCTCTGACTCCTCCAAGGACTCTTTGACCGAGAATGTTCTTCTGGTAAAGTTTTGTGGTTTAACTTGAACTCTAATGCCTGCTCATAGATAAATGATATCTACTAAATATTTTAAACAAGCCCATTCGTGTCGGCTTTAGGCTAGCTGACTGATTATCCTGATTCCTAAGTACTAGATCTGTCCTAATCTAAACATGCGTGCTATTTACAATGAATAGTTATCCCAATTTCGTAGCCCCTATTTCACTGTTGCCTCTCTATAGTCTCTAGAACGGATACGGGTTCACGGGTCCATGTACAGGTCCTTGTAGTACTTGTACCCGTAAACGCACCAGCCAGTCGGGTCCAAAATTCCAAATCAAAAACTCCAAATTCCAACCAAAGTCGGTTACGGTGCGGGTACACAGCTTACGGGTACGGGTCGGGTACGGGTACAGCGCTACGGGTACGGGTAGGGTAGGGTAAAAAAGTTTTTCCACGGGTACGGGTAGGGTAAGCATTTTGCTGTACCCGCACATCTCTAGCCCTTCCCCAGTTTTTGATGTAATATATGGATGATCCCATTTGTGGTGCACAACTTGTCCAAGGTTGTTACGCAGTTGTTATGGTCAGAGTCAGTACCTGTAACCCACCAAATGCAATTCAAGAACCCCACCTAATCCACTGGATCCCCTTATGTTACTAATTAATGATCAATATATGTTGTCAAAATATTAAAGCATTAAAGTCATGCTACATGTTACAATTATTATTGTCTTTAATAAGTAAATTAACACCTCAACCAATCACATGTGAGTCTTTTCCAAACTTTATAGCTCATATTCTATATTAATGATAACTATTAGAACAATATATAAAAACAAAATTAATGACTTATTTAAATTTATGCATGAAAAGTCTCTCACATACTGTCAAGATCTGTTATTTTCATGACTAAGATGTACAAATAAAGTAATAAATACCCTATCAAAACACGCTGACAATTATAGATTGTGCAGATCACAGAATTTTGATTCAGCTCAAATTAGTCTTTTGAAATATACTAAAAAAAGCTTTGCTGAACTGCATATATAACACGTAGAACTACATATTGACTAGCCAATCAATTAAGTTCTAAACTTTTTCAAATAGTCCGAAATTATAATTAAAACCATCAGTTGGATACACTATTTCGTGATTTCTCAACCAAGTAAATCTGATGATGGCAAAATGCCGTGAATCTGCATTTAGACAATTTCACGAGTACAACTTGACAAAATCGATTTGTGGTACAGTAATACCAGTGCATGAAGATTAAATCTACTGTAAAAACTACTTTGTCATGAGTACTGCACAGCACACCATAAATATATTGCAGACATGTTCTAATGATTCATTTATCAGAATATATTCTGAAGAAACCTCTGCAATTTATCCCCAAATAACATGAAGCACAAAGACGACAATGAGATTACTCTAACCAAAGAAGACGTACAAACCAACAGGCACTTTTAATACAAGTGCAACAGGTAGCAGCTACATTAAATGTTCTCTCAGAATTGCTCTACAGATATGAACACAGGCAATGACTGATTCCAGTTTGACAGCTTGTTTCATTCTCAGCCACTTGTCTCCAATTTCACAAGCTATGTTCCCGCTAAGTTGCACGGCCTAACAGTAGTTTTAAACCTGCTGTGCCGTCATTTTAAACCCCGCGCACAGCATGAAAACCAGCACAAGCAATGCTTCTGCACATCATTTTAAAGCACTGATCACATGAAATATATTTTGAACACATGCTGTTTTCCTTAGAGGGAACATAGTTTACAGGACTGCTGCCATTCTCTCAAATGTGTGGGTTTCCCACCAAAGCTTCTGAGAGAATTTGTATAAAAACTGAACTAGTACAACTATCATTTATTTTGCAGCATGACATCAAAACTGGCAGAAAACTATGGAATTACAACATTCACACCTTTGCAAAAAAAAGTAGTGCCAGATTCTCTATAAGGATATATGTAACAAATTCAATGGGTCAATTATAGGGCTTTTAACAAAGGTTAGTGCTTTAAAAAACTTGCAATATCTTCAATATGAAGAAAGCTGATACTTGCAATTGCCTGTGCTTTTGGAGGTCAGAGAGCCTGTACCTGTATTTAAGTGAAGAGGTATGCACAAGATAAATATGGGTCAATACATGATTTGATTTCTTTCAAATGTTCCTTTCAGTCGATATTTTTTATTAATTTTATGCTTTCAAATGCTCTTGCATACTGCCTTTTTTGGCAGTGCTGGAATTAACAAAACCAGCTACAAAATTAATAGTGTTATTAATAAAAGGAACAACTTTTCCAGAAGTTTTCTTTATCAGAAGTATAAATCAAAAGTTAAATAAAAATTAATTCAATTAAAAGTACAAAAGAAGCTTTGTTGTAAACTGTGCTATCAACATGCACCCCATCCATTCTCTGCAATTTATATTAGCATAAAGAAAAGCAAATTGCAACCTATCCAGCGACCCACTTTCAAATAAAATAAATACATTTTTTTGGCTGTTGCAAAATTTTGGGGTTGGCATGATACAGCCCACATCACTGAGGATCACGTATTCATGCCATATGGGCTTTAGCTCTGGCTTACTAGGTTACAATGTGCATGATTACCCATGAAGAATGTGTGTCCAGTTATTTGGTGACCGAGATCTTCATTGAACATCATCTTGCTATGGTGTAAAGGGCCGTGTTATCCCATCGTCAGTCAAATTAAAACGAATGAATGAGGACATAGGAAACTTTAAGTTAGTGCCATAGATGGCACAGTTTTTAAGCGTACAGGGCATTTCTCGCCATGCATAGCGAACAGCTATAATGTGATCAGTACAGGTAGAGGATAGAGTTACAGAAGTTGACCTTGTGTCACTAATTGGTGCGGACAGCCACTCGTATTTCCTGTCAATGCCATTGTAATTGGTTGGACACGGTTCATCTGTGCTATTCTTGGAACAGCAAACCTTTTATAACACCAATCAAAAGAAAACAAATTATTTAAAGTCAACTTTATTTTGTAATCAAGACAATTCATATTCATACAGTGCTGTGGTAGAAAAAGGGAAGCAATAAGAATGTACAGTATGTCATTTACTTACTTTGGCCAATATTAACTAGTCCAAATATATGCTGGTATGACAGTGCCTAGGATGGCCCCAATATCTATCTATCTATCTATCTTAATCCTGTACTATCAACGCTCAAACATCACTCTTTTCTAGGCATATAGAAAAACTTATCTTGAATTTCAATAAACATTATCTAAACAAAGCAACAAAAACATGAAGTATCTTATTAGGGATTAAACATCAAGCATGTAGGAGAGAAGTCAGATTGTGAAAAATTAATTTATTGTCTATTCCTGTTGAGTTTCTCTTTACTGTTCACTATTGTTTTAATCTGAAAAATAAATCTATCAATTGGGTTTAAATTCCTACAAATTTACACTGTACAATCTGTCTTGTTTAACTATAATTATAATTTTTAGTAAAAAACATTATTCTCCTTTGTAAAGCCTTTGGCACAAGATAAATTAAAATCACAAAAGAACACTGTGTGAAACTATGATATAACAGTAACATTCTCTTGTCAAAGCCTACCTTCAACACCAGGTCACTGAGGTCACATCATCTTTTGGCCCTGCCCAGGTTTCAGCTGGATGGCATAAACTACAATTTGTAGATATCTGGGAAAACCAAGTACAGTACCCCGTGGGACTTATGGAGTTCCAAATTAATGAATGCAAATTAATATAGTTTTGCAAAGTCATGCACTTTGCTCAAAAATCCTTATTCACAAAGATGTATAATTAATTATATAATCAATGCAACTCAAACAACACCCACTCACCTCAAAACCATTATGGTTGTGGACATCAATGGTAGAAGGTTCAAATGTAAGAGTAACAGAGCCTCTGCGTGCAGAATATGTCTTTGGAAATGGCTCCAGGCGAGACTGGCCTTTCTTGTATGCAGTAGACAGAGCACCGTGCACTAATCGGCCGACTATGTCGTGATTATGTCCCGAATGCAAACTAGATGAAGAAATTCATTGAGGCTCTTTGATATCATAATCAGTTAACAGATCAATAAAAAATTCTTCGTATCTAATACAAATATTTAGCAATTGAAATTCAACTTCAATCTCTTTTTATCATGTTCTGATAAATCTACGAAGGCACCAGGGCCACATTAAGGCGGGGGCTGAGGGAGCTGTAGCCCCCCGGCCCACCATGAAAAATAGGCCCACCGATTTTCCATCTATTTTTTTCTTTGCTTGTGAGTATGTTTTGCAGTTTTGCAAGCGAGATAATGTTTTTTTTGCTCGTCAGCACGATTTGGAAGGGAGATAACATTTTTTTGCCTGTCAGAGATTTTCAGAATAGGAGATGGCCTTTTTTTCTCAGCCCCCCAACCCACTTGGATCTTAATCCGGCCCTGGAAGGCACAGTCATCTTTCCATCTTCACAATATACATCTGAGTGAAAAAATAATTATCGATACTTTAGTCTTCAATTGCTTATTACATGAAATACACTTTTTAAATAGCTGCATTTAAAAGTAAAGAATTTTGTGTATTTGAACATATATTTATCTGTCTGCATAAATACAGACTGCATCAACCATCTCTCATGCATAATTGTATGCCCAAAAATAACAAATTTTTAAAATATTTAAATTTCTCGAAAGTAGTGCTTTGGCCAACCTTGTATGATTGGAATTAGTTTCCGGCAAATCAATTGTTACAGCAAGAAATGTTGATGGCATTAGATGATTTGGCAAGAATCCATATTTTGCTGTCTGCTTCCACCGAATATCAGCATAACCAGGAACAGGCAGACCAGTCACAGGTTTTGGATGAAGCTAGAGCAGCATTGTTAAAAGATATCGATTGCTTAATTTTATATAGAGGAGAAATACAGTCATCTATCTATAAGGGAATTAGGGAATGACCGGATGGGTATATTCCACCGGATACTGGCAGGGGCGTAGTCATGAATATGATGGGGGGAAGGGAATAAATATGGGGGGTATATATTGTTATATATACTGTATTATATATATACTAGGTGTTTACCCGTCAAAAATGACGGGGGAGATTGGCTGTTTAACCACCCAAATTTGTGCAAATGCAATAGGATTTTGCGCAATTAACTTCCCTAATTGGCCGCCTTTTCCAGGTTTCCTTCAACCGAGTTAACGCCCATTCGCGTGAATTTTTTGAAACTTGATAGTCAAGGTAAGTGCACTGATTTGGCAGTGTCGAGCGACATGCAGTGCTTGATTCTCTTGTTTGCTGTGCTGCTGTTGCACGCCGAGCAACAGCCTGCTCCTCATTCTCACTTGATTGTCGCAAACCTCGTGAACGCTAGACTTTTTTGTTTTGCACGGACGGTTAGAAAGAGGAATAAAAAGGCTAAACAATGGTGCAAACCTCATCTTCTTAGCTCTTATATAGCCTGAGATATAGCAAATTCAAAAAAGTAGGAAACTAAAATTAAAATATTTAATGGAACAGAAATCGATTTAGGAAGTCAGTCATGATCCAGCAATAGCATCAATGGGAATGGACATAATGCCTTCGCTGGATCATGTAATTTTGATCAGAATTCTCAGAATTCAAAACTTTCGCGCAATTCACCGATAATAATTATGTTCAAACATTGGGGTCATCGGGTTAGAATTGATATATCTTTACCAAATGTCAACCGATTTTCAAATTTTTTGGTTTATTTTGTTCCTCTGACATCCCTTTACAACTTTGCCGCTGACCAAAGTGGGGTTACCGCTGAAAATATTTTGCTAGGGGGCTATAAAAATATTTTGGGCGAGAGGGTGATATTTTAGGCCGTAAAGTGGACTCTACCCCCAACTTTTTTGTTTTGCACGGACGGTTAGAAAGAGGAATAAACAATCTAAACAATGGTGCAAACCTCATCTTTTTAGCTCCTATACAGCCTGAGATATAGCAAATTTAAAACGTTACAGCAATCATTTCTGAAGAACGCTTTTCCAAAAATTAAATCCCCAGTACGGTGACAGCGTCTGAAAATTTAATCCCCAATTGAGGGGTTAAATTTTAAGAAATAGGGTTTGAGGTTAGGAAGGAGTAAATATATATAATAACGGGGGGCAGGGCATTGGGAGAGAGAAGGGAGATTTGGGAGGAGGAAAGTGGGTTGTACGGGTTTTCGGACCAGCGTTGTATAGGTTTTGGAACGGGGTTTGTGGCCGTAGGTTTGGGAACGGGATTTGGGGCCGGTGGGGTAGGGGCGGAGCGATGATGGTTTGGGGCCAAGCGATTGGTAAAGGGATGTTGAGAGGGAATGGGGAGAGGGAAAAGGGATGGGGAGAGGGAAGGGGAACGGGGGTTTGGGGCCGGGGCCGGAATGGGTTGGGGTCGGGGCGATTGGGAGGGGGATGGGTAGAGGGAAGGGGATGGGGAAAGGGAAGGGGAAAGGGGATTTGGGGCCAGGGCGGGAATGGGTTGGGGCCTGGGCGATTGGGAGAGGGATGGGGTGAGGGAAGGGGACGGGGTTTAAGCTGCAATTAAGACGCCTCGTTAAACGCTCCGTTGATTTTAATACATTTTTGATTAAACAATATTTGGTTGTCAATGACAACAGCGTCTTGCAATACCACCGTGTTTATGGACGGACAGACGGACAGACATCGAGAATTATATATATATATATATATATATATATATATATATATATATATATATATATAGGGTGTGACAAAAAGTACAAAATTTTAGAGTTCACATCCCATAAAACGGAAATCGATGATCCATATTAAAGTAAATAAGCTATCGAAAACAGATATTTCATATGAATCACCCATTTCTAGCAACTTTGTTAAGAATGCAAGTCAATTTTGCCAATTTTATGCATTGCATTGCCATTTTCCGACCCAGTCTGACATTAACAGTATTAGTAAGTTACACCATTGCACCATTACACCATGGTGTAATATAGCAGGAAATATATATAATATAGGGAAATTAGCAGGGTAGGAAGTTGACAGGGGCAAGAATTTAGCAGAATGATAACAACACTGGACGATGGAGCAGAAGGTCGCGGGTTCAACTCTGGCAGGAGCCCTAAGGTCAATTCAGCCTTCTTTCTCCAGATGACGATGGCAATGAGTAGCGGATTAATCCAGCGGAGTAAACAGTCGCGTTTCATGAGAACACTGGCCCGTATCATGTAACTTGCACCAGTCGCCTGGCTGAGGGCCTTGGTAACGGAGATCAGCGCCGCCTTATGAGCCCTGAAGTTAGCCATGAGTGATCGGGAAGGATTTTACTTATACTTTTGCACCATTCTAACTTATATGCTCTGAGTCAAGCAGCATATCATCTTCTAAATTGAACAAAACTGACCGAATAAGAACAAAATCATACGTATGCTACAGTGCTGCAGTTTAACTATTAGTGCAGTAAATGTGATTTGCTTTCTATAGTTGGCAACTCTGATCTTGATTGCTTCATTTGAATTATAACTCCAAGGCGTGAATCATGTCCATAAACTTTATGGAAGGCTACAGAAACATCCTTGATATGTCTTTCCACATCTTGTGCATGACATGGATAATATGGCATACTTATTTCTGCATGATTTTCAATGGTTCCTGAAGTGATGTCACGCACGAGTGGATGGATGTCAAATTTCATCCGTTCCCAATCAATGTTGAAGTAGGAGTCTGAAGTGAAGTTGATTGTAATATTGTTCTTGTCAAAACAACGAATTCTACCACTGTGTTAATGATTACTCCGAACTAGTGAAATTTTGCATAAGCAAATTTTTTTATATTTTCGTCCTCATCACCGACATCAGCTAGATACTGATGTCTATTCTGTGGACCACTGCTAGAACAGCACTGATTGTCACTATCCTCCTCTTCTGTCTCCCCATCGTTGCCCGTGTAACTGACATCACTGCAAAGGTCATTTGGACTGTTTTCTGAATTGTAATTCATTTCAAACTCTTCTAAAGCAGTACTACTTTCTCCCATTTCTCTTTTTGTTTTGCCTTCAACCTTTGTTAATTTTCATTTTCTGTCTTCTAGTTATTGCAGCCTACTTGATGTAACTGGATCAATTATTCAATATCCAGTTTTCAGGTAGTTTTTTCTGCAGATCATTCCATTTCTCAAATAGCCTTTTCACTTTTTTCACTATGCTGACCTTATTATATATCTCAATCACTTCAGATGCAAAAGTTTTTACAACATCGACAGTCTTATGTCTCTCTTTTTGCTGTTAAAAATAACACGCTCTTTGAACATCTTCACACGTTGGCAGCACATTTTGGGGAATTTTGGCTAATTCCTTTGGAAACCCAAATACTGAATGTCAACTTTTACTTCGTGTTCTAGAGCAGTGGTTCTCAATCCTCTTTGCCTCGCGGACCTCTTTTGAAGTTCAAAAATATCTCGCGGACCACCTGCTAAATTGAGCAGTCATCTGCTCCAAAGAGGCGGTGATGACCTTTTGTTATTTTTTGCTTGTCATGCTTTTTCACGTAGAAAATGCACAGAATACACACGAAATGTGCCGATAACCTTTTTGTGCTGATGACCTTGTTTTGATCGTCTCACTTTTCAGATTTTTCACATGGAAAATTAATATGTCTAATTTTTATTTACGTTTTTTCAGACTTCGCCGGACCACTAGACCCGTCTTGCGGACCACTTGTGGTCCATGTACAAGGAACAAGGGTTGAGAACCACTGTTCTAAAGCTTGCCATAATTTAACTGCAATTCACCTCTAAACCCACTTAATGATCATCATTAGAAATCATAAATACAATGGTTGCTATGGGCATGAGAAGAAAGCAGAACCCACTAGCGTGCCAAGAAGTGGATCACTTTATGAAGGATATTGTAGAAAAGCCTGTATTATTTCAATAGCAAACACCCAAGTTTACCAAATTTAATCAAAAACTATCAATAGATTCAACAAAACAGTTTATAATATCCCAGCAACTATGTTAATGCAGTTATTGTTAAGAAGCCATTGCTTTGCAATGAAATAAGCAATATACATATTATTCATAAATCAGTTTTTTCAAAGTTGGGACCCCTAGACATAAAAATAATATATTGAAATAGGGGTTTTTCTTGATCAGTAGATCAAAGAGCATCTTTTTAGTACTGAATGGATATAGTTTGTACTTTTTGTCACACCCTAATATATATATATATATACTGGTACTGATTTTGGGAGGTATATATACCAATATACCCTCCCCCACCCCGTCGCTACCCCTGGATACTGGATATTTTGGGTTGACATTTGCTGGATCCGGATCCTAAGCGAATATTATAGCACAGGATTTAGAATTACCCTAGCTTACTGCTTACTAAAGTTAGGCCTACCAGATACCAGTAGTAACTTAATACTCATGACACAGTTGCCGTATATGCAGCCTCAACTAATTCTTTGTGTGACATAGTTCGGTCAAATTTAAATTTTGCGGGTGAGCTAGTTAACTTAAATTTGCGGGTGTGTTTGTTAACTTCAGGTAAGTGCTTTTAATTGAAACATGAAATGTGGCAATAATATTCGGATTTGGTAGTTTCACGACATAAATATTTGGTGAATCCAAATATTGCCGAATGCCACATATCCGACCGGAGTGAATGTCTGGAGTGGTTTCCGGTCATTCCACAAAAGGAATTTTCATGAAGGCATTTTAACAATACAAGGAAGCAATAGCCTGATAAAGCAGGGCCATAAAAGTCTACGTTTTATAAGAAACCTTCAAAACATTGATTCTTAAATAAGACACTTACTTCTTAATACAATTTTCATCAACAGAAAGAAAACAACCGCAACAATTTTTTTAATTTCTGTTTTAAAACAAAACATAGTTAGATCAGTGTTGCTGTTGAAAGGTTCGCATATCTACGGTAAAATATGATTTAAAATTCAGTAAATTCTTGAAAAGTGAAAATTTGGTAGATTATTCAGAAACAAAATAAAGCACCAGAGTGCTAATACAAATTCAAGATTCAAATAAAATTCTATTAGATGGCCACTTGTCTGAGGAAGAACTAAATGACAAATCCATTATAATTTAAAATTCATCAAACTGAATTTGACCATCAATTCATCACCATCTGGATAAATTTAATGATGCCTGTGAGCAAAGTTTCTACCTGTATTATTCCTACAGGTAAATGTAGGTAGCTGGAGCTCCCTGTCCTGTTAAAAATTTCTTCTCTCCAAAGTCGAATGAATTCAACAAGTGCGCAGTCAAAATTGCTGAGTTCTTGATGAGCATCCAGATCCCCTTAAAAACATTTCAGAATTCAAATACCATGAAACATCCAAAACATCAGTTGCTAATTCTAAATAAAAATTAGAATATAACATTAAGTCACCTTGTTTTAAAAGGTGGCTGGCAAATGACATTAGCTGAGTTCATCTATCGATCATGATCATAGTGAAAATCCACCATAGAGAAAAGAACAGTAGAAGAAAGAAAATATTCCTGATTAATTATGGTCATGAGCGTGCGTGTGTGTGTGTGTGCATATATATATATATATATATATATATATATATATATATATATATATATGCATGTTAGATTTAATTCCTTGCTCAATCTGTTGGCACTGTTCCTCAAGCCACTGCTTCTTATCTCTTCTGGCCTGTGTCTGCACTTCTGCTTTTGCCTTGGCATATGCCAAGCGATCTTCTTCTGATTTAGATTTATTTGCTTTGAGTTCCCTCCTGACCTCCATCAACTTTAGAGTAGTCTCAGTTATCCATGGTTTGTTTGTTCTTTTCCTTTGTTTTCCAATTACTTGTTGAGCTACCTCCTTGAAACCCTCTTTCATCGTTTGCCACAGCTCTTCTGGTGGACATTCTTCGTCTAGTGACTGTAGGATGGTAAATCTATGTTCCACTTCTAACCGAATTGTGTTTTTGTTACTTCATCCTCTAGTTTTTCCAGGTTATAGACTTCTCTGCTGCATTTTCTTCTTTCCTTACGAATTCTCAAACGAACACTGGCTCCAACTAGGTTGTGATCCGATCCGCAGTCCATTCCTGGGTATGCCCGGGAGTTGATAATGCACTTTTGAACCTATTCTTGATGAGTATATAGTCAATCTGGTTCCTTGTGTTGCCATCTGGGGAGCTCCAAGTATAACATCTCCTGTGATGGTGCTTGAATAATGTGTTTGTGATTACAAGTTCATTGTCGATGCAGAAATCAAGTAGTCTTTCGCCCTGTTCGTTCATCTTTCCCACCCCATATGGGCCGCATACTTCTTTGTTTAGATTGTTTTGTCCAACTTTTGCATTAAAGTCTCCTATTATCATTAATACATCTTGGCTAGGTGTGGTATCAATTTCTTCTTTTAGTCTGTCGTAAAACTCTTCCTGTTCTTGGTCTGATGCTGCCGAGGTTGGTGCATACACTTGATACAGTGAGATGTTGAAAGGAGAGGCCCGTATCCTGACATGAAGCATTCGATTCGAAATTGCTCTATATGCTATCAGACTGAGCAAGGAATTAAATCTAACAACACCAAACATGCTTTCAAAGTGATTAAAAACTTAAGGAGAGACTTTGCTCCAAGACAAAGAAACATCAAAGACAAGATGGGAAGGCTTTTGACAGATTTAGATGACATAAAGCGTAGGTGGAAAGAATATGCAAAGCAACTATATGAAGACGATCACACCAGTCAAGATGACAACATCGGCGCAGAGGAACAACCTGAAGAAAGGCCAAACCTGATCCTTGTAGATGAGGTACAGCACGCCATTAAAAGATTACCAAAAGGAAAGGCTGCAGGATATGATGACTTACCAGCAGAGATAATAAAACTGGATAGCGATGTAATAGCGCAAGGATTTTGCCGACTATGCAACAAGATACTGGAAACTGGTGAATGGCCAGAAGACTGGAGACGATCAATATTTGTTCCCATTGCAAAAGTCAAAGGCACAACAAACTGCGAGGATTACAGAACTATAGCGTTAATCAGTCACGCCAGCAAAATACTTTTGAGAATCTTATTAAATAGAATGCAAAGACAAGCAGAAAATGAGCTTTTCGGATGTGCAGATGGGTTTCGAAAAGGAGTTGGCACAAGGGACCAAATTTTCAATCTAAGACTAATAATGGAAAAAGCTAGAGAGATGTCAGTACCGCTGTACATGGCATTCATAGACTATAAAAAAGCGTTTGATTCAGTACAGCACACAAAGCTCTGGAAAATACTAAAGGGAATGGGATTATGCCATGCCACAGTTGACATAATTCAAAAATTGTATAAGGAACAACAAGCTACTGTAAGAGTGGACAAAGAAACAACAGGTTGGTTTATGATTGGAAAAGGCCTACGACAGGGCTGCCTTATCTCCCCTATGTCATTTAATTGCTATTCAGAACACATAATGAGATGTTCAGCAGATGAACTTCCAGGTACAGGAATTAACATCAGTGGACGAGTGATTAACAACCTGAGATATGCTGATGACATAGTTTTGATAGCAACTTCGCCAAATTCATTGCAGGAACTGGTAGATAAAGTGGACTTTGTATCGAGAGAACTTGGTCTTGAAATTAGCATTAAAAAAACAAAGGTAATGGTAGCTACAGACAAAAGGATCAAAATCAATATCATGTGTCGTGGGCAACCTATCGAACAAGTGGAAACCTTCCGTTATCTTGGTTCATTAATTACAGAGGATAATGACTGCAGCTCTGAAATAAGATCAAGGCTTGGCATGGGGCGTTCAGCCATAAAGACACTCACTACTGTTTGGAAGGATCGGTCGCTCAGTCTGCACATAAAGAAACGCCTGATGGAAGCATTGGTCTGGCCCATTGCAACATATGGAGCTGAAGCTTGGACAGTGAAAAAGGCAGATCAGAAAAGAATCAATGCTTTCGAGATGACAGCTTTCAGAAGAATGATGTCCATCAGCTGGAAAGAACATAGAACAAATGCCTCAATCATAGAAGAACTTGGGGAAAATAGGCGTCTATACTCAGTTATCAAATTTAGGAAACTGAAATACTTTGGTCACATAGTGCGAGCAGACAATTTATGTACAACGATACTGCATGGCAGAATTAATGGCAAGAGGAAGAGAGGACGGCCTCGTAGACGATGGACGGATGATATTGTGGAATGGACAAAACAACCAATTATCAATTGCATCAGAACTGCAAAAGACAGAGTCACGTGGAGAACCTTGTCATCAGCCTGCATAGCCTCCGACCCTCAGCAATGAGGATGGACGATACCATACCATACCATACCATATATGCATGCACACACACACACAGAGTCGTGGAATTATGCCCTCCTGCAAAAATCCAGTGTGGTATATTGACTACAGGATGGATGTAAGCCTATGTGGATGGTGTTTATATAAAAACAAAGTTCCTGCATGGTAGTTTTCAATACTTGTACTGTAGGTTCACATATTTACCCATATTTGCCTAAACGTGAAGCTCTAATCATCAGGACACCATTGTACAAATGACTAATAAAAAGGTAAATGGATATATATATATATATATATATATATATATATATATATATATATGTGTGTGTGTGTGTGTGTGTGTGTGTGTGTGTGTGTGGTCACTAGTTGAAGTTCTGAAAGTCTGTTCTGCAACTGGTGCATTGTCTATTTCAATTTAATTACTACTTGGGATCAGAATAACGTTGCTAAAGACAAAGCAATTAATCACGATTAATAATTTTACTCGCACAGTTAATCGCGATTTAAATAAATTAATTGTTGGACAGCACTAATATATATATATATATATATATATAATTATATATATATATATATATGTAATTATTAATTACATATATATATATATATATGAGTATTCTCAAGCATGTACATAATTAGAGACAATCCTCAATACCTGTTAAATTGATTATCAACACTTTCTACTTCAATGCCTACAGAATGACTATCTTTCTTATGAGCTCTTTCTTGTACTATCCAAACGTCACTCTTTTTACTTGTTCCTATCTTACTTCTTCATTAACAGCAATATGTATAGCAATTCTGCAACTCATTCTGTCCAGCTATTGCTCTCTATACTGTGTTTGCTGGAATGATTTTGTCAAATAACTGGTGTCCTATGCAAACTGTTTAGAGGGTTAACTACCTACATTAGAAGCATTCAAGCAAATATTAGTTGATCAAAATTTCATTAAATTATGAAATAATGAGCTAATTGAGTAAATTTTATGTTCTTCTACCTATCTGCAATGCCTAATATACACAGTGCATGGATAATAGCTGATTTTTATTATTGGAATTAGGATCCAGGTTTACACTGTATATATACAAACAGAACCAATGAAGTCAAAAGTGTCAAGAAAGCCTTTTCTCTTATGCTAATATCATACCTTGATGCCAAATGAGACCAAATACTTGAAGGTCAAGCATTGGATGAATCATCCCATTCCAGATTCGGGAGGAACTGTAAAAAGATAAGAAAATATAATACTAACAAATCAAATTTTTATTATCATATTATTGACCATTTAGCCTAAAGACATATTTCTTGGTGCCCTCACCATACTTATGCACAGCACATACTAGTACCTACTCCCTAGTAACGCTAAAGACCCTCGTTGTCTAAGCGAAGATAACAAGTAATTCAGCCGGACATCTGATGCAAATACCACCAAACTTGATTTATTTTGTGTATTACCCAATTTGCTATCCAATTTGTCAACTATTGGCACACAATTCACAACATTACTGAAAACCAATAGTGTTGGCCTACCTGTCAGTAGAAGAAATTTCACATTTATCGTGGACAGAGAGAGGAACCCATTCTTCCATCACGCTTTCACTGTATGTAACAGAAATCAGACCGATTGGATAGCGGAGATGGTCGTGAAGCTGCTTTCCATACAGCCAACAGATCCCAGGGAAGTGGAGATTCGCATGAGACTGGCTGATCTGTTCATTGATGACCGACTCTGTAATTTAAAAAGAATATTTAAGAAAACTTTCAAGCAGTTGAGCACTGCAATAGCAATTACAGACAATGGAAATTTACGGATTCTACAACTCTTTCAACATGAAAATGTCTCATGTAAAAGGTCAAAATTAGACAACCTATATGCCATAAAGTGCTTCTGCAACGACAGGTTTCAACAATATCGATTGGTGTAAGGAAACCATTTTACTGCCACTGCTCTGTTCACAAATTGTAACATTTTTCACTAGCATCAAAAAATTCAACATTTACAGGTACATTCCAAACATTTTATTAGTATAACAGGATTTACAAAACAGGTGATACTGATATATTTTTCAAAAAGTCAATGAATTAGACTATGCTGAATTAATTTGGAAATCCAAAGCTCTAAATCTAATTCTCAGTTCAACAAAATGCGAGATGGTTGGACTCTCATTATACTTATTTTCCAAATACAATAATCACAGGCATTTGTCTTCACCGATCTATTTACATTGAAAGTGCTGCTCTAGATTTGCATTTAGATCACATAGACTGACCAGTGTGGAAACATGAATGTACAAAATACATAAATGTGAAATAAAAGCCTACTTGGAACAGTCCAGGGCAATTGGATTCCACGCAGATCATACCACGGCATATCTGATTTGGCCGGAAAGAGAGAAAAGATCCGAATGTCTTGCAAATGTCTTGAAGATTCTGATTCCTGTTCAGTCCCATTCATTAGCTTCAGAAGACACAAAATGAGATGAACAATTTATTAAATGAGGAAACAACAGCAACAGCAATGTACCTCTCATAGAAACCCATCCTGCTAATTGAATTTGAAAAATTGATTAACCAAACACAATGTCTCAACAAAGGCATTGACCAGCATAAATTATATAAAAACCAGGTAAAACTGAACATATTCTGTATAGTTTCTTTTAAGAATTAAAAGTAAGAAGGAAAATATAATTTGGCACTAAGCGCAAAAGAGGTCAAGCAGAATTTATTAATTCACTAATAACAAATTCACAAACAAAACGAGGTCAGCCTATCAAGCATTACTCACCTTGCTTACTGACAGGTGTATCTTGTTCTGTTCCACACAGACCCAGATATCTCCAAAGAGAACATCTTGCAATACAATTTTATATCCCTCAACCTCTTCAAGTGAAGCAGTTATGACAAATGGCCCAGAATGTGTTTCAGGACCTAAAACCACCCTCCAGATTGAACCAACATCTGAAACAAATCACAATTGATTAAAAAAATAACAATGCTACTGCTACAGATATCTATAGCTTTTTCAGAATTCCCACAGTGCAGCACATTTGGTTACTGCTGTTGCAAGTTTATTTTCTGATTTATGTAAACTTTTTACATAACATGTATATGCCAGAAATTAATCTTAAGCTGAGTGAAGATATACAGTTAAATCTAGTCTTCTTTAGCTATTACTACACACAGAGGTCTCTATACTAGCACCAGGAGAGGCAATCTTTTGTCAGCACTTGCAATTAGGCGCCATTGATCGGTAATTTTCTACTTGGCATTTTATTTATTTCCTGAATAATAAGTGAATAGATGGCAAATTTTATATTAAAAACAGTATAAAATAATTTACATATAACATGCTCATAGCAAAACACAGAGCACTTAGACAGCATAGGCTTAAAAGGATAGCATACCAACATTTTTCTTAAAGTGCTCATTCATTATTTGTCATATTTCAGTGTTCAGAACTTGTGAGAAATTCATGATAATAAATTTTGAAATAACATCATGTTACATGTATGTCATTATGCAGCCAATATTGTCATTGATCACTGAATATTAATTATGTGTTAACCATGTTTTGTAGTCAAGATAAAAACATATTTGATGTGCTAGCAGAAAGTGTAATTAATGCAAGTTCAGAAAGAAAAAGACTACAAATGGAGCAATGCATAGAAGAATGCCATCAGCCAAACATCACACCAGCAACATGACCATTTCAATGATGGAAATTTGAAGACAGCACTTCACTGTTATTGCTAAAGCAATTTAGTAAACATTGCATGATGAACAAAGCAATGCAATCTCATAATAGTATTGTACTTAGATCAGCAGTAAGAAAATTTACAGAAATTTCAGTGTCATATAACAGTTGTTGTTGCTGCTGTTGTTGTTGTTGATGATGATGATGATGATGAGGGATGCTACATACTTGGAATTAATATCACTAAGAGGCCAGACAGATAACTAGAAGTGAAGAGAGAAATCTTAATTGAAAATCATTCAACCTTAAGGACATACATACATAAAGATGAAAACACAAAGGCCTACTGCTATATGAGTGTCTTAACGTCACGCCAGCCCTAGATTACATGGAGAAAGAAGTTTCTTTATGAGGTTAGACATGAAATTGGCAAGCCAAACACAATGAATTACTTAGGACTTGAATAATAACATAAGGCTAGAGAGATGTTTTAGTAATCCCACTTTCAATAACATGAAACATTCAATTCAATAACATTAACATTCAATAACATTTCTTTTCAATAAGGGATTAGCAAGGGGACTTAGCATTTAACTACCAGTAAAGTAAAGTAACTTCTGCATAGTTATTTGGTTATTTTTAAATTAGTAAAAGAGAATAAGAATTAAAGACCTGCATGCAGTATAGGAGAGCATGCTCTAACTAGTAGTAGTGTAGCGAGGGTATCTGGCGCCAAGGGGCAAGGTGTACCGATGGCGCCATCAACTCCCAAAAATCTTGAAGAGCAAAACGAAGTCGTCACTTATGTTCCTCCTTTGGGCATTCCCTCAATTCGGCGCCCCCTCAATCTGCGACAAAATGCCCTGATGAGCAAAAAAAGGTCGTTGCTTATTTATTTTACTGCCCGATTTTGGCACCCCCACCTCGGCGCCTGGGGCGGATACTACCCCCGGGCCCCCTCGCTACACCACTGTTCACCAGCACTGTTCGTGATATTTTTAGAGGTTGCCAGCTAGAGCATTCGATGAATTGGAACTGGGGACAGCAACAGTGATGCGCCAGGATTTGGTGGGGGGAGGGGAGGTGGGTGCTGGGGTGGCAACTGCTAAGCATGGGGCCAACTATTTGTTGTAGTAGTAAATATATGGGTTCTAACTGAGCCTGAGATGGCATCAGGCTTATTTTTTCATATTTTATATTTTTGCCCAAGATAGTATTTCAAAGTCACTATTATTCTAGAAGAAAACTATAAGCAGATGCAGTAGCTATTAAACTGCTATTGAATCAAGGCCACAAGATAATAACTGTCAGTTATAATATATAAAGGTGGCAATCGATGATATTCAATCCATCTGCAAAAGATCTGGTCAATTCCTGAGACTTCATAACTTGTAACTTGAGAATTGTGTCATGACGTCACCAGATCCATTTCCAATTCACTTATCAGTTGTCATCACTATGGCAACCCTCTTTCCTACTACAAAAACATCCTATATGATTGATTGAATGCAAGCTATTTAGCTATTTGACTGTAAAGCACTTTTACCTTGGTCCTTCGTTATGTTTACGGTGCTCTATATATCACCCTGTATAATAATAATAATAATAATAATAATAATAATAATAATAATAATAATAATAATAATAAAAGCATGCCTCCAGTCTGTGAAATATATTTAATGCAAAAGAAATGAATTTTGCTTATTTCTATTTTGAACAAACACAAGTTTGAGTGATTGTTTTGCTATAACATAAAGCCAGTAGATAAGTGGGAACTAGCCTAAACATCATGCACCAGGTGCATACTGGGCTATAAAATGGGGCCCTGAAAATTGTTCACTTTGTGGACCCATTCCTGCTCATGTCATTACTTGATAAACTGTGGTCCAGTTCTGATGCATTACATTAATTAAACAGACTAATATATTATACATGTTACTAAAACAGTAACATATATAAAGTTTAGGAGCCTATGAAGTTTATTTACTCTAAAAAGGTTCTGGGAATTTCCAATGCCACTATATCCAAATAAGGATCTAAGAAAAAAGAGCGTGTGTTCAAAGAATATTTTATGCAAGCAGTGCTTTAAAATGATGCACTCAAGCCAGTATGGTCAATGGAGAAATCTGTGCACAAGGTTTAAAATGACTGCGTGACAGGTTTAAAACTACTGCACAGCTGCACAGCTTTGAGAAAACATAGAATTGACCAAAGTGCCTCCGTCATGCATCTGACTCTGCTCCAAAGTTTGCACGTGCAGAATAAAACAACTCCTGTGCCCATGGTTACGAATCCATTTGGTTGAGAGCATTCCTTTGTTATCTTAGACAGACATGACGGAAACCGCTCGGCTGGAAACAGTGACACACACTTTTCTGAAATATGCCAAAGACCGAAAGAGTGTGAGACCGGCCATCATATTTCGTCTACTTTGAAAACGGCGCTCCAACCACAATATGACAAATCTCCCCTAAAATCATTTAGTATTCTGTATACATATTGGTCATACATACTGTCTATAGCATGATTTTTGATGTGCCATAAAACCATAGCATTCTCATATCAAGAGCTAAACCACGTCTATTTGGTTTATCTTTTCCTTGATAGTCTGTATATTGCTGCTTCTCCACTCTCATTGATTTCAGGAATTTGACCCGGTCTTTTGCTGCATGAATTTGAAGTATCACTGATTGATTGATACCTTTAAGTATTAAAACTGGTGCCACAGAATTTAATAGCAATAATAATACCAATAATAATAATGCATTCACTGTAACAAGGCCGATTGTAATTTTTAAAAATGTCCACCCCAAATGTTAGGACGTCTGTTTCTTGGAATGTTGTTTTGCAATTTGCTTCAGGGGATGCTCTTCATCACGACCCTAGGGTCTCATATACCCCTTCTAAAATCTCACCCCTCAGTTCTAAAAGTCATACCGTTAATACAACCCTGGGTTTCAGATAGAACAAACATGGCAGATCAACTAGAGCTTTATCTGCAAGCTCTTTGAACTACACCCCATTAACCACTGGTGCTTACTGGCTTTTCTTACAACTGTTCTGTATTCACGCTTTGTATCTGGTCCTTCAAGAACAAGAAGCACAGATGTATTGTCCGTAATGATTGGTCCATAGCCCCAGATGACCGCACGATGTGGCGTTCGTTGTAGAACCATGTGGTCACCAAAGTAACTGGCAAAGTGGAACTCATACACGGTGTCACCTGATACAACAAAGCACTTGTCACATTAATTATAAAATGACACACAAGTGGCTGATAAGGCAAACATTTCTAAACCTAATAATAAAATGCTTTCCTTGAAGTTGACATTGATGTTTATTTTAAGTTTCTCAGAGTAAAATTAGCGGTTATTGCACTTCAACTGTTACTGTTAATAATAATCCATAGCATAAGTACTACTGTTGACACAAAAATATCAAGTTAGGCCATTAATTAATCATTTAGAAAAAACATTATTGAGCAACATAATTCTTAAATTTCCCATAACTTTTCCAAGAGAGACCAAAGTTTGTTGCACATCAAACCTTGTAATGATTTCAAATCTTGTCCCAAAGAAATATTATAAACCAGATATGTAGCTACAAAATACATGTTCAAGGCCAATAAAGACAGTATAATGGCTTATAAAAGGATCAAGAAATAACTTGTCATTTAAAAAAATTTGACAGCATCAGCATTAACTTTCCTAATAACCCCACAAATATTCAAACAGTCTTCTTCTTCTTTATGTGTCGTCCTCTATCAGAGGGTTGACAAAGAATATTCCTACAGCCAGGCATAACAATATAAAACTAAGGCCATTGGATAAAGGACTTTGTATTGATGGAGTACTTAATTTTTAACAGGATATTTGGAAGCAATTATAAGTGAGTAGTGAGTAAGCAGCAAATATTGAACATTGTAAAAGGGTGCAAATAACTTGGACAAAGCTGCTGATATGAATGACCCATGAAAGTCCCTCATGAGAGAGGGCCAGCCCTGCCTTGGATAAGGGATCAACCAGTCTTCTATCTCCAGCACTGAATGTGTCTATGGAAGTGGATACTAATAATTATGGTTTGTGCATATCATCTGTCAATCCTCATATTCTATACAGGCTCCTCTGTTACTATCTAACAACTGCACACCATTCAACCTAATGGAATGTAAAGGCTTATCAGTGAAACACAAGTGTGATGATAATACTATAAAACAGTTTTACTCAACAACAGATAAGTCTTGAAGGGTGACAATATAGCATCCAGCCGCCTTGAGGGCACCCATAGTCTATGAATAAGCATTACAAAATATTGCTCCACACTCTTTTCCAACTGATCCTGCATGCAGAGAAATATCCTCGCTGTAGGAACCAGCAACTAAAACCTATCAGCAGAGAGTAAGGCCGATGATCATTCAAAAATAGAGGTTGAGACTTGAGAAGAACACAATATCCTCTGGCTGTTGAGAGATGCTTGGTAGAAAATAGTGTCTCGTGCACTATTTGATTTGTTAGAGAGTTCAACCCCACACTTATTGAGGGCGACTTCAGATGGTTGACATTTTGGATTTGGCTGTCTGATGCTTACTGATGGTCAAAGCATTTGTCCAAGAATAGCCTGAGCTTCCTTTGCTTATTGCTTTCAACAATACTCTTCTACTCTTCCTGTATAAGGGTCTTGGTACAATGACTGCAGCACCTAGAGAGGTGCTATGACCTTAGCTGGTCAAACATACAGATTCACTTATATAGCACTTTATTAATAATGCACAAGACATCAGTCTAAAGCGTTATGCCGGTCGTATTAACATCCACCCTGTGCAGGTGACACGCGGGTGCTTGGGATTGAACCCAGGTCGATGACTCAACTAAGACAGAGCTTACCAATTGAGTCATGGAGGAACTCAAATGTGGCACTCATAATGATGACTGCTCCTAGGAAAATGAATGCTGGCCTCAAAAGAATATCAAACAACAGAATCAAGTAGTCTGCAATCATATTCCATTATAAGTCTCTTTTAAGTCAGAGCAGAAAATTCATTTAGATACATGTACTATGCATTTCCTATGTAGGTTCAATGCTTAGGTCCAAAGCTCGATCATATGCATATGACAAAAAATAAAATATGTCAAAATATGTGAGTATGAATAAAAATAAAATAAAATACGCGTATGATACTCGTATTTTATAAGTCTGCTCGGTTACTTATCATTTGATGACTTAGCAAGCAATATCAATTGCGACGTCACACCATGTCACTGTAACTGATGCAAAAATTCACTTCGGTAACACTTGTTCCCATTTTAATTTCTTTGTGCAGGTAAATGGCTAACAGACTGAGGTAATTGATGCAATTTCATGGCTATGTAGGCCTAAGGTATTTTTCCTGATGTATGATAGCGCGTATGATAAAGAGTCATACGTTAAAATACGTGCGTATAATACAAAAAATATAATACGTATGCTAGTATGCTACGTATGATCGAGCTTTGCTTAGGTCACAACAAGCTTCTATCACAAGAATGTCTGCAATGCAGAGAATCCCATCAATCAGAGAAAGCGGCAGTTAAAAAGGATAACTGAAATCATTGATCCAAGATAGTCTAGGAGTTGTCAATCAATGGCCTATGCAATTTATTGGTCAGATGCCACCAATTAATCAGCCCATCAATCAATCTGATGCAATCATGTAATCAACATAGGGCACATTTTATGTGAAAATCATGCATGGTGTTTGTAGATAAAAAGAATTGAAATTGGCAACTGTGGTAGGAACACAATGAGTTTGTGTCATTAAAATGTCACTAGAAGGTTCTGCTGATGCTAAGTTCCAAAATTTTCTATACAGCATATGAGTTCATACAAATTCTTGGGTGGCACGTTACTTATTGCCAATGGGGACCTTTATAACCTGTATCAACCTAGAGCAAGACCTGTCACTGAAACTTCAGAGGGAAATAAACCTAGATGCATTTGCTACACCAAAGACCATTTAGAGTTTAAACCACAAGGGAAATTAGCAGGGACCATTTTGAGTTACTTGTTTCAATTAAGTCATTTGGTAATTAGTTAAAATGTCATGGATAATTAATTTCATGTGAAATTTTATCCCACATTTTATCCCACTTCGAGGTCAGGCACCATCTTACATTACTGAGCTTTTCAAATCACCCTCTTCTGCTGCTCATCGCCTGCTCCGCTCCACTGATCAGAAGAATGTTTATGTCCCCAGATCACGCACTGCTCTTACCCAGCGTTGGGCTTTTGCAGTGACTGGACCCTCCCTATGGAATGCCTTAAACCCATCCATTCGGGAATCACTTCTTACTCCCTCGCTCTGCTCAATGCGAAAGCTGAAGTCTCATTACTTTACCCTGCGGCTCCAATGCTAGGAGCGCCTCTGAGTAGAAATAGAAGAGGCGCTATACAAATGTCACATTACATTACATTACATTACACATAAATTCACTGTCTAAAAGAAATTGTGCACTGACTTTGTAATTTTATCTTGAATTATAAAATAAGACCATACTGACCTATATACATGAGAATATGCAAGAGCAATTTTATCACCAACTGTAGAAAAATAACTTTAACAATGACACTGTTTAAATGTTCAAAACAGCATGGCTATTATTTATCAATTATTTTCTGTTCAAATCTATTTGATAGCAATGAGGATTCAATAATTTTAAATAAGGTTTTTTAATGACTGAAATGTTGCACTTCTTTCTTTAACTTTGATTTTAATGTGCTGGTTTTAAGGTTGGGGTCCCTCCATACCCAATAGTCATCCAATACATAGTCAAACTCTCCCCACCTGCAGATTCAAATTCTCCTTACCAAATACAAGTAACACCATTTGAGATTTGGAGTGAAGGGGAAGAAAAGTGGAGGCTGAGAGGTACTGTTCCAGATTTTCAGCTGACGGTATGGCAACCATAAGTTTCAAGTAAACCATACATAAGCACTCACTTGGCCACTAAGGAGTGGTAGAAGGTGGTGGTACTAAGGCTGAAAACATCCAGCAGCATACAAACAGTCGTAGCAAAATCATAGGAATCAAACAAATTAGAATAAGGCTTCTCAATCACTCACATACAACAATTATACATCTAGGTTTATTTCCCTCTGAAATTTCAGTGACAGGTCTTGTTTCAGCTTGATACCAGGTTATAAAGGTACTCATTGGCATTAAGTAATGTGCCACACAACAACATTACACGTACATCAATTTGGATCGTACTAGAGTATGCTACGCCTCAATCTGTTAGAGCACATATTTTAGGATTCTAAGATAATATTAAAAGAACTAAGTGAAATTGTTATAAGTGAAAGGCTAACTTGTTATACGTGAAAAATTGCTATAAGTGAAAGGCTAACTTTAAAATTCACTGACCTTTGAACTTGTGAGCCAGGATCACAACAGAGGCTCCACCAACAATGAGCAGTAAAATAAGAAATCCAATAACAAAGCATCTTACATCCCAGCCTTTCTTCCGAGATGTCGGACTCTGGGAATCGCGATCAAAATCCTTGCTCCAACAGTCTTCGTCGCCCATTTCGAGGCATGCATTTTGGCTTGCGCTGTCTTTGTCGTTGTCCGTCTTTGACATATTTGATCGCAGAGGATCAAGCTCACTTTCTTCACCGCTCGTCGGCAGCTCATCCGTTTCACGCTGCTTTTTGGGCACAACAGACGTTGTAGCGGTGCAGTCGTCTGGTGTTTCTGGATCAATATCATCATCCACTGATTCATCCACATGGTCGCTTGATGATGAGGTGGCCATGTCAGACAACAAGCAATATGCGATCAATGTTGTAGAAGTGCCTAGTTTATCGTGAGTTCTTCAGAAGCGGCAGTAGCTGGCATAGTCAGCAGCAGCAGCAGCAGCAACAACAGACTAGCATCTCTGCATGGCACAGGTCTGCGACAGCACCAGCATCTTTGCCACCACTGTCATTATCACCAAATGGCACAATAGCACGTAACGGCACCAGCCGCTGCTGCTGCCTCCAATTGGTCTTCAAGAGCACCGCCGTCGCCGTAGGGCATCAAAACCTGATGAATGGCAAGGTTACAAGCAATCACGGTGTCCGGCAGCTGAGCACAGCGGCAGACAGTATGCCGCTTCAGATTACTGTTTCAGAGAAGAACACAGCCCTGTAAGAATGACAAGGCCAGGCATTGATTGAGCGAGCACAAACATGATCAGACATGAAAGCGCAAAAATATCTAGCAAATACAATTTGACTATACAGCATCTTTAACCATTTCTAAATATAAAAAATAAAACAAACAGGCATTTTATCCTCCCAGCAATTCTTGCACATGTTTCCACTCAAACTCAGCATGGTCTGACTTTATTTCATATCAACGTCAGTTAGGGACAAGAATGTCTGTCTGACTGATATGCTACTGCAAACCAATTCATCTGCAGGCGTTTTATTTAGGGCTGCGCTAACCGAGTAATTTTATTACTCGAGTAGTTGGCAGTAGCTTAACGAGTACTCGAGTACTCACGTAAAACCGGAAATACATCATTTGCAAAGTTACACATCACATAATGGTATTATTTGCCTCATGAGTCATGGCCCTCATTTAACCAAAGCAGAACACTAGATACAGTTACAGATCAATTTTTTCGGATATTCAAGCGTATTCAAGTGTAGTATGACAGAAGTTACAGAACAGAAACTTTTTGCCGGTACTGGAAAAAATGTGAGGTCCAGACTAGACTTGGCCCACTGACCACTGTGGGCACCATCTTAACTAACTGGAGCATAATGATTAAGAATAACCTAAATAAGACTGATTAATAATTTGTAACAAATAACAGTAGGCCAAATTTTAAAGAAATTCTTTGGTTATTCTTTATTTATCTATTCTATTCTTTATTTAGTTATTCTATGTGAGTACTCGACTCCAAAAAAATTACTCGACTCCAATTTGGAGTCGAATACTCGCGCTACTCGAGTTACTCGGCGCAGCCCTAGTTTTATTGCAAACTGCAAGGAGATTGAATAATAATGAAACCACAGTTCACATCTGTGGCATCATATGAATATCTCCAATTATTTAAAATTTAAACCATGACAAATTTCAGGGATTTGATTTAACAGATGTGTTCAGGTTTGATTTAACAGATGTGTTCAGGTAATATGATCAATCATACAATTCATAGAAAGTCTGGCAAACCAAAGCCTCTGGTGTTTTGAATGGCTGCAACCTAAAACAGACCAATTGATGCTGGACTTTGAAAGTATTTATTCAGCTTACTTTACAAACCTTGCAAAAATCTAATGACCATTAGATAGTAGGTAAATAATACACTGACATGCAGAGCAGTAGATACCTTGCACCAATAATTGCATAATAAAAGGGATCAAATGGAGGCTGAAAACCAATCTGGATAGTCAAGAGTCTTTGTTTTGTCAATACAAATTTTTCTTCTTTCTATCACAGCTCTAAGGGCATAGTGTGTTGTCTGGAATATTATCTTAAAGATTGATAAAAAAAATAATAACTGCTAAAAGCTGACAGACAACCAATCAATTTTACAGCAATTAGGAAAAATCAAAGCTAAGTTTACAACTATGGCTGTAAAGTAACTTATGTGCTGCTGAAAACTGACAAAACCAAGAAATGAAACGACAATGAATATGGAGAAAAATGGAAAAGATCAGCAGAACAGAATACAGCACAAATAAGTAAGTACTGGAGAAATTAAAGAATGTTAATACTCTTTTAAACTACAAGGAAACAACAATAATGGATTACCAGCACCGGTAGTTCCATCTAAAGAGAATTCAAGCCCTGTTAGCACCCTTAGTGGCTTTCACACAGGCAGTATTGCCTCCTAAGCCACTTTAAATCACGCTATAGGCAGTTAGTTAGAATCATGTTATAGAACAGCGGCCTGCAAACATGAAGGGCCAAAATTGTGTGCAATTTTTTTCATGGACCAAAGTTTTAAAATGCAGTACCAGTAATTAGTGTTATATTATATATATATATAATTTATATATATATATATATAATTTATATATATATATGCATGCATACACATATATACATACAAATACATACGCACACACACACACACACACATATATCAGCAGCTATAAAATTTGCATGCAACAAATAGCAATGACTCTCTTGCAGTTAGTGTCCAAGAATAGTTTCTGTGAGGTAGTTTTTGACGTGCAGGAGTTTAGGAAGATTTAATCTGCATTGTGTTACTTGGTGTTGTGCGACCAGTTGCCATCAGAAAACCGAAGTTAAGCAACTTCGAGTGTTGTTAGTACTTGGATGGGTGACCATCCCAGGGGAGGGGGATCTAGTTGTGGTGCTGGTGGTCAGCCAAGCCGGCTCAGGCATTGATAAATTGGTAGCAGTGTTAAGCTGCAAAGGTCAAATGTGGGTCTTGAGAAAGTAATGGCAACCTACTCTAGATTAATTCTTATAGGATTATATTAGTGAATATAGCGGTCAGTCAAAGTGTGAAATAAATCATTGGAAAAGTTAGTCATTGCATGAAATGACTGGTTATTTTAGCCACTGCATGAAATGATTGACCCTATTGGTCATTACACACAATGACTTAAACTTTTAGTCATTTCGTGTAACGTAGTCATTACACGTTTTGACTGTAACATATAGATGTGATTCAGTCACTTGCAAGGAAGCCATGCAGTGTTCTGCAGGTATTGCTATGTGTGTGCTGCATGACTCAAAGCATGACAACTGACCAGCTCCCAAGCCATGCATCTGAACTACTAATGTCACCACAGGGCAAAATGTGCAGTTGACAGAAACACACAAGCAAATTACACTTGTGGGGGGGGGGGGCAAGCTCCAGTGGCCCATAGACCCGTGATACTATATTGGCACTAGTCACAGTGTCTATGATGTGACCGCTGGCTACATCATCTCATTTCACTTTAATCATATTTCATCAATATTTGGCACCTACATGTCTCAGCAAAGACGTCCAGACAGGCAGCTTATCCAGTAGTGTATAGATGTCTCTGAGAACAGAATAATCCCAGACCAAAATTTCTAGCCCAGCAGAGAGGTTGTTCTTGACCAGTGTGGGAGGTTAGACCCAAATTCCATAGCAAATCAAACAGTGCACTATACAGAAAAGTAAGAGATCATCCAGAAAAATACAATGCAGCAGTATTACCGGTAGCTCTTATCATGCAGTGGGTGCAGAGCTGTAGATATCTTGCACCCATCAAAAAGTAAGTATGCAAGTAAAACAAAATGTCTATAGCGCTGCCCGAAAGCTTGGCGCAGTGCACCAGTTTATTTACAAGCGCTCAATATGGGTAAACTTCATATTCCGTAATCCGCAGTCTGTGGTGGCCAAGGTTATAGATCCAGGTATATATGCAGTAGCAAGAAAAAGAAAATAAACAGAATCTGAAATCCCTTCTGGATAGAAAGAGACTGTTTCCCTTCAACACATTTTCCTTCTTTCTGCCTCAGCTCTAAGCCACAGGGCACAATGTCTGTAACATTATATTACAGATCAGTAAAAATAATAACTATAGAATTATTTTCAATAATGAGAATGCCAATAAACAGAAAACAATTACAATCTTGTCTTTATAACAAAACAATAAATAAATCAGCGTTGTCCAAAACGGCATCAAATTTTAACTGAGCGAGAACAAGACTTGCAGCAAGATGACAAATGTAAGTAAGTTAGTAATAAGTAGCAAATAAGTAAGTTTAATAACTGCCATCACCTGTGGTGTGGATAAGTAAGCAATTTGGTAACCTCCTAGTCCATGTATAGTCCTATAAAATAACGGTAATAACCGGTCCTATAGCAAAAATTATTTTCCCAAACTCAGTGGCGGGCCGGATGAAACTGGCCCGCAGGCCACCAGTTGGACAACCCTGAAATAAATTATTTATTACATCTATAATAAGACAATTTTATGATCAAAGTTCACAGCATTTGGTAGAAAAAGGGAAGGAATAGGGAAATATGGTTTTCTAAGCCATAGTAAAACTGATCCTTAAGTCAGTTTTCCAATACTGATTCAGAAACATTGCTGACATTTTTGACTATGAATGCCTTGATAACACATAGAGCTTCAGCTGGGTCTGAGATTAAATGTCAACCTGGGTTCAATCCTCAGGCATTCACATATCCATTGGGGGTGGAGAGAACAATTAATTGAGTCTATTATCAATGAGCTATATAAATTAGACATTTACATTTATCCATTTACAATTTTGCAGTAACTGTGTCATTTGAATGGGTTCTAAAAGCAATATAATTAAAAGCTGCTGGTTAAATTTTAAAATATGCTCCTAGAGTTCTGCACAAATTAAACATTTGTTAAAAGCCCGAATGCAAGCAAAATCTAAACAGAAAACCATATCCATGTTTTGTCATGATCACTGAATATGAAACCAAGCAAAATGATCATCCATAATTGCATTTTCACATAAGATATTATCTGGATTTAGCCATAACAACAAATTGATCAAGATTCATGTAATAGCAAAGCAGAATAGATGCTTGAATTTTGAAGACACTTGCAGATTAAAGAAACAGAAAATATACGTGTAATGACCGAAATGTTGGCCAAAGTTGAGTTATTTTTGTGCTACAGTTTAAAAAGTATTTCAAAAATCTTTCTTAACTGTCTTAAAGATTTATTGTATTTGGTAAAAATTCTGCTTTCATTGTCAATTATTGTATTTAAAAACTGTGCCTACTACAGTTTTCATTCCCGTAATGATAATGTCATAAAATATAAATTTCCTTCTGAATTATACGAGATAATACCTTCACGAGTGCAAGGAAGAGCATGATTGCTGTTTCTGTGCACTATTCGAGCAAGAAGGAATGGCTAAATTCACAAGGCAAGAGAAGCAGCGAAGTTCCTGAATTTATTATCCAGCTATTTATGTACTGGCTCAGCTCCTAAGAGAGGTGGAAAAGACCTAACTGAAAATGACTGTGTCAGATGCAGAAAAGATAAACTTAAAAGAGCATCTAAGGCCTCTCCCTTCCCTACTACACATACACAATCCCCTCCCAATATTGGTAGACAAACAGAAGCAGATCAGAAGGCATCAGCAGGAGGAGAGTAAATTAAGCCTACCTATGAAATAAATCATGGGCTCCAAAGTAAAAGCCAACACCTCAGTTGGAAACATTTCTGAAATATATTCATTCATTCATTACAACGTCTCCTTACACCAGAGAAACTCAATGAAATGGCACACAGGTCTCAGAGCAGCGAAGCAGTTTCCCAGAATCATAAATAACAGAGAACCAGCGAGGGTACCAGCCAGTTCCCGACAGTCTTACAACATTCTGGTCAATATGTGTTCTGCAAGTTACTGGAGAAGGCTACTTGCAATTCACGTCAGCTAAATCCATCTCCCATGGCGTTGCACAAGAAAGACAACACAGCAAATGAATGCACAGCATAACAACTAAATCCAGTGCAATTTATTCACTGTTAAATCCTATACTGTAATGTAAAAACAATAAACCTTAATAACCATGCTCCATTTCAAGTAATGTAATTAAATATGTTACCATTATTACGTCAACCAATTTGGAGCCTAGACTTTAATTAAGCATTCCTTAGCTAAACCTTTGGAGGAATAAACTCACTCTGCTATATATAAGCAATTGCCAATTTTAAGCATATCTGTCATTGTTAAAAGAATGAAATGCCATAAATAACTGAAATTCAAGTTCGTTCATTTGATTACAGTGCAATTTGCACATATGCATACAGCACGATAATCATGCAATTCTCTGAAAATGATAGTGACTTTAAATTTGCAATATTAAAACTGTTACAATTGTATCCTCTAATATTAGTTATGATGAACTGATTTGCAGGATGTGCTTTAGATGCATTTTACAAATTATAAAACTAATGAATAAACTGACAATAAATCATTGATGTCTGTCTCTGAGGAGATCAATGGTGGAGGATCAGCTTTGTGCAGTCCACCAGCATGACTTAGAATCAAGCACCCATGAAAGCCAGTGATTGGAGATATTCATATCTCTGATACATTCACAGTGCTGCATAGCTCTTAAGCCTAGAGCATCATCAAAATGCCTTATAAAATGGAAATTTACAAAATACAGTTTATCATCATTAAAAACTGACAATTTCATATAAAGTAAAAGTGAACACCACATGAAAATAACCAAAATGAAGCAAATCCCTTGTGTACTGAATTTAAATACTATAACTGATCAAATGCTGGTGCATACTTATTATGCTACTGCCTAAGTGGTTCACTCAGTAGAATATGAATATGAGAGCTGTGATGAGATGATCAAGCGGCCCAGGTTCAAATGGTTCGAGCATTTCCCGTGGCCGCGGCTCGGGCATGGAATTGTCTACCGCCATCAATACAGCTCTCTACGACCTTGAATACTTTTAAAGAGAGACTTAAAACCTGGTTATATCGCACGAGTTATCTGTAACTTTGTAATGTGTTCACGCAGTTCGTTCGGACGAGTTACCACATAAATCAGTACGTTAATAATAATAATAATAATAATAATAATAATACATAGTGGTCCATGAGTTAAAATGCTCAGTGAAATGCATCAAGGTTCTTTGTATTCTTTGTACAATATTAGTATTGATAGACAGTGAAGCTGATAGATATGACTGTCTACAAAGAATGGCCACAATAACAAATAATAATAATAATAATAATAATAATAATAATAATAATAATAATGTGATTTTAAGTGGTTTAGGAGGCTAAGTAAGCCTGTGTGAAAACCACTGATACCTGACAAAGCAGCACATACAATTTTCAAAACATATACAACAGGACTTGAATAGGCACATACAAGACAGACGAGACTTGAATATGACGGAAAAGTGCTGGATAAAAACCTATTTCACACACATTCAGCTTTCATGAACCCATAAGAAATTGAATCAAATTTATACTGCAGTCAATATTTCATTTGTCAAAGGATTGCCAAAGGGCTGAGTAATACATACTGTGGGAAAAAAGCTGATTTCTGGCTGTCTGACTACACCCACTGGCAGTTCTGTCTGGAAGTAGTTTGACCCCTAATGGTTATTGAAAATCAAACACTGGAGTTAATGTAAAAAAAATTAAACACTGGAGATAATTAAATAAAACTACATGCAGGTAAAATAACTATGAAGGTCAAAAGAGACAAATAATGATAACAGTAAGCAGAAATTCTATACATAGTTCAAGCATTAAAACCACACAAAAAGATAAGTGAAATGAGAGTCATGAGCTGCCATATGGCTGACATACTGTAAGTCATATAGTTGACATATGTCATATGGCTGACATATGTCATATGATCAGTCATATACAGCAGTTCATAACAAACTCAAAAATTGCTACTATGCATCAAGTTCACTTCCACTTTTAACTTGTCAAAACCTATTACATAACTTTCAGTAACTCTGTAAACTGAAACAACATATGAGAGTGACTAAGAAACAGTTCTGCAGGAAACTTGACAGCCAAAAAACTGAAAAACAAAGAGCTAAAACCAGTAAGAAGAAAGAGGTAGAAATAAAAAGAATTTTAAAATGGATTTTTAGAACTAAGTTTAAACTGCTTTAAGATTGCGGCATAGCTTGTAATAGGATTAAATAAAACTGTCCTCAAAACAATGATCAATCTGTATTCAGCTCAAATAGTCTTACAACAATAACTTTGGAAAAAACTACATGGTAAATATTCAAAAGAAATTAAGTCTGAACAAAATGTCTGTAGGAAAGACACAGCAAACAAACACACTGGCTATGGTTGATGTAGAAACCTATTCCTCATACAAATAAATGGTTCTTGAATGCAAACAGAGTATTTATTTAGAGTCTTAACTTTCTGCCTTGATTTGTTAAAGACTTTATTATCTTTTTAGTTCTGGGAGAAAATTTGAATATATTGTCAAAATTCATCAGATGTTCTATGCATTTCTTTTCCTGAGTCATGATATTGAAAAATTGGTTATCAGTTGTCCTGATTTTCTAATTCTCAACTTGGGAATGGCAGGGTCCTACACCTCAGACATTATCAAAATGTTCGAATCTGCTATTGACATTAAACATTATTCCAAAATTCATTTGTCTGTGCCCATATACAGTTTAGCACTTTATTCCTTGAGCACTAAGAAGATGTATCTACAGTATTGCTTCTTCATTCCACACACTTGTGCATCAAATAGCATGCTCTATATAACTGCATTATAAGCAGAATAAATTCCTAAGCATAAAACTTTATTATATGAAACAAAATTTTTCACAATGCAACTGCGCTTTCTCGTATGCCACACCAGAACTTTGGAACTCAATTCCAGCTTGCCTCCGCAGCCTACAACATGGTCAAACGCCAAGTTCTGAATCCGCCTCTCCTCTAATTCCTTCACTATCTTCTCAAGCCTTCCTTCCGGTCTAGACTTAAAACCTTCCTATTTCAAAAGTCATTTCCTCCGTAACTATAGCAACCTGCCCCGCGGTCTCATAGATACACTGACCTTTGCCCGGTCAACAACCTACCTTACCCATAGCTATTTCAATAAAGATTAAGTGCATAAAAATAAGCAGCTACCACTGTACTACTATTCATTTCAGTCATTCATTCATTAGTTCACATGGACGACAGAGGTCCGTTGTGCCAATCTCGTGTTGCGCGAGTTGTGACCGCGACCGATGGCTGAGTGCCATTCATGAAGAATTGTAGAAGGAAGACTATCGCTGATCTGCCGGGGCCATGTATGGCGTGGTCTGCCAGGAAGTCTTCTCCAGCTCGAAGGAGGGCGCGTCTCGGTGCGTCAAGCAATGGCGCAGGTGAGAGCGCGATGGGCCGGAATGTTCTTGTCCTGGCGAGCCACGTGACCGAAGAGCGACAGACGGCGTCGCGTGATAATTTCTGTCACTGGCAGGAGGGCAGTCTGTTTGGAGACTGCTTCGTTGGTCACGAAGTCGAACCAGCGAATGCAGAGAATCTGTCTCTGGCAGTGCATATGGAATGCCTGTAGTCTTTCAGAGTCTCGTGTCTGCAGAGTCCAAGTCTCAGAACCATATAGGAGAATTGGTAGGACGCAGGACTGATAAATACGGATCTTGGTACCGAGCTGTATCTGTCTTTGGCGCCATAGATTTTGAAGAGATCTCATGGCAGATGCAGCTATGCCGATTCTGCGAGTAATGTCCCGCTGACAACTGCCATCAGAACTCTGGACACTGCCCAGGTAGGTGAACTCTGATACATTTTCCACCTGGTGTCCATTAACGTATATGTCTTCTCCTGCGTCTCCTCCAGAACCCAGATTCTGCAGCTTGGTTTTTGTCCAGGACACATGTAGTCCTAGTTTGGAGGCTGTCGACTCAATCTGATTGAGTGATGTTTCTAGGTTCATAACGGATGTTTCCAGAAGAGCAATGTCATCAGCGTAGTCTAGGTCGGAGAAGCTATGTTCCGGTAGGGTGATCCCGGCCTAGCCAATAGCATGCTCCATGATCCAGTCCATAGCCCTGCAAAAGAGTGCTGGAGCCAGGACACAGCCCTGACGGACTCCTGAGGCAGTGAAGAATGCCTCAGATAGCATGCCATTGATGTGCACTCTTGCAGTCGTGCCCTCGTGTAGGTCTTTAATTAAGTTCAATAACCGGAAATACATGATTTGCAAACATCACACGTCACATAATGCGTTTATTTGCCTCATGGCCCTCATTTAACCAAAGCAGAACACTAGATATAGTTACATATACATTTTTCGGATATGCAAGCGTATTCGAGTTTAGTATAAAAGAAGTTACAGAACAGAAACTATTTTACCGGTACTGACAAAAATGTGAGGTCCACACTAGACTTGGCCCACTGTGGGCAACATCTTAACTAACTGGGGCATAACGATTAAAAGAATAACTTAAATAAGCCTAATTAATAATTTGTCACAAAGAATGGTAGGCCAAATTGTAACGAAATTCTTTGGTCAATCTTTAATTATCTATTCTATTCTTTATTTACTCCAAAAAAACTCGACTCCAATTTGGAGTCGAGTACTCGCGTTACTCGGCGCAGCCCTATTCGTGACATAGCTAACTGCTGCTGCTCCTACTGCTGCTGCAGCTCTTGCAAGGCAGAATACATTCCATGCCGAGTAATTTAAATTTTAAATAATAATCTCTAAAGTAACAATAGGGCCTACATGGTTTTAAATGGTTTGGTGGGATCTCTCCTGTGCTAAATTAAGCTGGTGCTGGTATTCTGCGACTGATCCGACTCCAACTGGCGCTATAATAATTCAGGCACTATATGTATTCATTAGATATTAAATTATGCCTCGGGGTGTCTGAGTTAAGAAGACGCCGAAACTCTGAAACGACTAATAAGACGCATTTGAAATAACTGAACGAAGCCGATCGCCAAGAAAAATCACTTACCCCGTCTACAGAACACGACTGCGCCCGACGATTACTCGGCCTCCGATCATCACGTCCGAATCCAACGGACACCGCCGAATGCCAATCCACAGCAGCCACCGACAACGCGCTCGGTCTCCGGTGGTGCTGCCGCAGATGGCCGCCTGAGCCCGCTTACTCCCGGTGGCGTCTTCGGCCGCTCAGGGTGCGCTTTGTTAGGCAGCAGCTAACGTCGCCGCCTCAGCACACCCGATGCTGTGTAACTCCTCAGAGCAACAAGCCAACAACGCAGTTCAATCATCAGCCAGACAGCCCCTACAGCGCCGATTCACCATGTACACGATGTTTAATGCTCATTTTTTTGAAGATCTGACAACCAGAGGGAGAGAGTTCCAGATTTTTGGCCCAGAAATAGAAAAAGCTCTCTTACCAATTTCAGTAATTTTGTTCTAGGCACATTTAACATTGAATCAGAAAATCTTGTCGAATGATAATGTTTCGGATGGTTTAACACAGATTTTAAATTTAGAGGTTGGCCAGACTGCAGTATTTTAAAAACAAGGACACCAGCTAGCAGTAGAGTGACAGTAGTCCGAAGACAGTCAAAGACATGACACTGATTTGCAGTCGTTCAATGTTTAAAATATATCTTGATTAAAGTTACATTAAATTATTAAAATCGATACACATTTAGATTATTTTTTACCAATTACCACTGCGCGGCTGCGCCAGCGTAACAGACTGGCATAGAAAATTATAGGGAAATGAAAAGATTGGCTGAGGTCTGAGGACCGAGACAGGTGGAGGCAAATCGTGACTGCCAACCTTCGAACCGAAGAAGGCACACCATGATGATGATGATGTTCTACCGGTGTAGCATATTATAATGACCCCATATAATAATAACTCCCCCTCATTATATATATATATATATATATATATATATATATATATATATATACAGTGGCGTCCATCCCCCAACTTTGAGTAAATTTTTTGGCTCAGACCCCCTCAAGTTTGAAAAGGTCATTACTTCGACCATTTGGTAAGGCTATTTTCCCCCCATGATCGGGAAAAAACCTTCCCCCCCAAATTTTCAATTGGCGCAAGCTGCGCAGGTTAACCCAAGGATGGACGCCCTATGTGTATATATATATATATATATATATATATATATATATATATATATATAAGGTAACACCGGGTAATTTCGGCACTCAGGTAATTTCAGGCACCCCGAGATCTAGTGTGAAGATATTAATTTTTTACCACAGACTATAGTATAACATCATCACTATGTCTGCCGAAGTTAGACGCAAGTTGAAAATATGGTCTAAACTACTATTATTCCAGCCAGGTTGGTCATTTATCAGAATGTGCTGTTTTCTTAACATTTTTCTTGTTTACAAAAAGTGATTCTTTCTTAGACAATCGATCTGTTCTTTAAGCGTAGATGTTTTTCTGCTAGGAAAATTTAGGACAAGTCAAATTATGAGCAATAATAACTGCAGAACAGCATGTAATTTCTGCACAGTTACGTTTTGTAAGTAGGCAGCAAAGTAGGTAATTTCGGCACAGACGCGTAAGGTTATTCCGGCAGTGCCGAAATTACCTTCTCTGAGATGCCGAAATTATCAGCATTCTCATAGCCTATCACTCAACCTCTCTGCTTCCACTCTCTACGTCGCGCAGGACTTAAATCATGGGCGACTCAAGCCGTCCGAAGCGGGGACGTTATGCTCAGTGGCCTGAAGAGACAATGAAGTTGGCGGTCAATGCAGTCCTTGTTGACGGTAAACCGAAGAAGACTGCTGCTGAGCAGTTTGGTATACCCCGGCAAACTCTGCAAAACTACGTTAAGAGACTCCTTGCAACTGATGGAGGCGTCGAGAAACTTCACGCAGAACGTCCAACAACATTGACATAACAACAGGAAAATGAGTTGGAACAGTTTTTACTAAGCATGGCCAACAGGCTGTTCGGTCTATCGCCGAACATTGTGAGAGAGCTTGTAATTTAGCTATTGTGAGATAAATTGTATTGATCACAGATTCAACACCAATGAGAAGACAGCTGGCAGATATTGGTTGGGAGGCGGTGAGAGGGTTCATGAAATGACACCCGCTGTTGTCGGCGAGGGTGGGTGGCAGAGGCTACGTTAATCGGAAGAGCCATTGGTTTTAATAGAGCGAAAGTAAAGCGGTTTTTTGAGGAATTACAGAAGGTAATGTTTGACAACAGTGATAGTCAATTGGTACCAGCTGTCAATCAGCGTGGATCTATAACAGCTATTGTATCTCCTGCTAAAGAGTTACGTGCTAGGCCTAATCAACCTATCACGAGTTTTAGTGCGTTGGCAGGTGAGACAGCTTCTAAAACCCAGCGCAGCGGCCGGGAAAGACAGAAGATAGCGACTAAATCTTCCTATGTTTGGATCTGGGCAGAATGCAGGGTTGAGTATGTTGACACTTCTGATCCCAAATATTGTGAAAATTGGGTTACATGCAAAGAATGCTCTAAATGATATCACATATCGTGTGGAGAAAACTGTGGAATCTTTGACGATGACGAATCATATAACTGCAAAGGTTGTATCAACTGACAGTAAATTTAGTCGATTGCCAGAACAGAAGCTGAAATAATGTTACTTTTCTTTTGCATTTAACTCTACTTCATGCCACAAGAGTCCCAGCATTCGTTCATAATCGGGTTTTCAAGTAGGCCTATTGTACCTAAGTACATTGATCATCAAATATAGATCATTTTTGTTGAAAATAAAAGAATTAAATAAAATTAAAATAAATTCGGCACATTATAAAAAAGATATTAGCCATTAATTCTTAGGCTATATAGCCTATCACTGTGTAAATTTATCCATACAGGTTAATTTAACCCCAGTACCTGGACCAACTTTGGCCCCAACCCTAAAAACATTTAATTGCAAAAATCAGAATTTCTGTTATTGTCTAAGGCTTCTCAGACTATATCTTGCGAGATGCAAATATAGACAATATCATTCTCGAGTCGGCCTACTTACAACTGTTCTGTTTGATCACAAGTTGGCTGTTGATAATTTCGGCACGGGGTGCCGGAAATACCCTCTAGCTGTGCCGAAAATACCAACAATGCGGGTAATTTCGGCATTTCGGGGCCTCCACCAGACTTAAAATAGTTACAGTATTGTAATATAATATAAAGTTTTCTCGTGAATTTTCAGTAGCCAGGATGTTCTTCTAACATATTTAACAATAGCAGTTGTTCAGAAAGGCATATTGCCAAAAATTCTGAACAAAATGCTTAAGGTGCCGAAATTACCCCAAATTACCCTATATATAATAAAGACTCCCCCCTCATTATTATATATATAATAATAACTCTCTCTATATTATAATAACTCCCCAGAAGAAGTATGCCTAAAAATTGAAAAAATAACCACAATTTATAAAAATGTATCTAAAATGATTATATGAAATCATAGACCCATTTCCAATCTCCCAGTTTTCTTAATATTCCTGAAAGGGCAATGCTTACCAGAATGTTAAACTACTTAGATGCATTTAATATGCTATCCACTGATCAATATGGTTTCAGCCCTATTTCTCCATTTAAATGCCAATAATGAATTTAATTGATACCAAAACAACAAATTTTGAATCCCACAAACACACTATTGGAACAATCCTCGATATAAAAACTTGTGGTGTTCTAGACCATGGTATCTCAGCTGGTTTCTGAAAAACTAAGGGAGTTATTATAATATAGAGAGAGTTATTATTATATATACAGTGGCGTAACCAGAGTCAAAATGTAACCCGGGCAGCTGACCATGGGCTGTCCATAAATTACGTAAGCAATTTTTGGGCGAATTTAACCCCCTCCCTATCAACAGTTGTCACACTTTTCAAACCCCTCCCTCTTTTGTTTACTTAATTTATGGACAGACACTCAACAAAAATTATTTAAACAAATTAACGAGGATTTTAAATTGATCCCATTCCACGAGGCAACGCAAGTGCTCAACAGATGAATTTTAAAGAGTGAATCCATAGGCCCTCCTATCTTTGATCGGAATTTTAGGAATGCTCTCTTAATGTCAATGTACCTTGTTGCCCAGTGCTGACCTTACCGTTTCCGACCAAATACACATGGAAATCGGAGTACCCTCTCGGGTCAAAAAGGTCAAATCTCAAAGCAGCTGCGATTTGCTTCTAAGGCGGGTCGACCCGACCCGACCCGACGAGGGTCTTTGGAGCGCAGAGGTCAAAGCCACTTCATCTGCCTGCTATCCTTGGTTATCAGTCACCAAGTCATCGTAGATCTTCAGCCACGGCCAGAGCAACAATTATCACCTTACACTGAAGATAGCGTCCACTTCGGTAGAGGAAGATTCATAGGGAATGAATCGTATAGGGACAAGCCATTACCGCCATAAGTGAAATTCGATATATCACGTGTATATATATATACTTGGCAAACACAATGACTATAGTAATTACTGCATATCTTGCTGATACCTGTAACCTGTGAAACACGGTTTCCAGATACATGTACTTTAGTTTTAGATGATTAGAATAGTAGGTCTATTGCAATGACGTACATGGCAGTGCAAAAGTAAGCCAATACAAATATTAAAGGCATAAATTTTAATTTTTTTCAACCCGGGCAGAAATTTTTCAACCCGGGCAGAAAGCAAAGTAACCCGGGCATTGCCCGTAATTGCCCGGGCGTGGTTACGCCACTGTATATATATAATAATGATGGGGGAGTCATTATTATATACATATAATAATGAGGGAGAGTTATTATTATATGGGGTCATTATAATATACTATACCGGCAGCCAGTGTAACTTTTGAAGGACAGGTCTAATGTGATCATGTTTATGTGACAAAATGTTAAGCCTAGCCTTCCTATCGTCAATTAGTACACCTCTTTTCACGTTTCTCGTTTCAATTAAGTAAGGCGTTGCTGTTGTACTACGAACGTTCTCACTTCATTCGCCAGATGGCGTTGCGACTTTGTACGTTTACCATGGCTTGATACGTTTGCGTTGTTCGATATTTCAGATCAGGCCCTCCGAGAGAAATTCCGGGCCCCTGTGCAGAATGGCCGACGGGCCCTTGACAAGTCATAATTTTTTCTTGACGACCTTTTTTTTTGCTCGTCAGCCGTTTATTATAAATGTTTACGACCTTTTTATGTTGACGACCTTTTTTTTGCTCGTCAGCCGTTTATTATAAATGTTTACGACCTTTTTATGTTGACGACCTTCTTTTTTTTGCTCGTCGTCTGCCGTTTATTTAGCACTGTGTCCCGGGCCCCCTTGTGCTCGCCGGGCCCCTCTGCTGAACTGACATTTTTAACCGTTCTTTAGTGTTATTATTCATTTTATTGTTAATTATACATATTCATCATCGGCCCGGGCCCCCTCCAGACCGCCGGGCCCCTGTGCAGTTGCCCCCCTGCCCCCTCTCGGAGGGCCTGTTTCAGATAATCATTATAATTAAGCCATCGCACTTTTGATAGTTATTCGACGCAGGTATAGTGTTAAGAAGTTGAAACTATTGTCTCTTAGATTATTAAGTAATTAGCGACATTCGTTTCCGAATGCCGTCCTTTTGCCTATACGACTTTCTGTAAACCCTTTTCTAGTAAGCCGTATTTCTATACGTCGCGGCTAATAGGCTATACGTGTATATGGGTTCGCCATTTGTTCGCAAGGTGGCGCCACAGCGTTTCACCGTTGTGTAACACGATTTCAGCGATATATACTTTGATTAATTACTATAATTAAATTATTGAACTATATCGATCATAATTCGATTTCCTTATCGTGTTATATATTCAAGGCGATTTATCCTCCTTAGTATTAAGTAATTGGCGTCTCTCATTTCGAAACGCCGCACGATTTCTAGTATGTATTTTAGACCCCCATTTTAAGCCAGTACCTAGGGTCTTAAGTATCATCCCTCTTCAGTCAACAGGGACGGACCAGCATTAGAGTTTTTACTCCTGCTAGCGGTAGTCATATCATGGGAACTTGAACGTGCTTGAGGTTGTGCATCTCTCCGCAAGTAAACGAACTGGTATGCCAGATCGCGCCGTCAGCGGAGGAACGAAGAAACACGCCTGAGGTTCTAAATCTCTCGCTGTTAAGTACTCGGACCGACGCGCTTTGGCGGACGATCGCTACAGTTGTTTCCACTGTCGATCGCTCCGACCAGTGGGGAACTCTCTCGCTGCTAGTACCTGAATCCTACCGGTTGCGTGGGCTTTTTAGCAAGCCTCTTGAACGACTGGAACGGTTAGAACTGCTTTCTGACCGTCTGGGATCAAGGCCCAGAAGACAGTTCGCCGTCTCTCCGACGAGACGCGCCTCCGACAGTTGGTCACTTTGCCGTCAAAGTCCCCTCGACTTCGTCTTCCGTCTTCGTATCGGGGCGACGACCGCTGCAGATCCTCTACACGTTCGACTTCGTCTCCCGTCTTCGTGACGGGGCGACGACCGCTGAAGATCCTTATACCTCGAACGATCCCTACGTCTCCTGTTACCGCGAGTCCTCCGCCCTCGAAACACTCAGGAAGACTCTCTGACAGTACGAAGCACCCTCCCTTGAGACGTGACCTACCTGTGACTTTTTGCCTTTTAAGTGACATTGAACTCTCTTAGAAGCCCTATACAGAAACTATCTGCGTTATTGATGACGCATAGGCCTACCTATAATTTTGTTGGCCTTCTTAGCTGCCTCTGCACATCGCCTAGATGGCTTTAAGCTGTTATGCATGATGACCCCTAGAAAAAGAGGTCATAGGGTTAGGTTTAACGGTCACTCTAACCTAACGCCAACCCTAGGGTTAACCCTAACCTAGGATTAAAAAGCTGAACCGAACCGAAACCGTGGTTTTTCGGTCAAAACCGAACCGAAACCGACCGAGACTGCACGAGGTGAACCCGTAACAGCACTAATTCTTAATAGTCATCATCATTCCATAATCACTTTTGCGCTCTGCAAACTCATTACCGGCAGTAGCCAGACAAAATGTTTCCAAGTTCTATTTTCTGTCAATCGTCTTCCTAGAGCTATGATTGAAATTCCTTTCATGTTCATATCTTCTCTGTCCATCCACTTTTTCCTGGGTCTTCCTCGTCTTTTATTTCCTTCTATTTGAATGTAGAGTGCCTTGTATGGTAGTCTCCTTTCATCCATTCTGTTGGCATTTCCATATCAGTTGTCTTTTCCTTCTAACTGTGTAGATAGTTGAGATGTTGTCTAATAAGTAAGTAAAGTCTCGTAGATGTATATAGAGATTTGGAAAGCAGCACAACAGCCTTTCTTGAAATAGTTATGGGAATGTCTTCGTTATCTTTTGTAGCCGGATTACTCCAAGAATTCTCCGTAAGCAGCAGTGGCGTAGCAACATGATCGGGGGCCTGTGGCGAAAAACGTGAAGGGGGCCCTTCCCAGAGAAGTTTGCAAAAATGTTGATGGCCTTTTTGCTTGGTCTCCAGTTTTTCACGTTGAATTACATGGCGAAAAGGCTGATGACCTTTTTTGCTCGTCTCGAGCTTTTCATGTGAAACTACATTGCGAAAAAGTTAACCTTTTTTGTACTCAGGTCGGGGGCCCTTGGCATTTGGCCACCCTGTCCATATGGCTGCTACGCCTCTGGTAAGTAGGTAATTTCGGCCGCCGGTAGCCTATGTTCGTCTGTTTCTTCAATGCTCTATGTTTCTGCTCCGCATATTATTTTTTGTGGGACTACTATGGTGTTGTATGTTGACTTTTGGGCCTACTGTCCGACTTGACTGTGATCACCTACCTACATTGGTTGCTTACTTAGCTTAGAGAAAGACAGCACTCTCATTCAGCCAATGTAAAAATTGAATTTGACGACACTAACCTTTCGGCTCTCATAAATCATCGTGTTAACAATAGAACTTAGCCTACAGCTTAGTTGTGCCTTGTGTTACCGTAATTAACGACACAAGTATTATGACAATGATATGACAAAGATACAGTACTTCATTTGTATGCACACATTATTATATCCACCACAGTGAAAACAACAAAAAGTTATATTATGAAAACAATTTTTAATCCACAATGAACTGTAATTCTGCAAAGAATTATGCCAGAATAATAACCCTTTTGTAATTACAGTAGGTCAGAAAGGCTAAATAGTTGCCTTTTTTCACTCAGAAGTAGACAAGATAATATGGCATTGCGCCAAATACAATCCTTACTGCAACATGTTGATGGCCTTATATTGCTCATTGTTTGTCAGCAAACTCAGAGGTGAACCTTTTAAATCTTAGAATTAACATATTTAAATTTTAAAATAATGTAACCTTATCTTGAGGCAATTTTACATATTGTCATCCTAAATTTATCACCTATGTAATTCAGATTAAAAAAAGAAGTAAAACCAAAGATAGGGTTTCATGCATATATATGGTAAACAAAACAATTTAATGATAGGTTCTTAGGTACCTATTTTCTTAAAAAATTCCCCAAGACGAATTAAAAAAAACCGAGGAGACTTATTTTACTGACTGCCAACAATGTACAATATAGACAACTCAGTTAGCAGCAAAAGGAATACCAGTAATCAGCCTAGAAATAATTCAATAGAAACGAAATTTACAAGCACAGGTCATCATAATAAATTTGTAATCGTGACAGCATCCAACGGCACAATTTCTCGTTTAAAAGCCTTGCACAGTACTTGGACACTGAACTGAATGTAAAATGCTTGGATGAAGACGGGATTGATAGTTAGGGAAACAACAGTTCAGTTTTACGTCAACTGCCTAGCCGAGCTGATACTATAATTCAATCCTGCCTTTATCACTACCTACAAGAAAGAAAGAAAAACAGCAGATCAAACAAAAAGCACAAAGAAATCTGATGGCCCTGAAAGATAGTCATACAAGTTTTATTATAACAATTGATATTTTATACTTTTTTTACAAGATCTCTATGCATTAATGGAACTACAACATATTAAAGCAGTCAATACATAAACCCTTCAATCCTTGCAAAATGTCCATAATTTTAGTGACCAATTACATTATGGCACTATACAAGTTTACAAGAGATAAACATTAATATTAACATTGGAGTCCATAAGAAACAGCATGATTGCATGTAAAAAAACAGCAAATGTTTTATCATTTATAAAAGTCTATGGAGTTGAAACATCCACCAAACTTTTGTTATGTGTATGCCAAAAAAGTCCTTCACATGTGCTAATCTGCTCTGTCAAATCACAGCTACTGTACATGCAAAGCAGAGATAATAATAATAATAATAATAATAATAATAATAATAATAATAATAATATATAATAAGCAGTCCATCGAAATCGATGATGACAGATCGCCTGTGAGTCCATAAATGATCTATGACTAGTCTGTTTACATTCATATGTGGGTGCGCATATGGCTATATAGTCCAATTTTTGCCGCACACGCTTTTCCACAGTGGTTACATATATAATCCGTTGTAGAGGTGGAGTCTAAGTTTGTACGGTCCTTCCGCTCCTGACGCTTTCTTTCAAGTTCAGCTATCCGATTAGCCTCCAAAATCATCGCACCAACGTTGATGACGTTGCGCCAAAGAGTGCGATTGGAGGCCTCTTCTTCCCATTTATTCCCAGTTATTATAATTAGCAGTTCCACATTTAATACACATTTTGAAAGTTGCAAGAACTTATAAAGCATTCTATAACATGATTTCTTACCTTCTGCAGTTCTGTCTGGTCCTGATGTTTCTGACTGACTGTCCTTGGCTTCCACTGCCATCGTTTTATTTTTATAAACCTGGTCCCAAAGTTGCTTTATTTCACTGTCGTAATCGTTCCATTCGCTAACTATTCGCATTGCAGCTTGTAACTTTGGTTCCTTTGTTTTAGGATTGTTACACTAGAATTTAAAAAATACAATAACCACTACAATGATCATGGCCACCACCACAACAATTGCCATCGCCACCATGAACGCCAAAACAATGCTAACCCAGTGTTTAATCTAGACTTCTGACTGGGGGGGGGGCGACTGACAAGGCTGGGGAAGCCAGCTAGGGGGCTGCTGTTAGTTGATGTAGTATGCCAAAATTTCCGGGGGGATGGCAATTTTTCCCCGGAAACAGCCTAGATTAAACCCTGTGCTAATCTCCATCATAATCACGAAGATCACTGAAATAATATCATACTACCACCAACACAGTCACTGGTATCATGTTGTTTTTTTAAAATTTATCATTAAGTGCATGAACTTCTGATGACTAAATCCTCAAAGACAAAGTAAAGCAGTTTTTAAAATGAAGCACTAGGTATTAAGTCATACCAAGTCAATAGTCTTGGCTCGAGATTTCTCATCATCACTGCACCATGTTTCACACCAGAGCCATTCCTGGGGAAGAGATTTTATTGAAACCTGGTGGATCATGTTATTCGGCAGGTCCTAGAAAATATCAAAATAAGTCGCCACGGTAATCAATGTAATTTCAGCTTTGAAGATAAAGATTCTATTTCATTTGCTATTTCACTTTGTGTAAAAATAAATTCCAAATACATCAAATTTTCATCCATCAACTGAGCAAGAAATTAGAATGTTTTCTTCATTTTCTTTGCAAATCTTTGCATGGAAACATGTACAGAAATTGTTAATAATCAATTATATTTATCACTAGTTATTTAAAGCAAGTAATAGTCAGAGTGATAGTCATATTTATGGACATATACCATATAGTTATAGCTTTATTTATAGCTAGTTATACATGGGAATGACTGTCCACTTTAGCTGCAACATTTGACTATCGCTATAAGCCGTTGTCTTCGTATATATTATTACTCCAGGTGACTGAAAGTGAACAAAAGTACTTTTAGTATGAAATAAAGATTAAGAAAAAGTGATGAATTCAATTCCTTGAATTCAAAATAACCAGACACAAAGACAAAGAACCTGGTCGAGATTTGAAAGGCTGTTAGGATCTTGGCTCAGTCCTTGGTACTGTCCGCGTAGTCTGTCACCGGCTGCTACCTTTCGGAATTTCTTGAGATCCACAACATACAGAGCACTGGAACAAAATCAGTATTCATTTTCTTCATAAACACTATTACCACCTGCACAGCACAAACTATACTGAAATAATACAAGTTAGATATATCATGCAAGACTTTCATAATATATGCAACACTCAAGAACATGAATTTTTATAAGTATTCTTTCAAACTTAAATTAGAATACACACACACACACACACACACACACAACTAGCTTAATAAATTTCTACCATTGATCAACATTATGGTTAAAAAACCCACGGAGGCCTAATACTGTATTATTTATACTGTACTGTCTATAAATTCAAATACACGCTGAATAATAATTAATTAATCTTTAACTCCAGCAAAGAAGCAAAGACTTTTGGAATATCTCATAATCAGAGGTGTGAGGTAGCTAGATTGGCATGATTCGCATTAACCGTTTGTTAATATGAATAGCCATTTCTGCTTTTAATGCCACACGTCCAACAGGAAGATCCAGAAACAAATATTTCTTCTCAATGCTTTATATATCTAGCTGACAAATTCACAAAAATCAATGCATTATTCATATGTCTAGAACAAGATAGTCCTGGTGGAATGGCCTCAAGGCCTACAATAACTATCATATAACCTCTATCCCTCATACATGTTTTGTTTCTTAATATACTGACAACTTTGTGCACATCAGCAAACCATACAATGCCAGTTATAGAATGGACCGATTCAGGATGCAAGAACCATTGTCAAGTTGTGGAAATTTATGGCAAGCTTGAATGGCAATATTTAAAAATCCACTAAGTATGAAAGCAATCAAAATATTTACCCCTATTGGAACAAAAGTCTATTTCATACACACCTGATGTGGTACTTTCGATGACCAAGGTGATTGGACCAGTAACCCGACTTCCAAAATCTTAAATTAAAAGTAGCAATTCAACACCGTCACTGTGACTAATGTATCTTTCTTTCAATCAGCATTTTATTAATATATGCACAATATTTATAATTGTTTTGATTTAATTTTAGTTTCATCCATTAATAATACTCACCTGCAATTTAAGCTGAGTTGCAAATAATTAATCAGTGCACCTCCAATAATATTACAAGTCTTAAAAAGAAAATCCTTCAGATACAGTTAATTGCATCAGTGACGCAATAATGAAAAAAAATTATTATTCGTATTTACTTTAAAATCTGAACATAGTTATAGTTTCATTAACTAGTTTTAAAGTGTTTTCATAGAACATATTTTTTATTAAATTAGTTTTGCTAAAGATGGACATCTCTCACTTTCAGTTTCATTCCATCTCATACTAATATAATATAATATAATATAATATAATATAATATAATATAAAAAGGTTTAAAGTGGTTTAGGAGGGTCTGCCCTGTGTGACAAGAACAAGAATGCAGCCTGTTAATAAGCTCTTTACTTTATTTAATTCAGGAGAACCTAACCATTCACTTAGGAGAGAGCCAGCAGATAGGGGCATCTAAGAACATTATCATTCCAACAGCCTAACCCCTTTACCAGCAATGACAAGAATGCTCACTCATTTTACATTATGTTACAAATAAATGGGTACCCATGTTACATTATGTTACAAATAAATGCACGGTAAATGGGGTTAAAACAATCCAAAATCCTTTAGCTTACCTGTAGCCATCCATATCTTTTCGACTGTCACAAAACGGTGTGTACCCATACGGAGCGCCTTCAAGGTCAAGGTCGTGCAGCTCCTTGAGATCTGCCCGAACAGTCTGAAAATAATACAAAACAATGCACAAACAAATATCCTGAAATTTAATAAATTAATAAGGCCACAGCAAGGATATCTTATAATAAGCAAATACATCACAATTCATTACTCTGATTAAATATTTTCATGAGAAACAGTTCAAAGTTTTCAAATAATCAGTGGCGTGCAGAGAGTGGTTGGTGCCCGGGGCCAAACATTTTTTTTGGTGGCCCCATCTGCCTGATGGTTGATGAGCAAAAGACAATGATGGCGCCCTCATCTGGTCGGTGCCCGGGGCCACCGCCCTCCCTCTGCACGCTACTGCAAATAATGTATGCAGAGAACGAAACAGCTTTAAAACTAATACCTGCTAACCAAAATTCTCTATGCCACATAAATTGGGAAATTACAGCATAGTATGGAAGTAGACACAGGTGGTTAAAAATATCGACAATCGTTAGAGTCTCACTGCCAGCAACATTACGGTTTTCAAGGACAAACCTGATCAGCATCTACAAAGATGATCTTGTTCACATTCAGTGGAAAAAGAACATCGAGGAATAGAATTTTGTACCTACAAGTAATTCAGTAACATGAATACTCATTAATCAAGGCAGAATGTACGGTATTTATAAATGTACTGAGACAGCAAAGACATGATGCCACAGCACTCTTATCCCACCATAACCACTCTTATCCCACCATAACCACTCTTATCCTGCCATAACCACCCTTATCCCACCATAGTCTGTACAGTGTACACCATCAAATCACACGCAGGCAATCCATGTTAATAAAGGGTTGAGTTAAAATTTTTCAAGGAAAGGCACAAGAATCAACCATTTCATCATTCAACCTGTATATGACAAATCCTGAGAATCTGAGACAAATATGGCAATACGCAGGTCATAATTACTGGAGTTTTTACAAAAATATGAAATAATTATAGTCATTTAAACAGCACTGTCAGATAAGCAATAAGTGAACTCACCCCCAAATGATCCTCTGCTTTTCTGTCTGTTGATGCAGCCATCGTGGCCACTTGTATTGGACGAGTTCATATTCAAAGCCATACTTCTTGGCCATGTGTGGAATGAAATCCTACAGCAAAACAGAAACATGCACAGCCCACGACAGTCTATCAGTCATAAAAATCAGACAAAGATGCTAGAAAAATTTGAACGGACTGAAATGAAACAGTACAGGGTGGCGCAAAAAACCGGACTTTTAAATGCCAAACCTAAATGTGACTAGTCCGGTTGTTTGCACCACCCTGTATAATACGATAACAACAACAAGGTCACAGAAGACAAGCTTACCTTGAAACTCGGCGATAAGTAATTCTTCAGAAACCAAAACTTTACTTTAGACTGTGTGTGATTCAAAACACTCAGCATCATGATACTAAACATATATAACACAGCATAAAGTGTAACCAAGAACGCCTTTAGAGAATTCTTTCTGCGAAACTATCAATACTCAGACTATGATAGTGATGATGATGGATGATGATGATAATGATAAGTGGGGCTCTATGATACTCTAAGGAGTTGTGTAACTCTCATCACCATTCCTGCACACAGCTAAGAGATGAGCAACACACCCAAGGTGACTACACTCAGATCCGAACCTCTAATACCCCAGTTTCATGATAAAAGCCCTTAGCACCACTTCAACCACACGCCATCTTACTACTGCCTTTAATCTTACTGATTAGCAGCGTTTAGAATTTCAATAGAACTTTAATTATTTAGCAAAGGAAACTGAAAATGACATAGAAAGCACACCGCAGGAAGCGTTCATAAAGATGTCCAGAAGCCAATGAAAAGATGTTGATAACAGGGTCGACAGCATCCTCGTCATCAGATTTACTCCCTCCTCCAAACTTACTAAAATGAACAAACAGCAATGCAAAAATATATTCCATAAAATCTGCTAACAGCTACAAACTTCATTGAAATTTAAACTACAATGAATGAAGATGCAAAAGATGATGATTTGAATGCTGCCGTTAGTTCTCTTACTAATAAGTCTACATATTTAATCAAGCAGCACACAAAAAAATCTCTCGTAGAAACAATGCTACTGGACAAACCTAGAAATGGAATCCCAAAGACCCATGTTGGGTTCATCTTCAGACAAAAGGTCTTCGTTTTCTTTGCCTGGAATCTTTGACACCTGCACAGTGAGAACAGCTCATCGGTTAATATGCAATTAAAACTTTTCTAGCCTGTAGGTGGGTGGAGTCTTATATATTCTAACTAATATATACATTTTCCAAACCATAAAAACAATCTTTAGTCACTAATCTTATAAGTAATACAAGCCTTTGTTTTCAGTTCCCCGAAAAGGGCGGTACTTTTGTAGGCTATGCCTTTAGATACTTTTGATTTAAATTTTTGGCTGCTGTTTAACCTTTCTTCAAATCTTGTACAGTCAACCGGCAAGTGCAAAATATGCATAGAATGACGTGATAGCATTTATCCAACGGACCGATTCACTTGACAATACGTCAAACTCAGTAATGAACAAAAAAACCAACAAATCAATAATCGGTCTATTGTTTGGGATCAACAATCAGCCAGAGGCATTATCAGTGCATCTCTATTAATAATAGCTTAACATAATATATATAATAAAGATCAAATATCTATGGGGCATGGTGCAGTAGCAGTAGGATTCCTGCCACATAACCGGAGGGTAGTAGGTTCAAATCTGACCCAAGCCAGGAGAGCAACCTTAAACTAGTCATTTGCCTCTGGCTTGCTCCGCACTTATGATTCTTCACTTTGCGAATGAGTTAACGTACATTAAGAACCATGCGATAATAATAATACAACCATCTTTAATAACAGTAAATTTACGTCACTGGAGATATTACTAAGCAGAGTAACAGAACCTTGATTCGAATAATCTTGCTCTTGAAACTGTCCATTACTGTAATTACGTCAGAAGAATTGGGCGGAGAATCTGTGTAATCTTGACTGCAAAATAACACTAAATCAATTATAGCTATTATACGACAACTTACACAAGCATTATGTACATATTCCAACAAAATGACAGTTCTTAAATGGGATGCATTTTCAAAGATAAGAAACAAAGACATCAGACAGCACATCAGCTTAAAGGATGCAATTATCGACAAAATTAGATGGAAAAGACTCAACTGGTATGGAAATGCCAACAGAATGGATGAAAAGAGAATACCATATAAGGCACTATATACTCAAATAGAAGGAAATAAAGGAAGAGGAATACCCAGGAAAAAGTGGATGGACAACATCAGAGAAGATATAAACATGAAAGGAATTTCAATCGTAGAAGCAAGATGATTAACAGAAGATAGAACTTCTTGGAAACATTTTTTGTCTAGCAATTGCCACTAAAGAGTTGGCAGAGAGCAAAATGATGATGACTTTTCAAATGCAACAACAATAAAAGAAAAGTTTTAAGATTTGTCAGGTTTGATCACAAGCTGCTACCATCGAGTTTCTGAAAGAACTAAATTTCAATAAATCCGAACCTGACAATATCGTAAATTTCCTGTGAACGTCCCGATCTTAAGTGAAGAAACCACAAACCAGGACGAGCCTTCATTTGGAAGTAACCCTGAAAATATCATCGAACACCAAGTGCAATTTACTAACATAAATCCTATCTGTACACTAGAATCCTGCAGAGCAAAACAACAACTTCACAAAACAACACAACACAATGCGTGCACAAAATGTTACTCTCAAATACAAGTATTGCATTAAGTAATGTTATATACATATCAATCTGTATATTAAAATATGTCTTGATTAGCAACAGATTACAATAACTGAGCAAATTCAATCCAATTTTTGGATTACCTATCATGAGAAAACTGCAGTAATAAGAATGCTACGTGCTATCTGGATTATGAACTAAAAATTTATAATCAGATTTCCAGAAATCAAATAATGACATTAAATATAGGCAGAATTTACAATTTGAAGAAGTTCCTTTACCAGATTTGCCATAACGATTGTATCAACAAGTGCAGGAGTGGAATTAGTGCCAAGAACAAACTGCAAACCACGAGGAGGATTACCCGTAACCATGTCATAACAATGTCCTATTGCAAATTGGACAAAAACAACATTGATAAAATTCAGTGATTCAAATTTTATATATCAGCAATAGGCAAAACTTTATTGTGTTCAATTCAAGACATGATTTACAGCAAGTTGGAATTCAATTTTCAAAATAATAAATAAAATTGTTCTGAATAAAAGACAACCTGCTTTGAATTTAAATTGTAATCATTATATCAAAAATATAAATATAAATTCACAAATCAGATTCAGATATATCAAGTCCATTCTGACAAAATTTAGAAATTCTAGGGAATGGAAGTAATTTACTATTGCCTAGCAAGCCAAACGTATAAAAATCTGCAGCCATTTGTTTACTTCATCAATTTTCCAAAATTGTGATCCGATAACAAATGCAAAATAAATTTTAATTAATGAACTCTGTAAAGCAGGCACTCACCTTCAAGCAGAAGAAATTCCAACTCAAAATCTGCTTTCACACCAGACTCAACCTGCAGAAAGCATGACAGAATTGATTACACATTATCTATCAACATCTTCAACAACAACTTCACAAAACAACACAACACAATCAACAACAAAACAACAAAATCAACAACATTTTGCAACATAATGGGAAAAAAAGGTTCATCCGTAGGCTCAATGCTCGTAAAGGTCGGTGCTGATCCCAGATTTCTTGGCCATCAGCCCATAGATGGCTAAGCCATTCATGGGTGGATGGTGGCCAGTCATTCAGCCGAACCTATGGTTACCTCCACAATGCTGCCATTGCTACTCATTTTACCACTGCAATTGAGCGAAGGCTGAGCCAACGCCAGGGCTTTTGTGAGTCTCGAACTCGCTTCTATTGGCTCTACAGTCCAGTGATGTACCACTCTTCTATCTTCCTGAACCAATGGTAAAAAGAAGTGAAAGAAGCACCACTTGATTACAGTTTAAAAGAAAAACACACCCATTCATTGAATCCTTAATCTTATTATCAACCTGATCATTGAGTACCGAATCTGCAGCCTTAGTCTGTGACTGGCAATATATATAAATTGTCTTATTACTATATCATTATCATATAATTACACTATAATCATAATTATTATATTATTCTCACAGAACTGTTGCCACCAATTCATAACAGTGTAAGCATTAATTATTTCTTCAAAGAGTAATACACACACACACAATGCACAGTATGCTGTGCATAAACAAAAATCATGCAAGATATTGTGAAACGTTGGACATACCTCTTCAAGAAAAATGTTGTCAAGATCATATTGAGTTTTGACAGATTCAACCAACCAAGCTTCCGGTGGGTCCATTCCAAGGGTCAGAAGGGGACTCTGTGGCATGTCGTAGAATAATGCGTGAGGCCCCGATGATTTAGACTCTTCAGAAAAATCCATCTCTGGCTCCAAGACATAACGGTAATAGCTAACAGAAACATCAAGTAATTTATCATTCAATAATTTAATGGCAGAACTTCTTAAAGGCCGATATTTTAGCTGCTTCTATATGCAAATGATTCTGAGATTGAATACCTATAGGCACATAATTAGAAGAAGTCAGCCCTCTTCCTGCTGTACAGATGTACGCACTTGATGGGAGCACTACGAAATATTTTCTATTAAAACAGGACCGGCCATTTTCTGAGTAACAAGTGAACTATTTAATATGTACCAAAGTGAGTTTGACCAAGATTACTAAAGCTATTACTAATCTCAATAAAAATGCAACAAATTGAAATTTACAATGCAGAAATATTGCCTCCCGTATACAATAATTACACAAAGAATGCCTTGCACTCCGTAAACCAGCATGCATACCTCTTCAATGGCATCTCGGAGAGCTTCTCACGACAATTCAAGAAAACTGTTATATTTACATTCGCAACTTCATGCAGAACCTGGACAAAGTACAGCAATGGCAGAAGATTCCAGAAAAAGGAAAGGAATGTTGAACGGATTAATAAAATATGCAAGCATGAAATAGAATTCCCTGAGTTCAGCTAAATATGTATATTTAAGTTATACAAAAAATCAATTGCTTGAAGACAAGATTCCAATGTTGTAATTACAAAATATATTAAATATTAGAATATCCCAGTTAACTAGACTTCAAAAATAAAACCTGCACAAAATTCTATGCTCAACTCTACCACCCCTGAACTTCTGCAGTAAACTTCCATTCCCCCATGTGCTTGCTATCTGGATAACTTTCTGTGTGAAATGCAACCAGTGGAATCAGCGCATTCATATCGTAGCGCCCCTGAATGATCACTCGGAGGAACTTGCACTTGTAGTGGGTGTACGCATGTCCCAGAAAAACAATGAAGCGGTCAGCTGCAGTCAATTTAAATCATGCCACAGACATGTATATTTAATGCAAATATACTCAACTATTTAGAATTTCATACCATAATAAGGGGGGTGTACTTCTGTGCAGCTCTTGTTGTGGGATCAAGAACGGCAACAATTTCAAAGGCGGGTCCTTTGGACTTTGGCGGGATCTTGATTACACTGTGAGACGTGCTCAAGAGAGCGACATCCTTTCGTGCTTCCTTCTGTGGCACCGATAGAAGCAGTGCTTCCAATTTCATGACAAGATCAGAAGCCCTAGAAAACATAATCCCTTTAATGTAGCAAAGCAACACAGCAAATAAGCAGAAGTGTCGGCAAGATTTGTGTCCCCTTTGAAATCACAGTTTTCAAAGTGGTTCTACAACAGTTTATATAATAATACAGATCTATAATTAGACGAGAACCACAAAGGAATTGAGGATTGCCAGCCAGTCACATCTAGGGTTGCCAGATATCTAAAGTCGAAATACGGGAGATTTTTCCGCAATCAATGCGCCCACTCCATGGTCCAGTTCGTTGTGAATAATTATGGCTAGAGCTATACTACATTACAGTATACTATAGAGTATAGACTAGGAAAAAGCAACACTGTTCAATGCACTGCATCATCTGCATGTAGTGAATCAATATTACAAACAAGTTATAAAAATATTATCATAGGCCTCCTAACGAGTCGTCCTAAGTTCCTATTCCTAACGTCAAACGGTTTACAGCCTTACAGTACATAAACAGGTAAGTAACAATTACGAATATACACATTTTATAGGCCCTACTCTACACTCTGTAGTATAGTCTGTAGAACTTTGTACGCCCACAGACTTTTTTGGCTACTTCAGAATCACGAAAATATAAAAGTTGTAGCAGATCGGTCATTGTTATTGTGCTCAGAACTCGCAGCATGCTGCTTAACATCGCTAAGACCGCCGTGTGCTACGGAAAAGTATTGCTTAGAGATTTACATAATGTAGGCCTATAGTAAGCTTTCAAAGAATTACCAGAAACACTGCAGAGGTGCGGATATACTGCTGTCCATGTAGGTCTGTACTGGCAGAAATATTTATTCTTTTTGGCTGCTACGGGAGCGTCCGAGTCCATCGCATTGTCGGTAACATTCTTTTTATTCGACATTTGAAAACGTGAGTCACGCGAAAACGAAACTCGTGACGTCATGGATATGCGCAGCTGCCGATAAAGTAAGTAAGAAGCAGAGGGCATTGCTGCCTGCCTCAGAGCCTCTTTTATCTTGTTTGATATTGTACTAAACTAACTAATTGTACTAAACTAGAGCAATTGCTTCCAAAAACTCTAATTTATTTGTTGGGTCTCAATACTACAAGTAGTTTCAGAGTTTTATTTTACGTTTTATCACGCTGGAAATGTTGTATTGTTTCGATTTTAAGTTGCGTCTCAATTAAGTCTATTGACCTAGCCAAATACGGGAGATTTGGTCTCCCGTGTGGCATCCGTCCGGGAGACTGGGCTGAAATACGGGAGACTCCCGTAAAATACGGGAGATCTGGCAACCCTAGTCACATCATCTTCCACACAACTTATTCAAATGCACCTGGCCTCTGAACATCAGAGAGAGAGAGAGAGAGAAAGAGAGAGAGAGAGAGAGAGAGAGAGAGAGAGAGAGATCCAATACTTTAAACATCAGATTAAATCATTATTCATTATCAGTCAAACAATTCAGGCATTGTTTTTCATTTAGATCAAATTAAAATGCCACATACTTTGACTCCTCCAGGCCAAAAGTCTTGACTTTCTTCTCAATTTTTCCAGCAGACGATGCCATCGTAAACTTCTCCAGAAGATTGAAGTCTTCTTCTATGAATTTTTCACCATCCTTCAGTGGCCCAATAACCTAATTTAGTAAGTTAAAGAAGATCAATGGCTTTGAAAATCCCATTAATATAAAAATATAATAATATAACAATAACAACAAAAAACCAAATCTTCACACATTTAATTGTATACAATTATTCTGTATTAAATACAGATGTAATGGTAGATGATGAATTCATGAATTTTGTCCTGGTCACAACATCAACAGATAACTAAATACAACTCTGGCACAAACGTGTATGACTACCAGGTCAGAAGTACCGTACTCATGGACAACAAGTCTAAACAATTTAACACTATGGTGAATTTTCATGCAGCCCGAATACAAACCCACACACCATGCCTAATGGACAAACAAGGCGAGCTGATAACCTGAAGCTTGCAAGCAAACAGATCTGCAAGCAAATCTGAGCATGCAAATCTGAAAATATATAAAGAGAGTCAGATGTGTCAATGACAAAAGGCAAACAAACAATTATTACTCTGCCATTAGTAATGACTCCTCTTTGGCCAAGTTTGAATTCCAGCACTTTGTGACAGAAAAGCCGATGCGACTGAAACAGAGACACCCCGAAATCCTTCATCGCCGATTCATAGGCTGCAAAATCCATATTCTAAACAAGCAAAATTCAAAGACCATCTCACATCTGTCAAAATGAATACAATGAGGCATATAGTTTGACCACTACAACAAAACAATGGTGATAATAGGCAAATCGCATGATGTCCCAGACTAAAATCATATAGGTATATTGGGGAATATTTTTAAAGAATGAATGCAAAAAACCTAATTCTAACACTAAAAATATGTAAGAGTGCAAAAGTTCAAACTGGAATTTGAATTAACCAACATAAATCACAACTGCTTACATGCACTGCTAGCTCTTTTAAAGTCAATCTTCCATTCTTGAGTTCGACAAAATTTTCTTCTTTAAGAAGTTTCGTAATAAAGCTCTTGGCCATTCCAGGGTTTAGTGCATCCAGAGCAGCTTGTACAGCAACAGATACGTGAAAATCTGACTGTTGCTTGCTACCGGTCGGAAGGTCGTAAAGATTGTGGATTATACCAACACGTACGCTGTTTGTATGTTTCTGTAAGGATGAAAAGCATTTAGATATAAGCCATTCAGAAACATCAATTGATCAACATCAAAGATATAATGTAATGTAATAAGGAACTTATATAGTGCCCGCTATATTTCTATTCAGAGGCAATCCTAGCTCTAGCCGCTTGATAAGAAAATGCTAATCTAATTGTTATTGTTACTGTTCATGTCAATTTATATAGTGCCATAACATAGCAAGGGCCAAAGTCAAGAGGGCTTTATAAGGAGCGTGGAAACGAAATGTTGAATAGATACGTCTTTAATTTGCTAGCGAACTCTCCAAAGGAGGTGACAGACAACACGCTATCTGGCAATGAATTCCAGAGGAGGGAATCTCCGCGTGAGAATGAACGTTCTCCAAACTTGACGGTCTTCACAATGAACTGAGCATGGGAGTAAGAAGTGAGGCACAAGAAGAGGGAGATGACCCATTCCAGAGAGAAGAGATCCGGTATTCTGAATGACTGATGTAGATCATGTACCACTCTGATCACTAGATCATGTACCACTCTGTTAGAGTGGTACATGATCTAGGGACATGGACATCCACATGGTCAACAGGGCAGAGCAAGTGAAGCAAAGAAATGGTGAAAAAGTTCCGTAATGTAAGAAGACACCTAACCTCAAAGTGCTGCAGAAACAAGAATTACTTGTTTATGCTTATTATGTAAGTCTCCAAATAGCACACAATTACACTGTACAACATCTTTGGTAAATGATCTATCTCTCTTTCAGTTGTTGCATCGAGACTGCAGAATTCAGATCTCAAATTTCAAAACCTTTTTGCGGTCTCTCTTGCTTCTCCTTCATAAGATGAACCAGTTAAAATTACACCGACTCACTGGATATATCAACCTTGCACTGCCACGTTCACAATTCAACTATTTCATTTAACAACCGTCAAGTGACACCATGAGCACTCCATTCCGAATTCTGAAAAACTAAAATGTTCAGAAAACTGTTTCATATAGACAGTTGCTAAAATTCTAAGAAAGAAAATATTCACACCGACCAGCTGCTTTACGGCTTCATATAAGAATTCACGACCAATTGGCGTGTCAAGGTCTGTAACAATCCAGTGTGTGACAGGCCTCAAAGCAGGTTCATCTATTCAAGAGAAAACAAATACAATATCAGGAATTTAAATACTAAGAGTCCTTATTTTTCAAGCCTTTAGAAACATTATGGCTAAAGCAGCAAAACAGGTGAATCTTCTACCAGCTGTTAAATCAGCTACTGTATTAACTACAAAACTTAAAATAATTACAAACATTATTGACAATGGTGCCATTGAAAACAGAACTACAATAAACAAGCAAGAACTAATAGTCCAATATGCAGTCATAATAAAGAGAAAATAAGAAATACTGAACTATGATCTTAAGTACTTAATTATAAATAATTAATGGCTCATAATAATTTACCAATTATGAAATAACATGTCTCTGTAATAGTGTTAACCCCTTTACCGGTCATTTACTTGTAATGTAATGTATAATGGACGCACATATGAGTCATGGCTGGTCGAGGGGTTAACAGGGCTCTTAGTTTCAATTTTGTCTCCATTACCAAGACTGTCCAGCATTGGGTATTCAAAGTGACCGGATTCTCTCTGGACTAGGCCGACCCATCCAATTGTGTATCACTTGTAACTTCCACTTCAATAATTCAAAGGTAAATATATAGTTCTGTACTTGAACGAGCGTAGGGTCTGGCACTGATCTCTGTGTACTAGGCAAGCAGCGACGAAGGTGGGTTATGCCATTAATCTAGAGTAGCTTGCCATTGCTCTCCCTAGACTCACGTTTTACCTTTGCAGCTTAATGCTGCTATCGATTTATCAATGCTTAAGCAATGAAAGACTAGATCCCAGGATGGACACCAAGCAGGCCTCTTCAATTCAAACTAAAAGCCTTGTTTTTTTAACCAAGCGACTCCAAAGTTGGAAGCATCTCAGAGTAGAATTAGAAGAGGCGCTACACAAATCTTACACTGCATTATGTTGCAAAATGTGTTAAGGCAAACACACCTTTCTTGGATAGGTACTTCAGTGAAGCAGCAATAGCGCCAGTCAGCTTGCCCGGGTTAAAATTTTGGAGTCTCACAGGATCCAAAATTGCAGTTGAAACTAAAAGAATTGGTCACTCAATAAAATAATCAACTCCAATAAATAAATAACAGTAGGGCATTACAAATTTAATGTGTTGATGTCTCAGGATCATTTTCATATAAAACATGACAAAAAGAAAACATCCTTTTATAGAAACATTCTCTCTCTAAATTCACTAAAATGATTTCCTCCTTTTGACAAAAATAATAATAATAATAATAATAATAATAATAATAATAATGCATTTCAAAAATATGAAGCATGTAAATATGGTCTATTAATTCCATCTATTATAAGTAAATCATCTTGTAGATAACTTTAAATCTTTATTATTCATTATTTGTTTTCTCAGCTGCAAACATTTTGACAAAATTTAAAAGATTTACAGCCATAAAAAGCCTGTGATTCTTTACTCACGCGCTAGCTGAGTCAGATCGAGGTACTTCTCTGATGTTCCTAGAATTCTAGAGTTCAACCGAGGCATGACATTAGACCTAGTCATTATATAGTCAAAGGTGTCCATGCTGTCTTGCAAAAATCCCTGAATACAGAAAAATCAGCGATTAACATATACTTCTGTGCAGTTCATATGGTTGAATTGAAAACTACACTACAATCACAATACCGTAGCAGTCAGTAAGAAATCATAAAGTAATGGAAACTTGCGACACTGGCCATTTGGTGAATTTTTATTGTATATATAAACAAACTGTCTGCTTTCTTCAAACTGGAAAAGAAAATCTCCTGTTCTTAAACTTGTTATGTTCATTAAACACATTTCACTCTAACAATAAAACTTGAAAGATATTATGATGAACTAATAAAGAACCCACAACTGGTAGTTTTCATAAGGATCAAGAGAATCTTCTAGTATATAAAGTATGTGATTTATATAAAGATACACATGCCACTTAATGTTGACAGCTACAGTCACATATTAAAAACTGCTGGCTGTACGCCTCAATCTACTAGAAGAATATAGTAAATGCTGCTTCATAAACTAAACGCATTTAATTTATCATTGCTTTTCATTAGCTGACCACGTCTTTTTCACTTGAAATGAAACTACTTCATAATAAAAGTTTCAAGCAATGGGTAATTAACTACAGTGCTGCACCTAATTCATTTAACAAGCCAAAATATTTAAATAAAGAATTATTCTATAGAAAGCAGCCTTAAATCTGGTCCATGATAAACAATAAAGCCAACCACAACAAAGTCAATTTCAAAAGTATTACAATACAAGTACCGGTAATTGTCGACCTTATTCACTACTGAATTCTATTGCATGGCAAGTATCGATGAAAAAATCAGTAATCTCACAAGCATAACAGCTATAGCAAATGCATTCATGAGTTACGTACATTATAGACTGCTTTTTGAAGCTCTCCTGTCAGTCGAAGAATTGTCCTGACCACAGTCTCCTCAAATTCATCGCGAACTTCCTCCTTTTTCAGCGGAACTCCGTTGATGAGAACCCGAGGCAGATCGCCAAGACCAGTTCTGTCAAAGAAAGCTGCACTTTCCTGTCACAAAGCAACACACACGTGCTGCAATAACAAAACTTCATAACTAATCCACTTATCGTCTCGCTAAGCGGTTATTCAAAATGAAGTCCAGGAATCTAACTGATATCTAACGTAATTTAAATTATTCATTCGGCAAATCATTTGACCTAAAATATAACTTTAGTTTTAGTAATTAAGAGACAATAAACATGTGCATTGCAAAGACATATCTGACTTCCAAGGAGAAACAATGACATTATAAACACCTTATGCTCTAATAAATGAGAAGTCCTACTGTATTAAAAAAAAGTAATTGCCTTGTTAACTGTGGCATACCCTTTTGTAAGATTTAGAAGTTTTAGACAAACTAGCAAAGTCAGGTGGCAAATGCCGGGGCCAGTTAAAAGCTGCAGTTTTCTGCCATAACATGACCAATAAAACATTTAATAGGAGCATAAGAAATATTAACAGGCAGGAAATATGATTAAATCTATATTATTGTGCCAAAAAGAGTCAATGATGTCAAATTTTAAAATGTGGTAATGCAGTGGTAACTTTCACTGCATGCACACAGTCATCTTAGCATTTTCTACTCTTAACAAGCTATTGCAATCCCTCAGGTAATATTCTCCTAATTTTCACAGCATTTGTAACCAGTTGCTATCAATGCTATATATTCAAATTTTCTTGGTGTCATCTGAACTCAGTAGAAATGAACAAATCTGAATGCATGACCCAAAAAATACATATAAATAATTAATCAATAATTAATCTTCATTTAACCCCAGTAAGCAACGTTAAGCGCGGTTAGTACTTGGATGGGTTACCATCCCGGGATCTAGCCATGGTGCCAGTGGCCAACCAAGCCGTTCATCGCTTAGGTGTCGATAAATTGGTAGCAGCGTTAAGCTGCGAAGGGTAAAACGAGAGTCTAGAGAAAGTAATGACAACCCACTCTAGATTAATGGTGCAAGCCACCTGCGTTGCTGCTTGCCTAGTAACCGGAGTTCAGCACCGCCCCCTATGCTCGAAATCGAGTATGGGACTACCTATACCTTTATATATATATATATATATATATATATATATATGCAAATAACAAAGATGAGCAGGGTTAATAAAACCTGTTGCATTGATAGTAAGCATATGAATCAGTAGAAGACAGCCAAATCCAGGATAAAATAACTTATGTCTACCTTTCGCATGCTATCATACTCGCTACCGTCAGCAACCACGCTCTGAACTGTCTTCTGATCTGTATGGCTGTTAAGTGCATCAGTAATCAGCTGCAGAGAAACTTCTTCATCTCCTATTTTATCATATATCTAAGATGGCAAACAACAACAACAACAACGACATGCAACAATAGCACGGCAACAAGGCCACAATCAACATGCAGAACAAAATCTGCAACTAAAAAATGCACTTGAAAGTAACATTCTGTTGAAATAAAACCTTCGTAATAGAAAATCTTCCAGCCAAGATGCATCTAAGCAAACAAGCAAGTTTGTTAGTTTCAAATCATCATTTCCCCAGAAAATCACTCATCGACTGTATTCAAAATCTCTGCTGATGGCGTTTTGCAAAATGCAAATCGAGGTATGGATACAAATTGTAAAACAAATAAATGGAACAAAATTGACTACGAGTTTCGTTATGAAGTCTAGTAAAACAAAAATTCTACAGTAAGACTATTTATATTACAAGGATAGATCTGATTTCATTCTAATCACTTAAATAAATAAATAAAAAATTCAACATTACATAGATGCTATTCTCAATAATCTGTTGCTCTTCAGATACTTTTACTGAATAGTCACAGGTTCAGAGCATAGATACATCTATGGCTTTATTTTAGTTATTAGTATGGCTAATATATAGTGTATTACTACAAGCAATGGTTAATACAATTTTCCAAAAATGCTGCTTCTCTTTGTTTTGTCATTTACCTGGTAGTCATTTATTTGGCAACTACCTATGCCGTAGATGACCAAACCACATAAAAATGTTTTGACTAACAAATATCAAATATCTACGGTAGTCACTTGTCAGTGTTTGCTGGGAAAATCAGTTTTTACAACAAACAGTCATGGAAAAATACATTTACCAACAGCATACCAGAAACCATGATCATGGTAAGTGACTGCAATTGAACTGAAATTATATCATGCAAACTCGTGTCATAACAAAGTCCTGCTTCCATTGCAAAATCATTGTGCAACTAGTACTGTATACTGTAATTTCCAAATAATAAATAAGCTGCTCCCATAATGGAAATTAGGAGAAATGGTCTCTCTCTTTCCACAGCTAACTAGGCTGCTTTGCATTGGAAGCCACAAGTGTGAGTAGCAAATAATTCAAAGTAACATAAAACAAATTTCCTGCTCAAGTATAAATTGCTAAAAGGCCGTGAATGTTAACATGTAGCTCGATACAGATCCACGTGACAAATCTAAAATATCATCTGCAGCTTATACAACTAAAATCACAGCATGAAAATTTCAAACCTGCAGGTACAACATATGCAATAAGCCAAACACGTCATTTGGTAAAATAAAGGCATGCAAGTATAGTATCAAGTGAACAGGAGAAGCGCAACAACATAGAGCAAGACAACTGGGACACATCGTCTGAATTACCAATCTCCGTCCATTGAAAATCGCACTGAGACCAAATACTTCATTGGCATTGGCTGAATAATCACTAGCAAACTGCTTTATAACAAACTGTGAGGACACTTCCTCATTTGGCGGAAGTCTATCGTAAACCTGAATGAAGTAAGACATATTTTGAAAATGTAAGACAACTGTAAAAGGAATGATTACTTGCACGCAGGTTTAAAGAATTCATAGATTTAATAAACAAAATTCCGAACAGAAAAACCTATCCACCAACTAATTGCAGTTAGAAGGAAAAGAACATATAAATGATCATATAAATAAGGTCAGCAGAGCTGCCCACTTGCAAATCAGGGACATTCGACAAATTCGTGATCTTGTGCCAAAATCCGCTCTGATTCCTCTTGCTAACGCCCTTGTCAGCAGTAGACTTGATTATTGCAATTCCCTTTACAATGGTATAAAGGTACACTCCATAGGCTTAGCGCCCGTATGGAGAACTGAAGGGTTAGCACCTTCAGTTCTACATAGCAACGGCTGAATGAGGGCGGTTGCCAACCTTTCCCTCGCTGCCTTTCCTTCCACCGAGTTAACTCCCAATGTACTCATTCACAGCTGACTCGACTGGGGGCGCCTGGAACAGAAACAACCGAAAAGTTTCTGCCGCGGCCAGGAGTTGAACCACGGACCTCAAGATTGGCAGACCAGTGTGCTAACCACTGCTCCACCGCGCACCCCTTTACAATGGTATGTCAAAATCTAATATGCAAAAGCTTCAAAGGATTCCGAATTCTACTGCCCGAGCCATTACAAAACTCGTAAGCATGATCATATTAAACCTGTTCTTCAAAAGTTACACTGGCTGCCGGTCGAACAGAGAATTGTATTCAAAACTGGTCTCCTGGTTTTTAAAACACTGCAATCTTGCCAACCTCAATATTTGAAATCTATGTTGAATCACCCGAAACACCGCCAATCAACAAGGTTTGCTGATTTATTGCTATATGTACCTAGAACAAACACTGAAATTGGTAAAAGAGCTTTTTCTATTTCTGGGCCAAAAAATCTGGAACTCTCTCCCTCTGGCTTTCAGATCTTCCAATTCATTGAGTATTTTCAGATCCAGACTTAAAACACACCTCTTTCAATTGGCTTTTCCTCCATAGTCGGTCTTGCTCTTTCCCTCTGACTGATCTCTGGAATGGCCTGGTCTTTTTTCAGATGGATTTGAAGTACCATCGATTGATACCCTTGGGTATTAGAAATGGTGCCATAGAAGTGCATAATTATTATTAACATTGGGTCTTCAAGTTTCAAAATGTTGCTGTCTTCGCTAATAAGGTGGAGAGGTGCCCATTAGGCAGATGTATGTTGTTGACCACAACAGATGCAGTGCTTTGTCTGCATGTATACACACGCGTGACAGAGACACATGCTGCACTGCACAGTTTCACATAATTAATGTATGTCCGTAAAACACGAATAATTGATAAAGAAAACCAATGAATTAGACAAAGTCCTAATCAACAAACCAAAATTACAAACGCAAATTATATAAATGATGATACAATTGTCAATACACAATTATATTTAATACAACACCATTCAACCCCTCAAAATATCTGGATAAGCAAAAGAACAATATTTATATTTAGATCAAATAAAAAATAACAGCATTTGATATGTCTCTAGTCAAGAGGTAATCATAAGGCAAAAAGCATCACAGCTAATATGTAATCCATAAAAATGTTTAGAAGCACGCATCACAATGCCTCATGTCCACACCAAATTATTATTATTATTATTATTCAGGACGATTTATTCAACGCCGTACGCATAGCTAAGGCTAAAGTCAAAGGCGTCTAACAACCAAACGAAACTTTAAACAGGTGTGTCACAAATGTGAACATCATATCTTAATCTTGAGCCCCCAAAATTCCTTGAATGCACAAGAGTCTGTCATAATATGCCCACTGCCATCTTGAAACATAAAAACCCCCAATCATGAAATAGAAAATCATTTTAAAATATTCATAAACATTTAATCTTAAACATTACCAAATTTGTATAACCCCAAAATATCACAACATCATAAGATCCCACTATAAGGTTGCAAAAAATCATAATGAAAAATTAACAACTAAAAAATTAACTAATTCCACAACTAGCTCTTGTTACTGCAATGAAATAACATCTAGCAGGTATGAGTTTTGCTTACGTCAGTTAGAAATGATAATGCCTTGACTGGTCCGTCCCTTTGAGATATGAAATTGAATGCTCGTAACATGGCGACGCCTGCATCAGTGTTTCCATCAACCGATTCATCTTGATTAACCACAAATACAAGTCCAATCCTAAGGGAACAAATTCAGAATTATGCACAATGGAGCTTAAGTCAGTTGTTATTCCACAATCAAATATTTGAAAGCAAATAAGCAACACTATTAGCAGGGCATAATCAATGATCCTTTTAAATTTCAGGTACCGGTAGTTTACATTACATTACAGCAGGCGGAAAGATGGCAGAAGTGGTTACACGCTGGGCAGGCATGCTGACGGAACGGGTTCAATCCCTGTAGGAGCCCCTAAGGTCGACTCAGCCTTACTCGCTAGAGGGTGGTTGTAACATGAAACTGAGTAGCAATGGCAACATTGCGAAAGTAACCATGGGTTCGGCGGAACAGGCTGGCCATCGTCCATCGATGTATGGCTTAGCCACCTATGGGCTTATGACCACAAAAATGGGACTCAGCACCGGAACCTATGGGCATTGAGCCTAGAGGGTTAAAACCTAACTTTTGAAAGTGAGTAAAATCTCACAAATTTATATAGCTCAATACCTGACGGGAGCACTGTGAACATAGAAAGCTTCAGCCATTTTAATCATTGCACTTGACTGTCTATCAGCTGGATCAACAAACAGAACCTACAAAGCAAAGGGTAGTTGTGACATCTCGACGCAAAATGCAAAGACAGAATACATAGAAAACATGAATAAAATGCAACGGGGAAATCTTGAAAAATAAAACAACCCAAATTCGACATCTTTAAAAGCTGCATGAGCCACAAAACAATCTTTATGGCCAGTGGTGTGCAGAGGAGTTGGGGTGGGTGGGTTGGGTGGTGGTCCCGAGCATCCACCAGATAGGGGCATCCAAATTGACTCGGCAATCTTTTTTTGCCCGTCAACATTTTTTTAACATGAAAACCCTTACAAATTATCGATTTAGCTCCAGGCACCCACACCAAATAAGGGCATCCAAATTGTCTCGACGACCTTTTATCCTGCTCGTGGGGCATTCAAATTAAATTTGGCGCCGGGTGTCCACCTCTCTTGGCGTGCCACTGTTTATGGCAAACTAGAGCTTACATTTATTATTATAAAACTAGAAAATGTTTCGTCAAGCCAGTGAAATAATCAAACTACTCAACCATATGAAACAGATTTTTTCTAATGTGACGCAGCATTCCAGGAAATGTTGGTCGCAGAAGATCCTGGACACTAGATGGCCAGCCAGCGTACTTCCTGTCCCGCTCCAAGTCATTTATATACTGTAAACCAAGAAGTCATGAGACTTACTCTCAATAAAATAATTTTTTCAGAGAAATACAATACAGAAAATATCACTAAAGTTAATACATAGATTTAATATCAATGAATTAAGTATTAAACACAAGGTAGATATAACAAATTTTCTGGATTCTTACACACTGCAACAATCGCTTAATGCAACAGAAATGAATTTCTTATTCCTTTCATTCTGAGTACGTGACCAGTCCATTTCATTCTTCTCAAGAACAAGAGGCAAGAACAGAGGTGATCAAAATTATTAACAAAATTTCTGGTCAGACATAACACAAAAAGTTAAGCATAATTTCGAATACTGAACTTTAATTAAGCATCCCAGACTTTTATCACCCTCTCACAGAAAGCATAACTGAAAACAAATGCAGATCAAGATAAAGGCACGCTGCAACGCAACAGTAAGAAAATCTCACAATAACAGAAGGATCGCGAATATCAACAGCATAGTTGGCTTCAGTCTCTTGGACGTCAATTTTAAGAAACTGCAACGATTCCTGACTGTCGAGTCTATACTGATGGCCAAGTGCATAGACGCCTTCCATCAGACGACTCTCGGACATCAGCGTCTCCATCAGCGTGAACACATCGTAGATGTCCAGGTCAGCCTGACGACCGTTTAGAAATAGAGCCGAGTCTCCAGGAGATAAACCAAGAGAACTTTCCAGTAACTACAACAATCAGACAATAAACGGCTGTGTGATAAATCCTGTATACTATTTAAAGACAAGCAGTAAAGACAATAATTGCTGAGTTTAAAAAACAAAATAACGCCAAAGGCATTTACGCAATGCACCCCAAAATACACCAAACAATTAAACTAGATTAAAACGGCACAAATGGTAATAAAATCATCACAAACCTTCTGGTTCTGAAGTATTTCACTCCTAAGATTTTCGGAAACTGAAGTCTTCACCAATGTTCTAAAAGAAAACAAATTTCCTTAAATACAAAAAATGATATAAAAAACTTATTCAATTTGAAAATCAGAACTCTTAATAAATTTGCTTAAAGAAAACGACAACAGATCATCTATAGGTAGACTCTCAGGTCAGGCCAGGTCTTTGTCCTCTAGCTGTGTCTAGCCATCGAATTCTCCACGACATCTCTCCAAAGTTCTCTGTCCTTTGCTATTTCTTTTAAGGTCATTTGGCGTCTTCCGTCAATTTTTCCGTTGAGATTCAGTCCTGCCATGTGCAGATTCTCTTCCAATCCGTTCACCCATCGTCTTTTCAGTCTTCCTTTAGATATTTCCCCTCTGGTGTGTAGTTGAAAATTTGTTTTGGGTTTCTTATTTCTTCCATTCTGAGTCCATTTCATTCTTCTCTTTCTGATTACTTCCATGATGCTTGGTTGCAGTGTTCTCTCTCTAACTTCTTCATTTGCTATATGTTCTTTGTATCCAATCCTTAGTATTCTTCTAAGCCATTTATTTCCTGTTGCTATTATTTTTCTGGATATCAAAAGAAACAGAAGAACTACAGGCAGAAATAAGAAAATCTAAAGAAGCAGCCATGAATCCTGGTAAGGGTGGAACCGAAAAGACTACTGAATTAAATGAATTAAGAATACAGCTAAAGAAAAGATTAATCAGGGATAAGAATAAAATGTTGGAAGAAATGGCAAATGAGATGGAAGATGCTTACAAAAGAGGAGATAGCAAAAAACTCTTTGCAAATGTCAACAAACTAAGTGGAAGCACAATCACAAAGATAATAAGCATTGAACCAGTTAAGGATAGAAATGGAGAAATATTAACAGAGAATGAAAGGATCATGGCCAGATGGAAACAACATTTTGATGAGATACTAAACCGCAAAGACCCTAACAACACAGAAGAAACATTTAATGAAATCGATCAATCAGAGGATAGATGTAAATTAGAGGATGAGTTAGAGGATGAAGACGATATCACAATGGAAGAGATAGAAAGGGCAGTGAAACAGATGAGAAAAAAAAAGCCCCAGGACTCTGCAATATCACAGCAGAAATGCTCCAAAACACTGGTGTATATACAATCAGATGGCTACATCGGGTCATAACAGCAGTATGGGAAACCGAGAAAACACCATTAGACTGGAGAAAAGCAATTATAATACCAATACACAAGAAAGGAGACAGAAAGGAATGCAACAATGCCAGAGGAATCAGTCTTTTAAGTGTACCAGGGAAAGTTTTCACCAGAGTCATGTTAAACAGAATAAATGACACAGTGGATGAAACTCTCAGGGAAAACCAGTGTGGATTCAGGAAAGGAAGAGGATGCGCTGACCAAATCTTCATCCTTCGACAACTCATTGAAAAAAAACTAGAATTTAATGAAGATTTGGTTATGTGCTTCATTGATTTTGCCCAAGCTTATGACTCAATCTGGAGAGAAGGGGCATGGAAACTCTTGGGGAAATATGGCATTCATGCCAAAATAATAAGGCTAATTGAAAATTTATATAGCACAGTTTTAGCATGTATCAGAATTGATGGAGAAGAAACTGAGTGGTTCAAAATTAAAACAGGATTTAGACAAGGATGTATTCTATCACCAATACTCTTCAACATTATATTAGATTACATCATGAGACGGATTGAAAACACGAATGGGTTGGGAAACATCTCTAAAGCCAGGAAACATAGATGATGCAGAATATGCTGATGATACATGTCTAATAGCAGAATGCCTCTCAAGGATTGTAGAGTTAACACTGGCCTTAATAACGGAGAGTGGAAAATTTGGACTAAAAATAAACACTAATAAAACAAAAATTATGCCAATTACAAAAACAGTTGGGGAATGGCCAATAGTATCACACAACGGAAAAGAAATTGAAATAGTGAAGAATTTTGTTTACTTGGGAAGTGAATTGGAAGCAAAGGAGGCTCGGACTTGGAGATTAAACGAAGAATAGCAATGGCAGGATCAACCTTCAACAGGCTACATACCAATATTTTCAAAAGACATGACATTGGGATGAAAACAAAATTAAGAATTCTCAACACTTGTGTAATACCAATACTAATTTATGGATGTGAATCTTGGACCATAAAAAGGAATTTGAGAAAAACTAGTAGCAACAGAAAATAAATGGCTTAGAAGAATACTAAGGATTGGATACAAAGAACATATAACAAATGAAGAAGTTAGAGAGAGAACACTGCAACCGAGCATCGTGGAAGTTATCAGAAAAAGAAGAATGAAATGGACTGGACACATACTCAGAATGGAAGAAATAAGAAACCCAAAACGAATTTTCAACTACAAACCAGAGGGGAGAAGATCTAAAGGAAGACCTAAAAGACGATGGGTGGACGGTTTGGAAGAGGATCTGCACATGGCAGGGATGAACCTCAATGGAAAAACTGATGGAAGACATCGAATGACTTTGGAAGAAATAGCAAAGGACAGAGAACTTTGGAGAGATGTCATGGAGAAGTCAATAGCTGGACACAGCTGGAGGACGAAGACCTGACCTGACCTGATTATTTTTCTCCAATTCTTTTTTTATGGTCCAAGATTCACATCCATAAATTAGTATTGGTATTACACAAGTGCTCAGAATTCTTATTTTCGTTTTCATCCCAATGTCATGTCTTTTGAAAATTTTGCTATGTAGCCTGCTGAAGGTTGATTCTGCCATTGCTATTTTTCGTTTAATCTCCAAGTCCAAGCCTCCTTTTGCTTCCAATTCACTTCCCAAGTAAACGAAATTCTTCACTATTTCAATTTCTTTTCCGTTGTGTGATACTATTGGCCATTCCCCAACTGTTTTTGTAATTGGCATAATTTTTGTTTTATTAGTGTTCATTTTTAGTCCAAATTTTCCACTGTCCAGATAGATAAACAATAGCAGTTGTAGACATTTAAACATAGTAAATGCAAGCAGTCAGAAACACAAGCCCAAAGTCAAAGTAAAAAAACTATTACAATGCAACTAGGGAATGATTTACCGAGCACGGCTAGGAAAGTTTTGACTGATATCCTTAAGCACGGTCAAAGCCGTTTCTGTTTCCACAGACATGATCTTCTCTGCTGCTTGGAAGCTAAGATCTACAAAAAAGATAAACTGTTAAGTGAGACCATAAATCGAAAAACTTCCATTTAAATCCAATCTACATCAATTAACGAATAATCAAAACTTTTAGACTAGGCATTTCATGACCCAAATTGTTATAACCAACCATATATTTCACTTTCCTAATGACATCCACATTTTCCAGAAAATTATCCTAAAAATCGAGCCAAACTGTCACCATACAAATAAATCTGGAAACAAAATGAACACATATTTTACACCTTGTAACTGCCAGACTTTGAAAGGTGCTAAATCGCTGGTACTGTCAACAAGATGCTGTCGAAATTCTGCAAGGTCTTTCTTTAGATCAGGATGAAGATCTCTATAATACAAGAACACAACTAATCCCTAAACCAAGCACTAAGTCAAACCATTCCTGCAAGTGATTCAGTTTACTGCTCTGACATTAATTTACATGGTCATTCAGCATTCTGTAGTCATTTCAAATACCTAGCAGTCATTAAACTTCAGACAGGTAAGTCACCAGTCCAACTCAGCTCTTCACCATTCTGGGGCAATAAACAAATAAAAGTGCTGGGTCCAGTCAATGGTGAGTTCCAAACTTGAGAAAATGGCCTACATATATATATATATATGCCAGCCTATGTACTTATAAAAATAAGAAAGTTTATCAATACTCCTTTAGAGATAAAGACAATGATTACTACAACCTTCTATAGAATTCTCTCAGGAAGAAAAAGCATGTCTATTAATCTATTAGCTTGAATAAAAAACATTACAATATAGCAGAATTCTCAATCAATCACTGAATCAGCTAACCAGTCAGTCAGTCAGTCAGTCAGTCAGTCAGTCAGTAGTCATCTGTCCATCCATCCATCAGTCAACCAATTTGCACTAATAGGTAGAGTATGACATAACATAAAATTGATAAGTCTACATTATATGATCAGTTGATCACAGCTAATGAGAAAAAGTACTAATATCTATAGCTGTGTCGGGCAACTGGTGTACCGCGGTATCCCGGGGTGATGAAAAGAAATTTCAAGGGTGCCGTGAAAAATTTTGGAATTTAAAAATTTTAACAAGAAGAAACTGATAAATGCATAAAACTGATAAATTATAAAATAAATAGCAATTTCTTCATCTATAGAATGTATAGATTCTATACTAACTATAGTCTATACTCTAGATTATTTTATAGTTTTATACTATATTAACTATACTAGTTTTACTAGGGGTGCCCTGGTGGAAATTTTTTTAATCAGAATGCCTGGGACCAAAAAAAAGGTTGCCTGACAATGATCTACAGCCTTACTTCAGTGTTGAGAAGATAAAACCTTGAACTTCATCTTCAACACTTTCATCCTTTTCTCCTGTCCTGTTTCCATCACCTTCAGCACAAAACATACAAATACATTGTATGTGAAAACAATATAATAAATACAATGAATCTGCAACTGTACTACTATTAACTAATACAATATGCAAGGTACAAATCAGATTTATATGCAACACTACATACAGTAAGAGACAATTAATATGCAAGGCATAATTTCCAAGGTTACACGACAATACGGTAACATATATCACACGTCGGTGGACGTTGAATACTCTGCTGATAAATTGCTTTATCAAGTAAAAACCAATTTGAGCGTAACATCATGCAAACAAGTAATGCAAGTAAAAAACTACCATCAACTTTTGTATCATCCTTAGCCTTGTACTCCGTGCTCTTGATCGCCAGTTCTACTCCATATCCAGACAGTCGAACCTTCTTATCCTGTGGAGTCTATCAACAGAATAAAATCAACAGTATTTGCATTACATATAATTTAACCAACAAATTCCAACTTATATATTAATTAACTCAATAGAAGAGCCTTTTGTTTATAAAAGAATACATAAAACTTGAAAAACACATTAATTAAGTATATAAGTAAACCAAGTCATGTCGTGGTGCATGCCATCATCACCATGAGGCAGTTGCTTCCTGCTTTGAATGGGGCATAGAGGGTCTGATCCAGAAAGGACACTCCATATAGTTTTGTTATATAGCCAAGGTATTTTTGATCTGCCACATTTTTTATGCCTACTGTTATTACCGTCATCACAGATCCTTCTACGGTGTCTTTGATGTTTCTCAACCATTACACCAACATACCGCACAGTTTGTGATTTTTACTATGGTTCAGTAATAAAAATTAAACCATATTAAAACCACAAAACCACATAACTTGCTAAATCCAATCTTCTATAAATATAAACTTCTGACATTCTTATAATCCTAATATTAAAAAACTTTAAAGGTAAAATGCAGCATTTAATATAAAATCAGAACTAAAATCCTATTTAAAAATATGTCTGATGTTCTCAAATACCTTAACATAATGTCTGAGAATGTAGGTGACTGAACCTTCATCTACTAAAGCTGCAAGCTTATTGTGCCACTCGCTAAATGCATCAGTTCCAAGCTGAGCATACAGAATAACTATCACATCGTGATCCTTGATGCCTTTGTAATAATGATCGTTTTTAATAACAAGTGGCTTTGACCTAAAAGATATAAGAGAAACTTCATGGTAAGCCATTTATTACATAAACATTTCACAAACTATCCATCAACCCACCTTTAAGAGATACAACAATGATATTTGAAAATTTAATTCTGAAAAACAAAGCTTCCATTAACCCTTCAGCCGGGGATTAAATTTTAGACACCGTAACTGTACCGGGGAATTAATTTTTGGAAAAAACGTTATTCCAAAATGATAACTGTAATTTTTTCAATTTGCGATATCTCAGGCTATATAAGAGCTAAGAAGATGAAGTATAGGTCATTGTTTAGCCTTTTAACTCCTCTTTCTATCCATCCATGCAGAACAAAGAAATTTTGGGGTAGGGTCCACTCTACGGGCAAAAATAACACCCCACCCCACAAAATGTTCAAAGCTCCATAGCAAAAGTTTTTCAGTGGTGACCCCCATCGGATGAGCGGCAAAGTTGTAGACGGATGTCAGTGGAACAAAATGAACCAAAAACTTTGAAAATCGGTCAACATTTGGTGAAGATACCTGAAGTCTAACCTGGACACCTGTGTCAACACCTAAGTATTGGTTACGAATTTTGAGAAAATTGTGTAATTTTTTTGAATTTGCGATATCTCAAGCTATATAAGAGCTAATAAGATGAGATATATGCCATTGTTTAGCCTTTTTACTCCTCTTTCTAACCATCTGTGCAAAACAAAGAAATTTGGGGGTCGGGTCCACTCTAGGGCCTAAAATAGCACCCCCTCTCAAAAAAAAAATTCAAAGCTCGGTAGCGAAAATTTTTCAGCGGTAACCCCAATCAGGTGAGCGGCAAACTTGTAGGAAGATGTAGGAGGAACAAAATAAATCAAAAATTTTGAAAATCGGACCACAAACGCCGAAGATCTTCAGCCGAAACTCGTAGTTTACTACTAGGCTTGTCCCAATTACTGACCCCTCGGTCCAAAGACCATATATTTCTTTTCAACTAGAGCAAATCTAGCTAAAAAATAGGTGACATCTATCGAATGGATAGATAATTAAGCGATTGATAGCATAAGACATATCAGATACGTCGCGCCCGGCACAGGAACCACTACGAAAGTGACTGGACGTATGGGATACGTTGCGCCCGAATACGGTAAGATAACGGTGGACGTATGGGATACATCGCGCCCGTTTGACGGGTTAAAATATTGTATATTACATGCATTAAGTCAGCTCAAGGCTGGTTTAGTAATCAAAAATTAAAGATTTTAGAAAATTTGAATTGTATTGAAACTAGCCACTTAAGCACTCATCCTTATGCATAGCCATAGCCATTGCCATCATCATCATCATCATCACCACCACCACCACCACCACCACCACCACCAACTGATTATGGTGGCATATCTGACAAGTGGTTCTAGGGCAATTCAGATCGAACAATTCGGAGGACAATTTGGAGCAAAGTTTCACCGAGTCTAAATAAATGCTAATCTCGCATTGACGGTTGGGTGATAACAATTTTCAGTGCCTTCGATTGTAGACTGTTGTGCTAGATTATGAAAACCGGAATGCAATCAAGTACTTAAGAGGATGTAGCCATAACATCAATTTATTGAATTAACTTCATTATTCATCGAACTTCAATACAAAATGCTCAGTATCATTATTTTTAGACACGATAATCATTTATAAAACAGGTTGTATAACTTTCGTGGCATTAGTTATAAAAAATTCTTCCATCGGGGCGATATTAGTCCTTCTCCGAATTGTCCGCTCTGAATTGTCCGTCACCGAATTGCCCGGTCACCCTGACAAGTACTACTAGGACACCTTACAATTAAAAATACAGTATATCTGACAACGATCAATGTTCTGGATAACTACGAACAAAGACAGCAAGAAACAATGTTGCCATTGAAACCAATTTTTAAACATTAACAATTGCAACTTATACTAATTTTAAATCAGATTTTATATTAGAAGAGACCAAAAACTCAAATTTAATTTACACAAACCGATAAACTTACTGGTTTCTTGCCAAATCAATGAAAGCTTTGAGAGCGAATATCTCACAAGTAACAAGAGTGTTGATTTCAACAAATGCCTCACAATGTGATGGAGGATTTCGATCACGAGCAATCTACAGTGTTTATAACACAGAAGGGCCAAGACTTGAAAGATGATCATCATAACTGCCACACTGAATGCTATAATATTCTCATTAGAAATATAGTTTTACCATTACCAGAGGCAGGCAGAAATAACAGGAGAATGAAAGGAATTTATTTGCAGTCTCATCTGACTTTCAGCCTTGAATGGCTAAATGACTAATAGCTTCAATTTCGGGTTAGGACTTCTCTACCTGGTTATACATTTCAACCGTTGGCGAAAACATTCGGAGTGACAGAGCAAACTTAAGAAGATTCAGTTGGAATGGTGACAGTAGAGACCCTGCAGTCTCTAGGACGAGATCATACTGCGACTGATCATTATCTGCAATATAAAAATAAAATAAAAAGTAAAGTTTATAATGGGCAAAGATGAAATTAAGAAACAGCCATATATAGATACATGACAAAACAAATGCAAAAAATATGCTTAACCCTTGAACTGCCAAATACTTTGCAACTATATGCAATTGGACCCAGTATACTTGGTTTCGCAGTTTAAGGGTTAAAAAAAAATGAAATGTCATAATGTTCCAAAAAATAGTCATACCTGAGATTTTTAACTAGGATGGTCATACTTGTATAACAAAATTGAATCCAGGTAAATTATCTTTAAACATCCATAAGCACCATTTGAAAGAAGAAAATATATTTTCAACTATGGATTCATGAAAACGACAAGACCTAAATACACTAAAATACCAATCTAGCAACTGATGTGTGACCAAACAGAATTCATCATTATATCCCATTGTAAAGGTAGATGTCCACGAACACCAAAAAACAAGAAACCCTTAATATTACTCTTTTCATTACATTACACAAAACATATTTATAACTAATCGGATACACTATTCATGAATACTCATTTTCCATTAAAGAGATCCATAACAGAAGTCTACACAATTTGCCACTTAGGAAATAAAATTCAACAGTTAACAAATTCATCTGACTGATTGATTCATTCATAGTCTTTCTGACCGCACAATAGCTTGGCATTGTATTCAGCAAAACAAGTGCTTCGGTCTTCGTTACTGCTGCTTTCCCATTTTTGCTGCCCATTCACTAAGCTTCTGTTTAAACAGTCAGTGTTTTAAAAACACTGACTGGAAGTGCAGCCTTAGGTCTCCATACAGTCAACAAGCATATTCAAACTTCAGACATTTACTGAAGCTTTGATAAGCCCTTTCATACGTCAGTTCCACAATTATATCACACAGTTTCTCTATTTGTTTCATTTGCAATCTGTTCCCAGTCTCTTTCCCTCTCTTCAGGCAATTTGGAAGCATCAAGACATACGCAGAGCAGTCATCTTCAAAGAGAAACTTAAAACCTGGCTATTCTGCAGGAGCTACTTGTGATTTCTTGTGTTTTTGTAATGTGTTCACGCAGTTCTTATAGGACGAGTTATCACATTAATCAGTACGTTGTACTACTACTACTACTACTACTACTACTACTACTACTACTACTACTACTACTACTACTACTACTACTACTACTACTACTACTACTACTAATAATAATAATAATAATAATAATAAAAAGAGTATTCTTCAGAAGACTTTTGCAGTGTTGCAATAAGCTATAGATGGTGTCAGGACAGGAAAATCTGTCATCATAAGAGGGATGTCTTTCAAACAGATGAGGCTCTATCCATCAAATAAATCTATAACAGAAAACCCTCTGGGAGTGTCACTGATGTGTTGATATAAGTGCATTTACACTGTAACCTATCTTATAACAAGGCCATACTGGATTTCATTATGCATTAACTTATAATAACACAAGCATATCTTACAGTCAATATAGCTGAGCTGCGTCTGACTAATCGGAGTGACAAAATTCCAGAAATGGTCATTGCTCTCTTTTGCCAAAAATTCACTGAAAGCACACAAAACCATGCTTAATAGGTAAGCATAAATTAAACTGCATCATGAAAACAGGAGTCTATATAGTAAAAAACATAAAACCACAACAAATGCTAAATCAATACTGCTCTTTATTACATGGTACAAAGATCATTAAACAGCAGGAGCACAATGATAATAATAGTTGGCTGATGTAGTGGCAATGTAAATGACAATGCATAGACTAAAGCACTGGTGGAAATGCAAGAAGTTCTGGCTTAAGTCCTGGATCTCAAATAAACTTACAAGCCATGAGTATCCACATATCCATGTAAGTCTGCCAAATAAAGTGGTACATCTGGTAAAAGGGTACAGCTAAAAAATGTTTGAAATTCAAAATCATGATGCAAATGCACTAAAAATGCTTAGCATGGTTTCAGAGCGAAGAGTAATTTCAATCAATTACTCAATCACTCAATCAATCAACCTGATAGTGGCACCAACGATGGTGCCACTGTCATAATGCCTAGAGCATCAGACAATGGCAAACCAAATCCAAATTCCATAAGAGCCTTGTGAAGCACAAAGGGTCAGTCAAGATCAGTGGGGAAGCAATCTACAGTGGATAAGCCAAGCCAAACAGGCGTGTTTTAAGGCAGAATCCGTGTGCAACATACAAACAAATTTGAAGACTTTGCACACCCTTAGACTTTGAAAATTAAACAAAAGAGCATATTGTCTGAAATCTCCGAGTGCCCATATAATTAGTTCACCCTGGCTTCAACTACTTCCAACAGGAGAGATTGACATTGAAAACAGCCTGGAATAAAAGATTTCACTGATACAGTAAAAAGAAATAAATTGAGATGGGCTGGTCATGTTCAGCAGAATGATTCTGATAGCTGGAGAAACATGGCTGCAAACTTGTTGTCAAGATTCAGTTTTTCAAGACCCAGACTGCACCCAAAACTTTCAAAAGTGAGTCTTGAGACATCTAAAGACTGAAGCTCTAGTTTCAGGATACACAACCATGCATGACTGTACAGAACAGTGGTTTTCAAACTTTTGGACCAGTGATATCTAGCTATTTCCAGGCATAGCTTGCAGAGACAAGTATTTGTTTTAAATAAAATTTACCATTTACAATTTAATCAAAATAACAGACAGAACGATAGACTATTTCAACAATGGCAATACAAGCTAGTTTCTATTGATGAGCAATGTTCAGTTAAAGGCATCATTGAATAAATTTTACTTAAAATTTTATTCATGCCAGAACAGTACTGTTGCACCACGCAATGGTAAATAAAGCTTGTCAAAAATGCTCTAGCAGACCCAGCCTTTACTCTATGGTCTATAGAACAAAGTTTGAAAACTGCTGGTATAACCGACCATATATAACTGGAACTGAAGTAGTAAAGACAATGAAAAACTTGATTAGAGAAGGGTCATTCCGTGTCAAATCAACACAGTCATCCCCATGAGTAATGTTGAAAACCATAATATTAAAGTTTTGGGTCAACCCATGTCCAGACTATGGGTCATGAAACTTTGGTCAACCGGTGCCAACTTGCAACACTAAAACTGTAATATCTCTACTTCTATGATATTTGCACCAAACTTTAAACATTGTTGCATACGTATTGGTCGAAATGTCAAATTATGTGGTACAATTGCTTCTGTTCTTTTGGTTTTCAAACTCTTGGTGTACCTGTTGATTGGCCCAGATAAGGCTTTCAAAAAGCTAAAGTTTGGTGCAAAGATCATGTCTCTAGCTATCATAGAAGTGGAGATATTACAGTTTTAGTGTCGCGAGTTGGCACCGGTCGACCAAAGTTTCATGACCCATAGTTTGGACATGGGTTGACCCAAAACTTTAATATTATGGTTTTCAACATTACTCATTGGGATGAACAATTGTGCCAATTTTCGTCAAAATCTGAGACGGTGACGTCCGATTTTATTCAAAAGCGTGTTGATTTGACGCGGAATGACCCAGAAAGCTTAAGCTTAGCACAGAAAACTACAGAGGAGGTTTGACCAGAAGGCAAATAGAAAATCGTAACAATTATGTCATCAGCTGGTTTGCAAACTGCAGTCAAAAGATACATGTGCTACAGTTTATACATCACTTGCAGTAGCAATAAGAAATCTAATCAAATGTATGTTATTGCTCCAATAATGGCTAATACACTTGCCTAGCCTCTAGCATAATCGGTGTTGACTTCCATTGTGCGTCCAGATTCACTTTCACAAATTTTGACTTTGAACCACAGCAAACGGCAACAAAATTCCATATCGTTAGCAATTTTAATATCTCCATCGTCTGAAATTTATTTTTAAGAAACACAAGATAAAAACAACAAAACAACAAAATGTACAAATTATGAAAATTACGGTAGCAAATGACATGTCTTGATTTCATGATGATGGAATGGAGCTTAAGGTAAACTAAATACAGACTTTTGAGTAGACGTGAGCGTAAACGGCGTAATGTATCAGTATGCGGCACAGACGCAAGTAAAGAAGAGCACACGTGTTCTATAGCACAATTAAACCTGATAAAACACATGTTTAAAATGTTCAAGTTAGATCATGGATTGACATGTTTTTAAAATTATTTCCTTCTTTCCCTTTTCAAGCAAAATAATAGTGCCACGTGGCACTTATATACACATGGTTGGAAGAAATCTGTGTAGCTCACTCAGTGATACGCATGGTCTATGTAGCGATTTCATTTTCCTTTCTTTCCCTTTACTTAATAATACTTTAGATTCTAGTGATCTACGTATTGTGCTACATGCAATATATAAATGTTCTATATTTTATTGTCTCTATGGCACTTTCAACGGAACTTTTAATTTTGTATGGACTACTTTCGGTTACACAGTTCGTGCTCACGTCTACCGACTTTTGTATATGCTCAACAGAACAAAGTGGTAAAATTAATACTGCCAGAATATTTTGAGATTGGTGGCCACGTGGGGCGAATAATACAATGCACCATTAGCCTATGCCAAGGCCAAAGCTTCCTGCTACCAAAATCTCTTCAAGAGCACCAAATGCAACAACCATTCTGCATACACACATACAATTTTAAAGGCCTGATTCCAATCCAGATGATTCGAATGAACGTTCGAATGATTGACGCCTTAATAAGACAGAAGCCTCGATTGGACCAGGTAGGGCTGGAGACGAGCGGCATAAGGTATCACTACGCGAATATGTATAGGTTAGGGTTAGAGTTTCAGTAGGGTTTAGGGTTAGTGTTATAGTTAGAGTTAAAGTTCACCCTAACCATAACCCTGACCCTAACCCTGTCTTTCAGTGTTTACGGACTACTTTCGGTTACACCGCTCGTCTCTAGCCCTACCTTGGACCATTGGGTCCAGTGGACATCAAAATAACGTGTGTGGCACATTAGGCTAATAGTCTACAACATGCATTCATCTTAAGTTCTCTGCCCTAAGGGGCTGTCCATTAATTACGTCAACAATTTAGGGGGGAAGGGGGTTTGGAAAAGTTTGACAGTTGTTGACAGGGGGAGGTCAAGAGAAGTTGACGTCAACAATTTCACTTTTTTTAAATAATCAAAAAATAGGAAATCACCACCACATTTTGACACTCGATGAGAAAAAAGGGAAAAATGATCATCACCACAAAAATAATAACCTTGTTATTGGGACCTGTCATTGATCTTGGGGGGGGGGGGTCAACAAGAGTTGTTGATGTAATTATGGGGGGAGGTTAAGTGAAAGTTGACAGTTGTTGACAAGGGGGCGGGGTCAAAAATTGCCCAAAAATTGTTGACATAATTAATGGACAGCCCCTAAAGCAGGTCCTGGTTCCCATTGGCGCCATCCTTCTCTGTCAGCAGCTTGGGTCTTTAATCCTTTGTATCCGTCTTTAGTCAGCATCCAGTTCAGTAGAGATGTACGTGGTCTTCCTCTGGTTTCAACAACATGCATTATATGTTCATATAATCTACTCTGTCTTGCATAACATGCATCACGTCTACGGCGCTAGATAAACCGAACATTCATATTTATCTAAACGTCGGAAAACTGCATCAGGAATATACATCGAAAAGGATACAAAGACGGCGATAATAGATGAACAAAACGCCAGATTAACTTACAATGGAAAGCGTACGTGGCACGAGACGATTGAACAGCATCGAAGCTCCGTTTAACTTAACGCAGAAGAGCGGCGGAAATAAATAGCTCGTTTATAAAACACACCTCTACTTAATCGATCATAAAAATCGTTTGATTTAACGACAGAAGCACAAGATCCATTCAATGAACTACGTACAACTTACTATTGCAAATAACGATCTACGCTACTTTAGTTCACCATATGAGATCCGACGCTGGTTCCCTAGTTTCCTTTATAATTGCCGATTTTCATAAAATATCGCTGCAAATTACTAAAGGCGACTTATCTGCTATTCGATGGGATTTAAGTCTTATTAGATTAAGCATTTATATGTTAGTTTGAGCGCCCGTGAATAAGCTGGTGCATCGCGCCAAGATTCCGGACAGCGCTATAGATTTTTCGTTTTTACTTGCTTACTTACTTATACGTGGTGATTAATACTGATTATATTACAAAAATTATGAGAACTGAAATTTAATATGTGTGATGTTTGGCATTGTATACTGTGGAATGCTTTTGCAGAATCAAGTTAACTTTCAGTAGTGGACAATTTAAATAACCCAGCCTCGCTGCCCTATGGATTTAATGATAATTGCATGGCTGACCCATACCATACACCTAGCCTACAGCTATTTAAAGATAGGCCAAGCACCTAAGAATAAGCAGCTACTACGTACAACCTTTAAAACACTATATAAATCCATGATTTTTACTTATTTACACTTAAGTTACCTTTAAAGTAATGCACATTAGTGACATTAGTATTAGATTGGGCATTTATAGATACAAAACAATTAGGCTGTTTTACAGATACAAACAGTTAGGTTGTTTTATAGTCTACATTATGATTACATGTATACTGTGAAGTACTTGAATTTAATATGAGCTGCTATGGCACCATATATTACACAGTGTTTTTTATTAGACTAAAAGATGACAAGTGTGACGTGCTAATTGGTTATGTTTCAGTTCGAAGACTGGGTACTTTGCAGATAAGTAATATAATTATAATTACCAATTATTATTATTAATTATTATCAAGTAATTTCATGGTACATTTTAAAAAAAGCATTTGAAAATTGACAGAAATGGGTTCAGTGCTCAAGGCATGTCAATTTTCCTCACTGATCTGCTTAATTATTGTCCAATGCATGCACCAGGAAACCTTTGAAAAGCAAACAGAGACAAGTACAAGATATGAGAGACAGACAAGTCTGAGACACAAAAGATGAAAGAATTTTGAGAACAGTCAACATTGCAACATTAGCTGACTCTGAATTAAATATATTTTTCATTTGATTTTGACATTTCATTTCATTAATCCCACTGAAAATGCAAATACTCTTAGTCTTTGAAAAATTCACTTCTTCACTTATATAAATCGTATATTGCTAATTAAAGGTAACATCAATGTCAGATTTCAAATACATTTAATTATGCTACACAAATATCACTGCAATGTGAATATGGAATGTACCATAAATACTAATACTACTGAGGGAGACATGAACAATATTACAACACTGAATAACTATCTACACAACAACAAAAACTATACGATGAATGCAAAAATGATGAAAAGACTAATTCCAGATGAAAAAAATGACAGCATGCATCTATAAACTACTAGACAGTGAAACTTTCATCAAAAAATCTACTAAAAAAGGCTACTTATTAATAAATCAGCCACTTAAGAGTGATTCAGAAAAATAATACAAAAACTGTATTGCTTCATAAAAAAACCCCAATACCAAACTGACATCCACAATAAAAATATAATCTACTCAGTGCACAATGGCCAAAGATTGTGTTTCATGTGTTTAACCATACAAAACTCAGTGTACGGTAATTAATTTTATAGTGCTAATACATTAATCATAAGTTAAAGGACGTTACAGATTCATGCAGCACCTTCACAAGGCAGACACTGGAACGTTTACAAAGATTCGCACTAATGTGACAATAATCCCAAAGTACAAGACATACTGTGCATCTACAAAATACCTGCCTGTAGATTGCACCAGGTATTAAAATAATGTAATATTCTCATAAACACGGCAGAATTTTACACATTGGCACATCACAACTCTAAACTTCACAAAAAACAGCAGAAAGCCAGATAGGTGATAGGTGCTATCACATCAGAATGATAAAATAGAGCTTAGAGTGTTAGAAACATGTGAATTCAAAACTGAGAAAGAATCTATGACATAATTATGTATACATTAGACTAGAGCTGTACCGATTGCACATTTTGCCGATTGTTCCGATTACCGATTGTTCCGATTGTCAGACAACCGATTGTCTTGCCGATACCGATTGTCTGTCTAAATCTCCAAATCGGGTATTTTTAATGAGCATGCACTCAAATAATATACCATAAAGGTGCAGCGTAAAAGTACATGTCTTCAGACTTCGACATGCAGGTGCAATTCGAGACCTGCCAAGAGACTCAATGCAGAATGTGTGTTTAATCATTAATGAATATGATTTTGCCATTAATACTGTCTTATTATGTCAAATTTTAGATGTCTATATTCACATTGTAATCTACAATTTTATATCTGAAATTGTGATTATGAAAGTATTCATTCATTAAAATTTAAAACACAAGTGGTAGTCAGATAGAAGTAGGCCCTAACTTATTTTGTACAAACTCCGATGGCCAGTTTCTTCTTTTTCTATCGATTCTTTTTGAAAGTTTGTGTATGCAGCTACGTGCTTGCTTCTCAAGTGCTGAACCAAATTTGATGTATTAAAGCCTTTGGTTTCATGACCACTTCGAGAGAAAGTTGATTTGCAAAGTTTGCAAATGGCTTTACAGCTGTTCAGCGGACTTATAGTGAAATAAATCCAAATGCAGCTTGTCTGTTGTTTCGACATTTGTATTTTTACGCAGATATTTTATTTATTATTTGAGTCAAATATATGTAACGTATATCCTATTTAAGCTGTTATATAACTGTATGCATTAATGTATAAACTAAAATTCGTATTAAACCGGTCGACAACATGCGAGTTTTGAAATCAAACTGGCAGCCCCATCCACTGTCACATAAGCCCATCTTGATTGACGTACGTCTCCGCCAGAAAGACGCTAATGTTGAAATTTTAAACGTCGACACGGGCAGTTAGCTTTTGAGACTAGTAGGTTGTAACAAGCGAAGCTACACTAACATTCAAATCATCTAATGCATCTGAGTAATTTCGACGAAATCAGATAAGATCATCGGACCTAATCGTCTCCGACCGAGGGTGAAGAGATGCCGACGAAGTCAGATCGGACGCTAATCGTCTCTGAGTCTCCGACCGATGGTTAACAGATGGCATATCTGACAATCTGGTCTGACATTAACTGCCCCCGACCGACTATCGAATGAAGGATTCAAGATAAGCCGGCCCTCCCTCGTTCCTCCCTCCATCGACAGTTCTACGAGCTCACAGCCGCCACCGACCCCCAGATGGCGCTAGCACCCACCCAAAGGAAGCGACCAAGGAGTCTAGACTCCCAGAGGGCGACACTCACCAGTCACCACTCACACCGGCCTCGGCACCCAGAAAAAATAATCGGTTCCCCATAACCGATTGTTCCGATTACCCTAATAATCGGCCCGAATACGAATATTAACGATTAATCGGTATCGGTGCCGGATTGGCTCCCGATTACCGATTGTTCCGATTGTCCTCATAATCGGCCCGATTGTGAATGTTCCCGATTAATCGGTACAGCTCTACATTAGACCAACACTGTGTAAAATGAAAAATATAAAAATAATTTCAACCACTAACACTTCTAGGAATTGCGACTTTCGAAAATGAATCTCATATGTTATCCTGCAAAGCACACATCATAAATTGTTTTAAAATTTAATCCAAGTTTGAAGTTAAAAACAAAATCATCATAAAAATAGATACATTCATTGAGCTCTGATATGAGAACCAAATGTTGAACATGAAATGAAAATGCTTACTGTAAGACGAAAAAACAAATTGAGACTCTTTTGAACACTGTATAAGACTAATAAGAGCACTGCAGCTTCATCCAGCAACAGGTATATAAAATAACCATAGAATTCAGTATTCGCATAGCACAGAAAGAATATATCAGCATAAAGTAAAACAAGAAATTAAGCCAACAGGCCTAAATTAGACTAGAAAATAAAACTGTAAATAAGGTAAAGGTAGTCTTGTTTCAGAAAACTTCAATCACTTCTGAAAAATATTTCTAAAATACCTTAAAATCACAAAATTTTAATAAATAAGCAATGACAGTGCAAATATTTAACCAAGTAATAACCACATCTAAACCATTTTTGAACAAAGTTCAATAAAAACTGAAAAAAACATATATACCCCAGTAAATAGATGCACAGAATATAATCAAATAGTCGTCAGAGATATAAATCATTCAGCATTTAAGCATAAATTGATGACATTACATTTTACATTCATGAAAAGAAACCAAAAAAGAAATGTTTTGAGGAATGAATTCTGATCACAATGACAGGAAAGCATTCTAATGGCTGCTAAATTTTGTCATCATTCTCCCTAAATAATCCCTTATAGCACATAACCAAACTTTGTTCTAAATCAACAAAACAACCTAATATTGTAATACTGTAATTTGACAACACACATAAACTGTATAAATTAATCATACTGAACTGCATCTATGTCAGTTATATCTTTTGAAATCATACACCATCATATTACTTTCAAATCATTAAACAATCACATTTCCTTCTGAAGATAAGCTGAAAAGTCTCTGAATACTAACACTGTTCTCACTACTTATTTTAAACTGAAAAGTAATTTCCAATGCTTGAAACAAGTTTTGCAGTGAAACCATAAAGAGGTCTACTTCAAATAATATCATTTCAAAATTGGGTATGTCACTCATACAAGAATAAGAAAAAAACAATACTCGAAAATTTTTATGCATCTTAGCTTTGACATATTGACAAAATTTCTGTAGCGGGTTTATCGTTATCCAGTAAACCAATAATGGACACATAGCATTAGGCCTTAGAGACAAATATAACATTAAAAACAGCTTAACCAACCAGAATGAGAAAACACTACAGTAAATATTATGAATACATAATGAAAAGAATAATAAGAAAACAAAAGTAACAAGCTAACATTAATCTGAATGATATATGCCTAAAAGGTTCAAAGACAAAAATTTTAATGCAAATCATAGCTGAGTTCAACTTCTCAGACTTTAAAAACTCAACCTGATCTTGCTATTTTTATTTATTAAAACATTTCACATCTAAAAAAATAAGGTTTTGCATCAGACAGACAGAATAAAAAATCTGATCATACATACATACATACATACATACATACATACATACATACATACATACATACATACATACATACATACAAAGTGAGATAAATACTGCTGACAATTATTGCAAATAGCATATGAAAATATGTCTAGAAAACTCAAAACTGAAAATAATCATTTATACTGAATTTCATACTGATTTTGCTAGGTGGCACTTTGGCGTGTTTACTGGTTTTTGGAGTCGTTGTGGATTACATTACATTACTGCACTAATATACTTCCTAAATATAGAAGTCAAGAGCTTCAAAGTGGGAGGATTAAACACTCTTTGGGGTTTTAAGCAACAAACTGCCTAATCATTCTTAAAACTTACCTAATATGAAATTAGTCAAATCCTTAAACAGCCCAAATAATGTGTGAAATTCAAAATTCATTGTATAATGTCAAATACAGCACACAAAATGGTAACTTATTGCTATTTTCTTCATACACTAATCCATGAAATAATAAACTCTTCAGCAAGATGAATTCAAAATATAAAATCATACGCTCCTCAAAATAACTGACAAATTCTTTCTAGTGATAATTTAATGAGCATAGCCGTGAAGGGGAAAGGGGCCCCAGCCCTCTATTTGGACCTAAACAGGTTGTGAGGTTCGTGCAGAGTGATGAGAAAATGTTATCAGTGAAGGGACAAGGAGATAGCTGATAAGCAATCAAATAGTTTGCAAATATGTTCCAAACCTGTAATTTGAATCCAATATTTCCCTAAATTTGTTTGGCTGGGACTCTGTCCCCGGCCCCGTTAGAGGAGGTTGCAATGGTCCCCCAAGCCCACTAGCTGGATTGGAAATAATCCACCTGTAGAAAACTTAGCGTATTCCGGAACTATGGCTATCCCAAATAAATAATCTCAACAAACATCAATCAACATTGCAAAGATAACATCTACAAATATGTACACTAACAACTACAAAGGAAAAAACATCCAACAGATGAAACAGCAAATCCAAGGTATAGAACATGTTATAAGCAAATCATGCACACACACACACACTTGTGCAGACACATGCACAATATATATATATATATATATATATATATATATATATATATATATATATATATATCTAATCTGTAACAAACAAATACATGAATGAAAATCTGTGTTAAACATGTTACTAATCCAATAGGTAATCTCTTACCGCAAACAGACTTGATAATTTCAGAGCAACTGTTGACACACTATGCTGTCTTATCAATGGAATGCCATAAAATAAGCGGTGCTATCAAATATTGTTACAATGCCTACATTTTATTAAAATTAATAGAAATATAACTTTTATACAGATGACCCAATCGCGATGCATAGGCAAACAACAATTCACACAAAAGAAAAGCATATTATTGAAGGTAAATTGTCACTTACAGCAGTTAATTTCAAAAAAAATTATTTTGAATCGTCACCTTGCACTATGCCCAACACTCTATGCATTATCACCTCGTTTCTTGATGATGAGGTTGCGTTTCCACTCAGGAAGAGATTGCAGACGCTCAATCTCACCTTCTTGTCGTTTTTTCGCTGCTTGGTAAGGCGCCTGCAACATTTTGTTAAAACCAAAGTAACCTGGATAACATGATACTAATTTATACAAGCAAGAAATTGTGACTACCGGTATACCTGATTTATGTTAAAATAAGAAATAAATAATAATAAAACTTTCTAATTCAATAAAATAATCACCAGTGTAATATATTCGCTAAACAAATGAATCACAAACAAATCATCGTTAAATGTTTTTACAAGGATAGTATTACTAATAATAGATAAACATGCCAAATAGCTAACTGCTTAACATCTTAACCGGGATCCCTGAGCCCAGTTCGTCCAACATTATCTGCCGTTATTTGGGCCTAAAGTCCGGGACATGTCCTGTAGGCTTCCTAGTCGTTTGTCAATTGTGGGGCAGAGCATATAAGATACATTTTATGCCAGAAATTGCATCAGTATCTATTTATTCAATAGGTGACACCTTTTTTAGTGTCAGTAGGGCTCTATGTCCTAAGTAATAGGTACTCTTTGGGACCGGGGTGTAGAAAATACCGCCAAGAAAAACCAAGGGCTGTTCAAGTTAGAAGTAATATATCTCTACCAAATGTGGTCTGATTTTCAAATTTTTTAAATTTATTTTGTTCCACTGACATTCCCCTACAACTTTGCCACTGACACAAGTGGGGTTACCGCTGAAAAATACTTGCTATGCAGCTTAGAAAATGTTTTTGGCTATTTTAGGCCGTAAAGTGGACCCTACCCCAATTTTGTGTTGTTGGCACGGATGGTTATAAAGAGCAATAAAAAGCTAAACAATGGTGTATACATCATCTTCTTAGCTTTCATATAGCCAGAGATATAGTAAATTTTAAAAATTACATTATTCAGTTTTGAATAATTTCCCAGCACTTTAACGACATCTAAACTTTAAATCCCTGGTTAAGGGGTTAAGACTATAGTGCTAATCTGCATAAAAATATCTGACCAATTCCTCTTGTTTCTTCTTCTCCTTTTCTATGATAAGACTACGTTTCCAATCAGGAATATCTTTCCATCGCTCCTCTTCCTGCTTTCTCAACAATATTTCATTCTGCAAAGCAAATGCTTCAATTTGAAGTGAAACTAGCAGAGAGAAAGTCTTGTGCAGTAAACTTAACAAATTTGGGAAAATGCATGGCAGCCAGAGTGACCCCACTAGTATTTCAAAGTTAAAGAGCTACCGGTACTGCCATAAAATACAGTAATGTGAACACCAGATTCTTTCAGACAGCCAGATTTTGCCTATCAGAAACATTTCAGTTACTGATTTAATTCTATCATTAACAGGTGTAGTTTCTAAACTTCAATTTTATAGTTACATTTCATTTAAGCCACTATTTACTATTAACTCAATATAAAAGATTTAAGACTTAGGTCCACCAAAACATCATAATTATTACTTTGATATCATATCATAGACTTTGGCCTCGGCCATGACCACGGCATTAATAATAATAATAATAATAATAATAATAATAATAATAATAATAATAATAATAATAATCACATGATCTCCTGTGAATTACAAATACCTTTTATAAAGAGTCTATTTAGGTTAATAACTTAAAATAGATAGCAAATCGTAATTGATAACATATAATTTAAAAACATAGGCAATTTACTGTGGCATCTTCCTCCAGCTGTTTGTTCTTCTTTTCAATCAATGCCTGTTTCCAAGTTGGGCAGTTTAAAGGGATTTCCTGATATCCAGGCAGCTTGGTGACGTCTAAAAAGAATAAACATTGGATATGTCTACGTGTAGGACTAATATATCCTCCACTCCGGCGGCACAGCCTGTCTCACTCTTCGACACACTCATATTGACTTCTGTAGCTCTTTGGCATTTTTTATCATGGCTGCCATCATCAACTCTCACTTATGTGGACAAATGAGCAAGGCAAATTATGACACGGTAAGAGTTGTCATCAAAAGAGAAGATTTCTTCAATCATGCAAATGCATGTAGAGAATATAAAACTGCATACAATAATAACTTTGCTCTAATCACACCAATTACAGCGACAACAGTATATCATCTTATGATGATAAAATCGGTGATAACCATCTAACAGTTTTCCAGTATAAATTATATGGATATAATGACAATAGATTAAATGATACCTCACCTAATATAACAGGATTTCTAGTGAGCTATATACTCTAGCTACAGTTAACTGCAAGATGTCACTGAGTTATGGTGACCGGACAATTCGGAGACGGACAATTCGGAGACAGACAATTCGGAGACGGACAATTCAGAGAAGGACAAAAATCGCCCCAAAAGTTGTAAAACTGTTTTAAAATATGACTTTTATAATGGTTAGGGTTAGGGTGAGGTTTAGGGTTAGGGTTAGAGTTAAGGTTAGAGTTAGGGTTAAACTGTGCTCCGAATTGTCCGTCCCGAATTGTCCACTCCGAATTGTCTGTCTCCGAATTGTCCTAGAACCCTGAGTTATATACGAAAGGTTATACTGAATATTTGGCTGCTCAGACCAAAATCTAAGAGCAAAATAGAAGCCAATGCCTATTTTTATATGCACAATCATAAAGCTAAAACAGAAGCTTTGTGGCGGGGGCACATCAAAGCCTGGTTAAGTACTAGAAATTCAGGTTTGCTGTGATAATATACTTTAGCCAACGATGCAAATGCTTTCAGTTTCAATTGCATTCCCTGTCATCCAGACTTGTTGTCTAGAATCAATTGTTCAAGACCCGGACCATGACAACCCAAGACTGAGACCAAGAGCAAGACAATGCATAGACAACTGGCTGAATTCCAAACAAGAATGAAGACAGATGCTGCACAGATATGATTGTATGCACATTACAAATATTGGTATCTCCTCTCACACAACATCAACATCTCTATGCTGCTGTCTGGGAAATAGCAACACAGCCCAGCTGTGACAGACTGACAAGAAATTTCAAATTACATACAATCACATAAATTGGGCATTTTTCCTAGAATAGCACAAAAGAACAGCTGAGGAAAATCTAGAAAATCACATTGTCAGATGGAAAGAAATGGTTATTTAGCACAGAATGACCAAAATACAATACCATGCATAAAATCTCATTACTGTGATCATATTAAAAAGCATACTGTTTCATGCAAAATTAACAAACATTCTTTCATGAACCACCAGTAAGTAATGTTATGAGTGGTTTGTCACTTGAGCATAGCTGTTCTTATGATTTGAACGAGTTGTGAATTTAACAATTTTTACAAAACTCAGCCATGATTATTATGACAATTATTACTGTAATCTTCATCCCTTTTTATTATGACTAAATGAAAGGAACAAACAGTGTATGGCAGTTGTCAACTTACCTATTGGCACTTCACTATGACTATGATGTATCATTTCCTGACTCATTAACATATCTAAGGATTCCAGAAACAATCGCATGTAAGTTTAAAATAAGTGCATCTGAAATACATGTAAATGCAAATATCATCGGTCAGAATGCCATATCTATACTAATGACAATGCCAAAAAATTTATTTATAGGTAAAAAAATTTCCGTTACTCATTCAGACACCCAAACCTGTTTTCTAGAGAAAAATTAAATGAATGCCTGTCAGATGTCACTGGCATTTCATAATAACGAGTGTGCCACATTCAGCCATATTGAAGAAGAAGAAGCAATTATGCAATTTATCAGACACTTTTAACCCGATCAAATGAATACAGTAAGTTTGAAATAAGCGCAATTACTAGACTGCTTCAAATTTAGAACAGTTTATGAAATCTTGGGTCCAAATTATGCATTATAATTATCATCCTCACTATAAATTCAATATAAACTTTATTTCAGAATCATTAAAAAGTCTGTCTACGTCGAAATGCATGTTACTATTTCAGACACAATCGTAATCTTGCAAAACGCAGCATACAGCCCATAGTGCTCTATCTACCAGAAGTGCTGTCAGGTGGAGAGTTCTCCAATGCCCTTAACAACTGGACACCAGTTTCCAAATAGTTTTCACCACTAGAGCAACAGCCGATGCTTGAAGATCTGTTAGTCACATTTACCAACTCTGCAAATGCATAACGGCCTAAAATAAGACATGCCAGTATAAAGCCAATTCAATATGTTAAAATTTTGGATCTGAACCAGTGGCAGTTCCAGGATTTCTTGGTGGGGAGGGGGATGAAATGAATTCATAGGAATTTGGTGGGGGGGTGAAAATAGGAGGGAAAAAATTCAATAAACTTTGCCGAAAAAGGCTGACAAAACTGAATTTTACCCCTAATTTTACTACACTTTTACCCAAAAAATAGTCTGACAAGCATAAAGGTCATCCACACTTTTCGCCCGTAATTTTACCAGACTTCAGACTTTTACCTAAAAATAGGTTCCACAAGCAAAAAAAGTCCGGTGGGGAAAAACTCATCCCCCAACATGGAACTGCCACCACTGATCTGAACCACCCTATATTATACAACAAGTGGTGTACGTCAATATGGCCAGCAGGGCTCAGAGCAGGTACTACTTAATATATAGAAGTCCCTGTTAAAAGCTGAAGGTCCCGCAAGTCCCCAGCTGGGCTCAGAGCTGAAGGTCACTCGAGTCTTAAAGGCCCTGTTACGCTAAGAGTCAATTTTTTAGCAGCAAAATTATCAGCTCCTGACCTTGTGTCTAAAGTGATTACACAGCTACTGATTATGGAGCCCTACCAGTGGTGTAGCCAAGGGGGGGTTTTGGGAGTTAAAATCCCCTTAGGCTGCTGAAAACAAAATATTTTCTAATGAGTTTCCATGCATTTTTAATTTTTTGACATGAGTTTGGGGGTGAATCCCCCTTGGGCATATAATATAGAATGTAACGGTGTCTAAGAGGCGAGGACCTTTTTTTGCTTAGTCAGGAAAAATCTGGAGATGATAACGTATTTTTGCTTGTCAAGATTTTTTTTTCAAAAGTTGGTGGTGGTCACGATCAAAAACCAAAATCTAAAACCCCCTTCCAGAAATCCTGGCTACACCACTGAGCCCTACTTTAGTGTCTAATTGGCCTACATTTAGATCACCTAGCTAATAAAAATCAAGAAAATCAATGCATTATTCATATGGATATGGCTGTGCAAGACATTGTACAAAGGAATGGCCTGAAGGCCGACAAGAAGATGATCTAGAAAAAACTCGTAGTATCTAATATATTCAGATTAAGTAGAAATAATTCCTGCATTTCTATCTAGATGACAAAATCACGAAAATCAATGCATTATTGACACAGTTGCTATACTTAAAATTTAAGGTTCCATGTCATTTAATCCCGGTCTTTTAATCCCAGTCACTTAATCCTCGAAATTTAACCCCAAGTCTTTTAATCCCCAAGTCTTTTAATCCATGTGCACATAATCCCCATATATAAGAAAACATATTAAATGATGTAATACGAATGAAATAACAAATATTTGTGTTACAAAAACATAACCCTGACTCTAACCCTAAACCTAACATTAACCCTAAACTTACCTAATTATGCAGCTCTGGTCTTAAACTCCAAGGCAATGATTGATGGGATTAAGTGTCTTGGGATTATTTGCTAGGGGATTAAAAGACTTCTGGATTAAGAGACGAGGATTAAGTGACTGGGATTAAAAGACAAGGATTAAAAGACCTGTCACCAAAATTTAAACTGTTTATAACATTTTACTATGATATTTAATTAATAGGGCAGTACAATCATGGGTGACATGTACTGAATGTAACTTTATAATAAACCAATTAAAATAATTACTAGGTTTAATTAATTTAGAAATCAATCTTAAAATATGATGCAATTTTGAAATGCCAAATAAAATCCCAACATTGCAATGAAGGAATTCAGACACATTCATAAACACGTCACCACTATCCAGACCAATGCGGCATGACACATCCTTGAAACACACACACAGGCATGCACATATACACGTTCATTCACGCATATGCATATATATTCAAATACTTGTACAAAACCGACACATTACTTTTAAAATGCTTCATAGCCACCTGTTGGTGATGTCTGACGAATTTTGGCACCATTTGTGCTCTTCCTCAGTTGAATTCCAGTTTGAATCTGGCAGATAAGAGCCTCTCTGCCGCCAAGAGGACTGGAAGTAGTACTCCGATTAGATCTCTCTAGAACACAGCAAAAATGTTTTCCATATTTATTCATGCCTATAAAACAAGGATTCGCATCACAGATTCACAGTCATCATATTTGATCAAAATCATGACAATCGTGATAACCCATCACCTGGAGACGTCACACGATTGTGAAATGGGTTCCCCATTTATAGTTAGAAGTAAATTAGCACCGTTGGAAGGAAATGCTTTATAAGATGCTCTTTTTTTTGTTCTGAAAGATTTAATCGACTCGCTGAAAAGAATTCGATGGAGCGTTCTGGCAGAAACATTAAATCAGTACGAAAAATGGAACCATAATGCACACTATCCCTCATACACCTAAGCAGATCATTAGAAATAACAACAACATAATGCACACCATCCCTCATACACCCAAGCAGGTCATTAGAAATATTGTTTAGCCAATTGCAATTACAATGACATATCTACAAAATTTCATGAGGTAGCTGTGAGTATTCTTAAAGCACTTCAAAATATACAATCATATTTTGCAAAATACCTTTAAGGGCTCTCAAATGCTACTCTTAGAAAAGAAACACAATTTATAAATCATCTTTCAATCGCAGGTCAAATTTTAAATAAATCTACTCACGAGATTCCATTGAAGGCATCATTCTAAACCACAATTCAACCGATGGTACTAAAATTTTCACATATTATGTCTGCAGCTGCTGCAAACTTAAGCGCATATTGTAAAGAAATGATGCTCAGGCTGCTTCACTGTCCTCATCACCAACTCAAATGCTAGACCTGTGCACCTCTAATGGTAGTGATACATACCACCAGTCTTCATTAATTAACAGTCAAACCGCATTGGTCCTCTGCTGACCAGTTAACCAGCAAATGTTCAACATGTGTGCAACCAAAGGAATGGCATACAGGAAGGCAATGCTAGACTCAATGTCAGTAAGACAGAAACACAGAGACAGAATTGCCTCCCCATGTGCAGCTAATGTTCTGTAGCCCTGAACAATTAACCAATCAATCAAAACTGAGGTACATTTTCTCCTAAAGTCCAAAGTCTCATGGTCATTTTTCTCTAACATTGAGAACTTTCAGACATTGCATTGAAATGTTAACAATAAAAGCTGAATGTCTGAAACACCATATCTATTCACTGACATACTTTGAACATGTGCTGAGAAAAGAAGGAGATTGTCTGGAGTAGGAGATCATGCAAGGCACAACTCTGGCTATGGGATCAAGAGCTCAAGGAAGGCTGAGGATAACATGGCCTGACAACATCTGAACCTGGACTGGGCTTTCAGCATATCAAGCCCTGAGAGCAACTAATGATAGACAGCAATGGAAAGCGATAGTCCTCAGTGCGACCAACCCTCCGACTGAGGATGGTTAAAGAAGAACGTGTATCTAATCACATTCAAAATTAAAATGCAGCACAAGTATGCATATTTTACCAGCAACATGTATGTTATTACAACTGATGGAAGCAAAAGCCAGTGATCTGCCAACAGTTGAGTTGAGGTCAATCAATCTGCCAACATCCATGGTGCAACTATAATAATGCTAGGGTATGATGAATTACTAGTGACAAACCATGGTACCAGTATTTAGTTATTGGAGTTCAAGCATTGAATGACTTTTAAGCAAGTTCACATTCACTCAAAATTTCGATTACAATCTGCATTATTTTCCTGTCAAGCTGTGTTGCTATATAAAATGCAGGAAATTAATATACTTCAAAATACGAATCTTAAAAAATACACCAAACAATACACCTATTCCAAAATTACTCACATCTGTCAAAATATGAGCCTTCCAGTGACAATGTAAATCAGAGCAGATGAGATGTAATATTAGGGCCAACAACAAGTATGGTAATGAGTTTAAAATCCTCCCGGAAGAAACTACCGGTAATCTGGCACCTACTGACAAGCATCAAATAGCAGATCTCTACACAGGGCAGATTTCAAGTATAGACTGCAGTCAATCAGCCTTTCACTATCAAAGCACCAGATAGGACTGAATCATTCAATCTCCAGACCAGTGGTAATTATTGCACAAAAAGAGCAAATGCTCTCCCTTCACTAGTCACAACCACCACCAATTATACTGAAATAGGGCTTTGGGGTACAATTGCTTGAGATCAATGACTAGCTAATTACCCGGTAATATGGTCAACAGAACAAAAAGTACAAGAAATTCAGTCAAAATTGCATGTCACTCATCACTGGCAAACAGAAATTTAGCCCCAGCACAGCATACAGGAGCAAAACTTGATCATTCTTTGCCACTGAAAGTTCATATACTGACAAACTGTTTACCCGGGACTGGTCATCAAAAAACTTGCTAATCCAGTTGAAAAATTGCCAAAAAAGAGCCTTTTTGTCTTTTAAGGCTTTTAAGGCTTCTGCATAAAAATAGAATTATGAAAACGAGAACGTTGTACAATGATGGCAGAAATTTAATGCTAACAAAAGACATTTTGATATTGAAATTTACTTTTTCAACTGCTCACATTTTGACAGAACATATTCATTTTTCAAAATTAAGTCATGTAGCAGATATTCAGCAAGATCTTACAAAAATCACTATTAATGTCATGGTAAGTGTAAGCAAGCCAATGCACCAACTTTTGTAGATGCTCTAGGCTAGAATTTCAAAACTCTGATAATCATTCATGTTAATGACTACTTTAACACACCCTAAATTTATTTCAACACTATCTTTTATTGTTTTGCAAACTTTTAACATAAACTAATCAGTTTCTAAAAAAATAATTTTCATTTCATATCTTGATTGCTCTCAGGAGAATCAGATGGAATCAAACTGTGACTTGACAATAAAATAAAAAAGGAAATTTTAAAATAGATTAATAGCTGGATGCAAATCAGGACACAGCACACGCATCCCCTTCATTACAGCCATCACTGACACATTTCATGCACAAAATATGTCCGCCAACATTGCACAAACTAAGCACATAATGTTTGGCAACTGAGTTCTTAAAATGGTCTACAGGGCAAATTGCAAATACAATAAAACTAAAATAAAATAAAAAATAACTAAAATAAAAAACTAAAATAACTAAAATAACTAAAAATAACTAAAATAAAAACTAGAATAAAATAACTAAACTAAAATTAATTCATATTAGAAACAAAGTCTTTACCAACCAATTGTAGTGCAGGCGGCTGGCTGAAGTCTAACAGACTGAAGTGCAGAGGACAGACTGGCGATGGCAGCGCTTCTTCCGAAACTGTCTGAATCGAATTCAGCAACTGGTAACGGTGGAGGCGGTTGGACTGCATTCCACGATTTCAAAGGTACAACAGGAGCAGTGGTTGGCAGGGAGGATCGCCGATTTATAGAGCAAGGTTTGGAAACTTTCTGATCAGCAGGCAACGCAGGTGGAAGAGGTGGAGGTGGAGGAGGAGGCGCACAATCTGAGAAGACACTTTCCATTTCCTGTCTTTGATGAAACAGAGAAGTGTAATTTTTGTCTGTTGTGACGGACAGAGCCGCCATAGATGGGCCAAACTGAAGTTCCTCCTGTGAAGCAGAGCTTCTACGCGCTGCACCAGCATACAAGTCGGCAGCAGAAGCCGAGTGTTTGAAATCTGAACAGATGGGAACAGCGTAAACTGCAGTCTCATCATTTTCAATTGGTCGATTAACTGTGCTTTTTGCTGCAGCTACAGGTTTAAGATTAACCTTGAAAGGCATGGCACTTGTGCCTGGAGATGGATCAACCACAGCGGAAGACTCCAGCGACAGTAGTGACTTCTTAGCCTGCTTAGGAAAAGTGGGAGGAGGTGGAAGTTTAGTTGGCGATGGAAAGTCTTCGGAACCACACTGCATAGTTTCAGGAAAGATGGCCACTGAAGACGGAGGAAGAGGGCGAGAAGCAATGCCAATGGTAGAACTGACAGAGCGACTGCTTTTTATAAGGCCGTCCGCTTCTGGAAACGTTTTCATCGGTGGAGGAGGTGGCACAATACAGGCAAGATGCGGCAAAACAGAAGACATCGTTCCATTTTCGGCTACAGAGACTCCAGAAAAGAAGACCGGCGAGGAATGGGTATAGTCCTGATGGAAATCCGATTCAGTTGGAGGTTTTTCCCAGACAGGAGACTGCTGACCATTCTGCACACTCAAAGAAGACTGACGTGATAGAACGGATGATGCGCCTGGATAGGCAGAGAAATCCCCTGAGTTTTCTGGTTGAACAGAAGCATTTAAAGCTGAGAAATTACTGTTCCTGAGAAGAAGTTCATCCGAGCAGTTTTCTGATGGATTCTGCCAACTGGATGACGACGGAGAAGACTTCCGGTCCCCGAACTCAGCCGGTGGCTGTGGAAACACTGTCTCTGGTAGGACAGCATTCTTCTTCACGCTTTCCATGTCAAAACCAGACGACGGCAAGCTCTGCTGGATGCTAGGCTGAGACATTCGCAGTTCACTTGACCTTTCTAGACAGGCGAGAAAAGTTGGATCTACCGTTTCCTGATCGGGTGTGATGTAACCAGACTCTGGATGGCGCCTTTGTTCATAGCTCACGAAATGACTGCCTTCACCTTCATATGTCTCTTCTCTTCCACACTAGAGAAACACACACACACACACACACAAACAAACACACACACACACAGAGTGATCATCACACTATTTATAAATACATCCCTACAACCAGGGCTGCCAATGGGGGGCAAATGTCCAGGGACCTGGCGATCTGTAGGGGGCCCAGGCACGTTAAGTTAGGATTACTAATAGCTCTATACATGTCAAGAGGCAGATGGGGCCCCGTCGAAGACATTGCTTGCTTCTGAATACAAGCAAAAAAGGTCATCACCAGTTTTAAAACTTTTTAGGGGCTAAAACAGCAACCGACCTTTTCCATGAATATGAAAATTACACATATGCAAAAAATTTTAAACAGTCTCATAGATACAACTAAAATGGACAATATATTTGGCTGTACTAAAGAAATTCAGTTAAATGGTATTGTCAGTTCAACAGGTCATATTCAACACTGTGGCTACAGTAATTAAACAAATGAGCCAAAGATTCAGACACACCGGACAAACAAACGCAGATGCATAAGACGATGAAGAGCTGAGCTTTGTGTCAGGATCGCACCTTGGGACGACCGGTGCCGCTGAACGACACTTTGGCACAGCATAGTCCTAGCAGCACCAGGAAACATCAAATGATATCTGATCAAAAACCCAACTTCAAAACCTGCTTTCAAGAAAGAAACCCAAGACAATTTCTTCATCAAATCATCAGTCAATCAACAATAAGACCAAGACGTTGATTCTTCAATCGATCAGGTGAGTAGAATATTAAGGTTCATTGCTGAGCTGTCTCATCAAAATGACTTTGCTTTTGAGTAGTGTTTATGAGATAACTGGACATTCCTAGCATCCCTAGGTGCCAGTAATTCTTCATAAGAATAACTATATAGAGACCTAACTATACATCATTATGATTACGATTATGACAACAATGACTACCACCACCACCATTATCATCAATTTAATGCTAGCAAAAGTTACTTTGATGTCAAAATCACTTTTAGAAATTTCACATTTTGACAGAATATAGTAATTTTTCAAAATTAAGTCATGATGATGATGATGATGATGATGATGATGATGATGATGATGATGATGATAATAATGATCATCATCATCATCATCATCATCATCATCATCATCATCATCATCATCATCATCATCATCATTACTGCCACCACCACCATCAAGCTCATCAAAACCAACAATAAAATGCACTCCTATATAGGAGTGTAGTTGAATACTGCAAGTGACTGATCCTAAAGAAGCCAAGTATTGAAACAAAAGCAAATATGAAATATTTCTTCAAATTACACAATAGAAAAGATACTGTTATGAGAAAGAAAAAGAAAAAATTGCTCATGCATAGCCATCAGGCAAAATCAAAAATTCATTAAGAGTCCTGAAACACTTGAAGACAGTTTCCTACCACAGATTGTGGTTGGTCTGAAGACAGAGTACCAGTCCAACTGGCATTTCTTCCAAGAAGTTCAGGTGGAGGAGGAGGCAAAGACAAGTCATCCTCGTGAAAAGATGCTCCGGCTAAATCCCCGTCAAATGCAAAATGACTAAATTATTCGAGATCTTATTACCGTTAATACTAGGGACATGCAATGCATCAAATTCTATTCGAGATTGATTCAGAAATCAGCATTTGATTTTATCGCAGAACAGCATTACTAGAAACCTTTCGAATCAACGCACATATGAAGCTTCTTACATTACATCGAGTGTCATCCAATGTCACAAACTGCACATAATTTGACCCAGACCCATATTTAGTACAGAACTGTGGCTCATATTGCTCTAGCCTTAAACATTTCAAATTTTTTGTCTCCATCGTAATATCAGTAACTATATAAGCATTAAATAATATTTCATAGTGACATACTTTATATAAGCAGTTGCGATATACTAGTAAGCATACATAATTCTCAAGGTAAGAACATGCCTGAACTCTTACGTAACTTGTGGCCTCCTGCAGCCTTCATGCATGAAGCCAACACGTGAGCTGCTGGATCTACTTTTGGCGCTGCAAACTTCTTCTCAGATGCTGCATCTGCTAAACTGCTTTGTGAGGCCTGCCCAGAGATACCAACTCCATCATAATGATCAAGCATTCTGTCCAATGCTTCAATTGATCACCTTTGCAGAGAAAAGGGAGATCCAAATTAAAAATGCATTCTTTAAACCAGTGGTGTAGCCAAAATTCCAGAATAGGGGGGGCACATCAACATTTTTGGCCAAAAGTATTGATGAGCCAAAAAAGATTGTCGTCTCAAGCACTATGAAGTTTCATGCGTTTTCCTTAAGCTGATACTACCCCCAAACCCCCACCACTACCTACCGGTCTTGCACAAATCTAAAGACCAGTCCCAGTCCAAATAGGGGGCTAAGGTCTCATGCTCCCCATCAATGCTCTGAACTCCTGGTCCTGATGGTTCCCTCCAGACCAGAATTCTTTGATATCACCAAACTTCACACATTTACAAATTAGAAATATGAACAAACTAAAATAAAAGGCATTAAAATAACAGCATATAAAAGCCAGAATGTAGTCCAATTTATGACACCCAAACAATTCTCTAATGCATCTTTAAAATCATCAGAAAACAATGTAATTGAAAGTGCTATCAAACTAATTGAATAGATCAGCGTTTTCCAACCTTTTTGGTCAGTGTACCCTTCAGACACTTTTCAAAAATGCATGTACACTTAAATTTCTTCTCATTTGATAAAACACGTAACGATGCCTTTACGATCACCATCATCAAACAACATAACACTACAAACTCCTCGTCGGCCATTTAGGTTGCGCTACATCAAATGTTCGTGGTCGTGGCCTTTTTTTTTAGCCCGTATGCAACATCAAGTCGCTTGCGGTGACAACGCGGTGTTGCAACATGGAGGTTGGGAGAATCGGCGGGGCGGGGCGGATCAGCGGGGCGGGTGAACATTGTTGTGTGAATCGGCGGGGCGGGCGTAATATTGACCAGAATCGGCAGGGCGGGCCGTATGAAAAGGCTGGCGTTGATCGGCGGGGCGGACGGATTATGTAGTAGATTCGGCGGGTCGGATCAGCTTGGCGGATAGAAAAGCGGGTGGGTGTATTTTGGCGGGTGTGCAATATTTGTTTGATTTTGCGGTGTGTGGGGCGATCGGATGAAAAGGGTGGTGTTGAAGGGGGGCCCAAATATTCACTACAATCGTCGAGGAGGAGCTGGCGTCGATCGGCGGGGCGCAGAGATGTAGTACTTGGTACTTGTACTTGTACTCGAGTACAAATTTTTAGTACTTGTACTTGTACTCGGAGGCCAGGTACTTGTACTTGTACTTGTACTCGGAGTTTTAGGAATGCAAGTACTTGTACTTGTACTTGTACTCGGAGGCCAGGTACTTGTACTTGTACTTGTACTTGAAGCATTGTGTACTTGCTACATCTCTGGCTACACGTACTTCAATGGTACTAGTAATGCTGTTCCTTTAGGCTAATGACAAGCACATCCTCACAGATGGCCAAGTACCTGGAACTCAACGAAATTTATGATGAAGCCACTGATACCATCGTATTTTGGAACAGTGAAGTTAATAGAAAGGAGTTCAACAGGCTGTATAGTGTATAATGCAGCCATTAGAGACCTTAGTGTGCCTGCTTCTAGCGCACCAATTAAACACGTATTTAGCCAAGCTGGCTTGATCGCGAGACCGCATAGGGTTAATATGACCGATGCAAGACTATCATCTCTATTTTTTAAGTGCAACTGTGATGATATTTAGATGCTAATAGTGTCAATTTTATTCGTGGCCGGACAAACTGTCCGAGGACAAAATGTCACGGACAAAATGTCACGGACAAAATGTCATGGGGACAAAATGTCAGCGAAAAAATGTCAATGTCAAAAATGTTGTACTAGTACTTGGAGGCCAGGTACTTGTACTTGTACTCGGAGGCCAGGTACTTGTACTTGTACTCGGAGGCCAGGTACTTGTACTTGTACTTGTACTCGGAGGCCAGGTACTTGTACTTGTACTCGGAGTTTTTGGAATGCAAGTACTTGTACTTGTACTTGTACTCGGAGGCCAGGTACTTGTACTTGTACTTGAAGCATTGTGTACTTGCTACATCTCTGGCGGGGCGGGCAGGTTATTTATTTGGTTGAGGCGGGGCGGATCAACTTGGCGGATGAAAATGCGGGTGTGTGTTTATCTTGGCGGAGGTGCCATATTTTGTTTGATTTGGCGGGTTTGGGGTGGAGGGCGGTCAGATGAAAACGCTGATGTTGCGGGGTGGCCCAAATAATCACTACAATCGGCGGAGAGGGGCTGGCGTCGATCGACGGGGCGGGCGGGCGGGTTATTTAGTTGGTTTTCATCTGACCTCCCTCCAACCCCACACCCGCCAAATCAAACAAAATATGGCACCCCCACCAAGATAAACACACACCCGCATTTTCATCCGCCAAGATGATCCGCCCCGCCTCAACCAAATAAATAACCCGCCCGCCCCGCCGATCGACGCCAGCTCCTCCCCAACGATTGTAGTGAATATTTGGGCCCCCCTTCAACACCACCCTTTTCATCCGATCGCCCCCCCACACACCCGCAAAATCAAACAAATATTGCACACCCGCCAAAATACACCCACCCGCTTTTCCATCCGCCAAGCTGATCCGACCCGCCGAATCTACTACATAATCCGTCCGCCCCGCCGATCAACGCCAGCCTTTTCATACGGCCCGCCCCGCCGATTCTGGTCAATATTACGCCCGCCCCGCCGATTCACACAACAATGTTCACCCGCCCCGCTGATCCGCCCCGCCCCGCCGATTCTCCCAACCCCAACATGGTGACTTGCCGCGTTGGCTGAATGTAGTGGAAAGGTACCTTAACAAGAACATTGATCAGCCAGATCTTCCCAATACATTGCGTGCGTGCGTGAGGGAGCGTGTTAAACGAGTCCACTCATTAAAATTGAAAAGCATTAGCTAAATTTCACTATTACCATCTGTGCATCAACGGAATCATCGGGTCGATTGGAAGACTACTCAAAAGTCCGTTCTCTAAAGCATTTATTTAGCGGATTTTAAAATTCTAATGCGAGTAATTATTATAATCGCTGTCTTTAAATTCCCGGAACGGTTCCATGCTGTGTCTCCGCTGAACTCTTTTAAAAATACTAGTAGATGGTGTCTCAAGAAAATTGTAGAGGAATGGTACGAGATCTTTTTTAGTGCTGTTACGGTTTCACCTCGAGCAGTCTCGGTCGGTTTCGGTTCGGTTTGGACCGAAAAACCGCGGTTTCGGTTCGGTTCGGTTTTTTAACTCTAGGTTAGGGTTAGGGTTAACCCTAACTCTAACCCTAGGGTTAGCGATAGGTTAACCCTAACCCTATGACCTCTTTTTGCTTTCAGGGATTTTGGAGAGGAAAATGATACAATTATGACCTCTTTTTGCTTGTCAGGGTTTTTCGAGAGGAAAAAATACAAGAATGACCTTTTTGAGGACTTTAATAAGAAATAAAAAATAAAATGACGTTACGCGATTTTTGAAAATGGGGGGTCGGCCCGTTGTGACGTCATATTTTAGGGGTCCGACGTTGCGTGACGTAGGGAGGGGGTAAAAAAGTGACAAATTCGCGTGACGTCATTTATGGACGGCCCCTTTATTTAAGTCACCTCTTTTCAGTTGATGCAAATGCCAATAGGCCTAATTTTAAACTCGTCATGATTTAAAGTGGCTTAGGAGGCATTACTGCACGTGTGAAAGCCACTAGGGGCACTAACGGGGCTTGAACCCGCTCCGTTAGCCTCAGGGATATTTCTAGGATTGTGGATTTGGGGGGTGGAGGTGTCTACCTCAATTTTGAAGGTGTCCGGAGCTAATTGGCATTCCACACTAAACTGGCACTGCGCGACACTACTAATGCAGCCATTTTAAAATTGTTTTTACTGATTTCAATAATGACGTCAGACTCTGACTCATCATAGAAATATAGACATGCCAGAAGAACAACACTCGTTATTTTAGCGTTTAAAAGCTGTGCATTGATTGAACTGCATTCAAAATGCATTAAATGCATTTAATGCATTGAAAAAAGAGATCATAGGGTTAGTGTTAACCCTAACCCTAACCTAGGGTTTTAACCCTACCCAGCGGACACCACCGCATGGGACCCGTCTTCCATATATCTGGGAATCTGGTACGGTTTTAAGCCGGTAATTAGCCCCGGTCAATTGACGGTACCCGTTTGGGCCATCCACTCATTCCGGGTGTTAGCGACATCTGTTGACGAACGCAAACTTCAGCAAGGCAGTAAATGTAAAGGTGGAACAAAGCGTGCGTGTAAGTGTTATGTAAAAATTTGACTTTTGCACATTTAAACTGGGATAAATAAGTTAGCGACTAAAAATAATCAAAACTAACTTGTCCATGGGTGAATTATTAGGAAACTATGGATGGAACTGCATTGCGGTAACGTATATATACGTACGGTGCAGGGTAATTTCTTAGACAAGCGCCGCGAGCCGGGGCTAGCCTAGGCTAGACAGACGTATACCCAATTACTTGCAACTAATATTATTAACCTTGCCTAGACAGACGTCTCCAAACTTCATGCTAGCGTGTGATTATTATTGTTATTATTATTATTATTCGTTTACTGAATATTTGACAGACTGCAAATAGTGACATTTCATTTACCATATTTCATATATGATGCTTACATACTGCCACCTGTAATGGTGAATAATGGAGTTTTTACAGTTAGACATTTGCTGTTGGTTTGATATTCAGACCTACAAAGTATGAAGATGCCAATTCCAGTGGAAGTTTGGTCAGTGATGATGATCACGGTGACAGTGATAATGCACCAGTAGTCAAGAAGCACATAAATAAGTAAGTAATTCTACTGTAGTTAATGTACAACTAATATATAGCTTTTCAAATTAAATTTTTAGATATAGTTTGTGTAAATGCATTGTAGGCTTCTGTTATTGGAGTTTGATATCGTGTTAATGGAGGTACAATTTTCAGCATTCATTAGTCATTTGCTAACAGGTTATTGCATGTATATGTCATGTATGGCTTGAATAGCAGTGTCCACTACCAGAAAATCACGCAAATTCGTTTTAACGGAAGTGTCTGTGGCCCTTCTCAAACTTGAAGAACTTTTGATTTCCCAGAAGCCCACTTTCCGCGGACCTATACAAAACTTTGCTCAGTCCAACTGAAGCCAGTCCATTTGTTCCCAGTACACTGTGGCCCAGTCACACGTGTCTGCAAAATAACCTGTTTGACTGCGTGCAGCTGGTCTTTAATCATCACTTCACCAGGCCTTTGCTATGCATCATCCAGCTTTTGGCGCCAGGCCTTGTCCAGCTCAGGAAATTGGTTCTATGGCCAAACCTTACTCCGGTTCAACTCGTACGGCTTCAGAAATCCATGATATGCCCGTTAACTCAGGCAGTGCTGGTGCGCATCATCTGACTTCAGATGCCTGTTCTGATGTGACGTTGGTTACTGCTGCACTTAGTCCTCTGGTTCCAGAAATCAGTGATCTGCCCATGAAACTCAGGCAGTGCTGATGTGCATCATCTGCCCTCGGATGCCATTTCTATTCTTGCGGAGTCATTTAATGATGCAGAAATTCCGCTGGCTTCAGAAATGCAGGCAACGCCATTGAACTCGCACATTCCTGGTGTGCACCGTCTGGGTTCTTCTACTGCTAACTCCATTAATAATGCTATGCCCAGGAATTCTGCTTCTTCTGGACTACAGCATCGATCAGCCACTCAAACCTTATCAGAAAATGGTATATAAACTTTTAGGGCATGTTGAGTCACATTTATGTGAATGATGTACTTGCTTAAGAACCTGGATTCTTAGGTATAAGTAGCTTTGCATGCAAACGCCATCATCTATGTGACAACAAAGTTATTTTGTTACTACTATATCGTTTCTAGCCCGCGGTATATTAATTGACCTGTAGTATTATCTAACAATTGAAACTGCAGTTTCCTACAAGTTTCATGTTTCAATATATTTAGTTGAAATTATGCTGTGACAGATGAATTACGAGGCACACTACATGGCAAACTGCTGCTACGCATGTTGTCCAAAATGGAGGATATGAGACAAACGCTGCACGTTCACTCCTCTATGCTGCAGTCATTGCTTAGAGCACAGATTATCTCTGGTTCCGGGTCAGCTGAGCTTCCAGATGGGGTTCAGTTTCCTCTACATACATTTGATGATGTAGACAACCTTGAAGCTAGAGTGACTGATGTCTCGCTACGATCAGCTATAGTAAGTGTGATTATTATCCATCTTACATTATTAACCTTTTCAAACATTTTGTATTTTTGATGCAGGCTCAGATCATGAATTGCAATCTGACAATTGTTTCCTTTGTGGTAGCTATGATTAGTTGGAAAAGCGGTCGTCAGTCATACAGTGAGCCTGGCCAACCGGAGCTTAGGGTAGGACTGCAGTTTGGTCTCGGCACTAACAGACCAATGGGCATCAGGCTTTTTGCCTTTTGGATTTATAGGATTCAGACGCAATTACATTTAGCCTAATATCCATGCACAGCTGTGCAGTTGAGTTAGGCAAACTGACATATCAACAGAAGAACATTGCATGGTAATGAAATGGAATTGTGGATTTATGTGTATGAATGTGGATCTTAATCACGACCCAGAGGGTGGATCAAATCTGTTTCTGGTTCTGTGTGGGGAAAATAGGATCATAATTTCACTAATCACACTTTTGAAATTGCTTGCAGATTCAGATTCTTGTCGACAATGGTGGAATTGACATAAGAGACTTTGTGCGTCGAAACATGAAATTCCTGATAGGTAGCGACATTGCAAGGCAGTACAATTTAACTGGTCAGCGCGGCAAACGGTGTTTCCAATCGCCATCTCTCTACCAATTATTGTATGGTATGAATCTTTTAGCTGCCTGTGCATATCGTGTACTGAATTTAGTATTAGAACGATACTGGCATCTTTGGTTCCGTTTATTGTTTTGCACAATGACAAACTATAGGAAAGGTTTCAGTATAACAGATCGATTCTCTGGTATAACTACTTTACAAAACTAAGTTTTCCAGTGATCATCTCAAATTAAGTAGTGTTTTGCTTCTTTTTGGTAATATTTGTGTCCGGTTAAGCAAAAAAAGCTGCTGGATATCGTTAGAAAAGAAATCATTACTTGGCACATGGTGTATATAAAATCCTTACTGTTATTCAGTGTTGGATTTGTCAAACATCAAGTGGAGTTGGACCATTGATATAATTTTGTTCTTTTTTCTATTGAAGCCGCAGTCAAGTTGAATTCGTCAACCAAAGAGACCAGTAAGAAAGTACTGGAGCAAGAATTGGCCAACTGGTTCGGCAATTCTAGACAGGGGAGAAGGTGGTAGAAAAGCAACTACAAGCAACCGAGAGTAGTTGCCTGCAATTTCTGATGTGACTTTACATAAACACTAGTTTCTATTGGCTAATGTTACCTGATCATTGAAGCTCAATGTTTAAACACACAGCACAGTATACTACTTTATATATGTATATACACTAATTGAAAATAAATTATCTTTATTTTCAGATTGTTAGATTGGCAACCAATATAATTTGTTGACCTTTAGCTTTCAGGTGAGAAGGCACCACAATTCTTGTAAACTATAGTTATAACTATAGTTTACTAGAATTCTGCCGAGCTGACTATGTACCTGATTTTGGGGCAGAAGTGCAGTGGCGGCTCCAGGATTTGGCAAGTGGGGGGGGCCGTTGGGGTGGCAACTTCTAATCATGGGGGGGCCAACCATTTGTTGTTTAATGTATGTAGCATTAAGTATAGTGTCCCAACTGGGGGGCCAGGCACTCAATAGGTGGGACGGGCCCCCCGGTGGAGCCGCCACTGCAGAAGTGGGATAGGGCACCAACTGGGGGGGCCAGGCACTCAATAGGGGGGACGGGCCCCCCGGTGGAGCCGCCACTGCAGAAGTGGGATAGGGCAATGTTCACCATACGGTACCCATTTGGAAAATCCCGCCGGGCATGCCCAGACGGTTCCCGTTTGGATCCCGCGGACAAAAACCACCGGTATACCGCCGGGAAGCCCATATGGTTCCCGCGTGTTGTCCCGGATGGGTCCCACATCTTCCCCTTCTGGGTGTGCCGGCTGGGTAGGTTAGGGTTAGCGTTAACCCTAACCTAGGGTTAAAACGGAAGAAAACCGTCCAATTTGCATGGTCAAAACCGCGGTTTCGGTTCGGTTCGGTTTTGACCGAAAAACCGCGGTTTCGGTTCGGTTCGGTTAACCGTAACAGCACTAATCTTTTTACAGATTTTCATATGGATTAGACAATGTTAACATTTTCGCGCGATTTTTTAATAAAAGTTTCTGGCGGTTCTGTCTAAATTATGAAAACTAAAATTCATGAAGCGTTAAAAACCTCTAGTCCATCAGCCAGAGGCGTCATTTGGAGGCGGGGGGGCTGGGGACCGTGCCTCCAAGGAAACAAAAATATAATTTATAATGTATTAATGTGCAAATTATCGCAAAAATTGCCAAAAATTTGTCCCAAAAATATATAAAATTGCAAATTTGCCAAAATTGGCCCCAAAATTGCAAAAAATTTCTAAAATTTGCAAAAATTGCCTAAAATTTGCAAAAAAATTGCCTGAAATTTGTAAAAATTGCCTAAAAGTTGCACAAATTGCCTAAAATTTGCAGTTAGGCCTCACTGCTAAATCAGTTAATCCAGTGTTTATTCTAGGTCGGTGCCCCTAAATTTTTGGAAGTGAGTTTAGTGCATTTTGAACATAAATCAAAACCTGTTATATAACCTACATTGGACCAGATATCTTAAGATGCGGGCCATCGTCAGGACTTTCATTTTGTTGATGTCCATCGTTCTCACAGAGTAGGCCTAATTGGCTCTAAGCTTACATGTAGTGTGCAGTATGAAATGGCTGGAAGGTGACTTATTCCGAGCGCTATAGATCGAAATCGAGAAGACCTGTGTTGATTGTTCTTGCACGATTTGATGCAATGAATATGGGAACAAGCGAAAATATGCTATTTGTCAGAGAATTTCTTCAATTGGCTGGAATTTTGCATATCTTTACACCCACTGTTAAATAATCCATCCATTGGTTTCTAAGTTCTAGCACACGGTGATTTGATTATAAATGGCGTTTTTGTTGTCTAAGAGCAATGAACCAGATTTCTCAAGGCATGGCTCGTCCCTCTGTTGACCTAATAGTACCCATTCCACAAGATATTCGGCCGGACTTTCATTTTGTTGATGGCCCTCATTCTCGTAACAGTCGTTGGCTCTTGTGTGTAGTATGAAATGGCTGGCAGGTGCCATATTTCGAGCACTGTAGCCTGTAGATCGAAATTGAGGGGACCAATATTGATTGTTCTTGCAGGATTTGGTGCAGTGAAGATGAGGACAAACGAAAATGTGGGTTTTGTCGGAGAATTTCTTCAATTCGCTGAAATTTTTCATATTTTCACACCAACTGTTCAATAGGCCTTCAATTGGCTCTGTCACACAGCGAAATAATTTATGCACGGTGTTTTTATTTAAAATATAAAACCTGTCTTACAAATTACAATGGCCCAGATATCTTAAGACGCGGGTCATTCCTCGATCGACTTACTACACTGCATACTAGTGCATAGCTTAACAGACGTTAGTTGCTAACAGACAAACTTGAGACAAATCCTGTAGACTGGTCTGGTACTTAAGATGCCCACTCGGTGGGCATCTTGTGGTCTGAGGACTGAGGGTAGGGTCACAAGATGCCCACTTTTGGTTACTAATTATAAATTGATTTTTCTAAAGAATTTCCGTGATGGCTAGCCTATGAATTCTTTTATATAAAAATAGTGCGTCTATGTCCATATTCACTGCAGTGGCGTAGCCACTGGTTTTTTTTTTTGGGGGGGGGGGTAAAACCTCCTTGGACGGCGGTAAAAATTGTTTTGATGTACTTCCATGCAATTTTTGTTTTGAGGCGATTTTTGGCGATTTTGGGGCTGAAATCTCCACTTGGCGGTTATCGACGAACTTTTTTTTCTAAACCCCCCTTCCGGAAATCCTGGCTACGTCACTGATTCACTGCATAGCATGAAATATTACTTCACTGTTCAAACAAGATCTTTTGGGTGGCCATCTTCGTTAGCACGGGCATCTTGAGTGACTCTCCCCTACACTGTACATTGATGCAGTTAAAATAGGTACATTGACTACAGAGAAACATCTAAACTTTCTCGCTAGCTAAATAGAGTTCGACGCCACCCGGCGATTTCATCATCACAGCGCTTCCAAGTGACGCCGGACCCTACACTGTAGACTCGTTCGAATACGGAACAGACTTTAGCATTTTGTAGAAGATCACATGGATCACGCTCAATGTAGTATTTGCAGAGGTAAGGGTCCCGGTCATGGCTCACTGACCTCCAATAGTCCACCATTTTCATAGCAATGAGGAGGTTTCATATACTGTCATTAACTTAATTTATTTGGCATAATGAATCAAGTAAAAATCCCCCCACCATTGCCTTGACTATGGTCACAACGGATGTAACAAGTTGTGTCAGTTGGTCATAATTACAATGACCAATGTTCCAAAAGACTTGTTAAGATGCAGTGGCCATTTTACAAATACCATCAATTCATCTTTGAGCCTCATTACTCACGCTACTTTACTTCTCTGAGGAACTTGCACCGAATATAGGCCTAAGTACAATGCCCCCTCTAATTTTGTGTAGTTTGTGTGCGCATGAAATTTTTTGTGTGCAAAATTTTACATGGAAAGTCAACTTCTGTGCGCGCCCAGAATTTGTCCGAAATCAACATTACTTATTTGTCAACAAGTTAATACGTCTCAGAACACCGTTATCTGTCAATGATCCACTTTTTACAATTTTCCAACAGTTTAGAATACAAACACATGCATTGGCGTCAACTCGGATGAAAAAATGGTGAGAGCGCAAACCCTATACATCCCCTTTCCTATGCATGGTAGCCTTTCAAAAAGTGGGACTCGAGTCTAGAGGCCTAATAGAAGCTTACGACCATGATTACACATGACGGTTTAACCATAATTATAAGACATTCATTAGTTTAAAAATTCAAGCATCACAAGTGAAGCATTACAAATTTCAAATTTGCAAAGCCTAGGGATTATGATTTTCATGCATTTAGAGTTTCTCTTTGATCCTCACTATGTGCCCATTCGATCCAGGTCAGTTACGCTTCCTCTAAGGAGACGACTCTTAATTAATGCGCATCGTCATGTCTAGATGGTATTTTTCTAATTCAGTGTTCGCCAAAAGTGGGTTGCAGGGCTCAGTCTTAAGAAATTTATATGCATGCAATCTTCCATACACAGCTTGTATTAAAATTAATAGTGTTTTATGAAACTTTTAAGCAAATTTAATCTGCAATAAGTTTGCAGGGTCACGGCAATGTTACAAAGCCACTGACGTGAGTCGAACAATTTTAGAAGTTTGGGTAGCCCTTGTCTATAGTACTTTTTGCAATTTAATCTTATTTAACAATAACGCAAGCATTTTTGAAGCAAAGCGTATTCCGACCATTTTGCTTTGAACCTCCAATAACAATAGACAATCTCTGTCAGGAGACTGCTGTGCCACCTAGCGCTTAAGCGATTTTGCCATACTCATAGGATTTTCAAGACGCGTAACAAAGGTATGTTCCTGAGAAACTATTAAAAAGATAATTTTCAAGAAATTTCAATATGTATTTCTCTCATTTCGTCTTATTTGGCAAAAATATGAATAATTCTGTCTAATATATTTGCTATACTTTCATTTGAATTGAATCAGAGCTTTTGTTTTGCCATTTATTCAAAACTCAGAAGATTCCTTTCAACCAACGTTCGCCAGATGGAGTAATGCATTTTTGATATTACATGCTATTATTAGGGTCGCGAAACGTTACAGAACCGTTGAAATGGGCTGCAGCTCCAAATTGTTCGGAAAACTCTGTTCTAATTGATTCCTTCTCTTGTTCTTCAGCATATTCATTAAGCTAATTGCGGTTTACAGTTTGCGTTGAATGTCAAACATGTTCCTCCTTATCCATTCGTTTTGCTAGATCTTGAAACTGTTCACAATCAAGTGCAACCATGAACTCTTAAAAGAAGTCGCTGTTCGTTTTAATTTCAAACATAAGCGTAAACTTCTATTAGGCCTAGGCTTCTAGGCTCAAGTTCCCAAGTTTTAGATGCTACCATAGGGAATGGGTAAGGTACAGGGCTCGGTTCTTCCCACTTTTTCTATTACGTTTACGTAAACTATTTCAAATCTTTATTATAAAATATTTCTATTGCTGGGTTTCTGTTTTTTTTAAAATTTTATCGATATTTGGAACCGCGTGCTTTGCACAAATCATTAAATAGAAGACCTCCTGCCCTTAAGTTAAGTCTAGACCAGAAGTTAGTAATTGTATGGAGCCGTTACAAGTTCACAACAAAGCGTGAATCTTTATCAGTAAGCAGTGGCGGTTCCACCATGTTGATGACTGGGGATGCATCCCCCACCGGGGTTCCGGATGACCGTTTTTGCTTGTCAACCTATTTTCCGGTGAGTTTTTTTTTAATTTAGTGAAAATACTGCGAATGACCTTCTTTTTTAGCTTGTCGACCTTTTTGCAAGGTTTATTAATATTTAGTGGGCAAACAATGACCCTTTTCTTTATTTTCTTTTGTTTTTTCTTCTTGACTTTGCATCCCCAACATCAACTTCCTATAAATTGTTTTCATCCCCCCACCAAGAATTCCTGGAACCGCCACTGTCAGTAAGTACATGTATAATATGAAAGCAATGGGAAAAATTCAAAAATTTGTGCGCTCCATATTTTCCTCTGTGCGTTTGCCTTGCGACCTCTGTGCGCGCGCACACGCGCACAGCTTAGAGGGAACATTGCTTAAGTAGTGTTTAATCTGAAATCCACCTGATAAATTAGATGTTTTTCAAGAATAAACAACAATTAATCTACTGTCACATTCTCAGAACTAGACTATCTCAATAGCGCCATTTCATACTTTTTCTTGGGGGCGAGATAATTTTTTGGCCAATTTTGGGAAAATTTTAGGCAATTTTGGGCAATTTTGACGATTTTTTGCGCATTTATTTATTTAATACATTATGCATTATTTCTTCATTTCCTTGGGGGGAGCGACGGCACCTCTGCCCCTCCCAAATGACGCCCCTGGACTATCTGAAAACTCGGAAGGGAAGTTATTGAGCAAATGGGCATGTTTTGTTTATAAGGTCTAACTCTAGAGTCTAGACTCTAAACTATCGACACCGTGCCTGCATGGCATGTCACGGTGTCTATATATAGGATTATATATGTAATCAACCTTTATAGCAAATATATTGACAAACTTTTATGAAGGGCCAAATTTTTATGACTGGCGCCCAAGGACCAGGTATATATATTCTTAGTCGCAAAATATAGTTCAGAAGTACAGTAATGGAAAACAGGTACATTGGTAAGTCGTTAAAAATTTATTTAGGTAGTATTAGATAATAATTCGTCATTTCAGTATCTTCGCGGGCCGTTTCACACCCCTTAGCGGGTCGGATCTGGCCCGCTGACCGCCATTTGAATACTCCTGCGAGTCCTGCCTTATAGGCATACAGCGTATATATCTTTAAATATATGATAGGACTATATGAAACACTTGACGATATGCGCTTTTCGATGTCAAACTAACGAGGGAAGAAGTATAGCCTAAGAGATTCTGCACGAAGGTTGATAGGCTAAGACATAGAAACGACGGAACGTTCTGTCGTAAAAATAATTTTCTGCTTGTGTCGTTTTCTTTTTCAAATTCTCCATCGCAGCTGCTGTTATTAAGCTACCGTCTAGAGTCGAACGGTTCAAGCCAATCTTTGACTGTACCGTTGCTCTGAGGCGCCACTAGATTGGGGGTCATTCAACGCCATCGTCATCCTCCGTGGTGTCCACCTCCTCGCCCCGCCCCAAAGCAAAAAATTGCGCCATGGACCTCCTTAGGCCTAAGTCCTTCTGTACCAGCCCGTACTTATAATTGAAGGCGCTTAGCCTAGCTAACTTAGGCCTACAAACACCAAACGTTTTGGTATCACCCTTGGTGGTGTTGCAAATATTGGCGTCACCCGGTACGGACCGCACCCTCTAGCGACGCCACTGCCGTTGCTTTTCATTTCATTCTACATTTATTATTACATCTCATCATCATCATCACCACCACCACCACCATCATCATCATCATCATCACACTCCACAGTCCATCTAAGGACCGCCGGAGTCAACGGTGGAGAAGTGCTCGTCCATGGGCCTTTCCTTTCTTCGGCCAGATGTATCTTGTATATGGCCATATAAACACATATTACATCCAGGGGCGTAGCCAATATGATTTGGGGAGGTATAATGTGATGGGGGGGGGGTATAAATCTAAAAAACGTCGAAAATCTTTAAAAAACACATTAAACAGTTTAAGGTAGCCTGATTGGGGGGGGGGGGTTATATATACCGATATACCCCTCGTCGCTACGCCCCTGATTACATCTCCGATCCGCCTATATAGTCCTATACGTTCGTCTCCGAATACTTGAATTCGGCGACGCCTGTCCTGCCGCGATACGTCGTGACGTTCGTGACGGTCGTGTGACGCGTGAATTCGGCGACGTCGTTGTCGTCGCTGTCGTAATCGCTGACGTCATGACGGTGAATGAACGTCTGGACGCTGCTGTCGGGGCGTAGAGACCCCGACTGGCCCCCGACGGCGAACATCCGCGGCAGGCCGCCGCCCGGGCCGCCGCCGCCGCCGCCGTAACAGCGGTAGCGCAGTCGGAGGCAGCGGCTGGCGATCCAGCCGAATATGTGGACGACCATCATGGCCGTGAGCGTGACGAGAAGGGCGTATACGGATTTCAGGAGTATATTGCGTGCCGCCTCCACTGGTCCACGAAACGAAGCTTCCACTTGACTCTCGTAGTCACGGACTTTGATTCCTGCACACACACACGCATACACATAGACACAAACGAAGGCACTGACCTTAGGCCTACAGTATACATCTCCAACAGTTGCAGCATTGATTCGTACGTGCATGAAGTAAATATTGTGGGAAAATGTCAGATAAATTGCTAGAAAATCCTATAGGATCTAGGATCCTAGTTTTTCGCAGAGAAAATTTCTCATTTTCATATCTCCTCAACAGTAAAATTTTATTCTTAGACATCGTTTTGATTCAATTTCGATATATTTTTATTTTTTAACAGGACAATATAAAACTAAGCAAACTGCTTAATTCAGCATCGAAAACAGAGCGAGTGAACTGAACACGAACTCGTGACCATAATCGGAAGGAGTTCCTAGATTAGCAGTACTAATCCAAGAAACCTCCGTTTATAATACGAAATATTTTGTACTGAATAAACTTCCGGAATCTTAAGTTATAATGCTTTCGACATCAGGATCACGTGACTTAAGTGCAAAAGCACGCAAGAATGCAGCTTCAAACACTGCTGACGACTTAGTTTGGTTTCTGTTTATAAGTTTATGAGTCTCATAAACAATTTACGAAAATTTGGGTGATTTTCAACAAACTCCGTATAAGGTCTTCAGCAATGCCGTAAAAATTTCGGGGGAAAATCGGATATCTTATCGAGAAAATCATGGCTACGTCCACTGTCTGGATGCTCAGTTACCTGAGAACAGATGCGGTTCGATTGGCACAAACTTGCATGGAATCAGGGGAAGAGTGAGTAGAGGAGGAGAGAAGTTGCTATCACAGCTCCATCGGTTTCGACCCGAGTCGTCGACGACTGAGCACATTTCGGCGACGTAATTAGACACGAGTCTTCTCTGTTCTGAGCAAATGAAAATCGCACATATCACGAAAAATCAGCTGCCGCAGGAGGAACGTCTCTCTGAAGCATGAATCAAACAGTAGTACTTCGAATGTCCAAAGCAGACTGACAAGCTATGTGCCATGTTATGCGTTGGGTCTTTAGAATTTCACAAATACAAATGTACGCTATTGTTCTGTTATTCTAACCAGCTTTCATGCAACCGTTTACCACGGCTCCCCTTTTTCATGTACCTTGGTAGTCCTACAATCAGAGATATTTTTACACCCCTAACACCCCGCCCCCAACACCGCCCGCCAATTTGAGACCTACACCCCACCCCCAACGCCCCCACAGTTTCAGCTATGGGATGACCTTCTTTTGATTGTCAGACTTTTTTGGCAGGGACCCCCAGAATTTACCGACACCCCCAAATTCATAATCCGGATCCTAGAAATAACCCTGCCTACAATTGAAAGTTCTTATCGCTCTATGGAAATTAATGGATGTCACGTGGCCAAAAATTGTATGACGAAATATTTCTGACTGTTAGTTCGAAGGCATGAATGAATTGAAATCCAGTTTTTAAATCGCTGTCACACTTTGACGAAGAAGGTGCATGGATCAGTCATGCGGAGTCATTTAATCCGTGATCTGATTCGTGGTTAGGACGTTGACTATGGAGAAAATTATTGTTTTAGACAAATGCTCTAAGTTAAGATAGAAAAACTTCAGATGTTTTAATTTCGAATTAGTTTAGATGTTCAAAAAGTAGTGATTGAACTGCGAGGCATGCTGGTCGATAATTGTCATATAGGACTCGAGCGGGAGAAAGAGAGATAATTAAGTTGAAAATATTTTATGGAAGCATGCATTTCATTTTAAATCTTACAAATGGTTATTAAATATTTGATGTTTAAGCCACAAATCTTTAATATCATGTTAGTTTCATCAATGCATTTTATGATGTTTGTCAGCATCTTATTTATAAACTTTTGGCTTTTTGGGCGCGCGGCCCACCTAATGTAGCTAATACTCAGAGACGTAGCAGCTATATGGACAACCTGGCCAAATGCCAAGGGCCCCCGCCACCCCCCCCCCCACCTGCAAAGGGCCCTGACCCGAGCCACAAATGTAAATTGGCTAAATAATAGGTTAAAAGACTGAAAAAATGACCAAAAATGACCGACAAGCAAAAAAGGTCGTTAACTTTTTCGCAAACTTGTCAGATCGAAAGTGTCTTGCTCCCCCCCGAAAAATAGTGAAATGACGTATCTGGAAAGGGCCCCCTGCCCGTTTTCTGCCAAGGGTCCCCGAGCATATTGCTACGCCACTGCTAATACTACATAGCCTACGGCCTTTAAAGGAAAAGTTTGCCTAACCCTTGGTTATAGCTATTTCAACGGTAGACAGTGGCGGTTCCAAGAACTCTTGGTGGGGGGTATGAAATGAATTTCTAGGAAGATCCCGCCAATTGTTAAAGGAATTGTATGTAAACGGCTTAGAACAAAGCTGTAGATTTGATTTATGAATATAATGTTCAGAATTGACAACAATGTATAAAAGCCATTCTAGTCTGGTTGTACAAAGTCGTAGTGCAAACTCGAGTTTTCTATTGCTGGAAGCGAATTTTTCGATGACATTTTCTATGGATATGTCCATGTCTTTGTGGATGTACACCAATGTTAATCCGTTTAGACGATCATCTTTCATTGAAGACACATTTTTGGTGGGGAGCCGGTGGGGGGATGCATCCCCAGTCATCCCCCCAACGTGGAACCGCCCCTGACGGTAGATTAAGCGCCTAGGAATAAGCAGCTACTAAGGTTCCAGTTTTCGAAAGGGCTGTAGAAATTCACGAGATTTTGCTCACTTATTTACTTAATAATTAATCGAGCACGACGACGTTCTTCTCTTCTCACCAGCGTTGAAGAAGTCGATCATGCTCTGCAGATTCGCCAGCTCCGCGTTGACCTGCGCCTCGAACGCCTTCAGCGTCACGTCGTTGAAGAACCGCGCCTGGTCGACGATGAAGCAGTTCGTCTGGTTCACCTGAACGCTCAGGACGTTCACGAAGACGCCGAAGACGCGCACGCCGACGAGAAACTTCATGTCGAGAAAGACGGAAACGGACCTGAGAAACGCGTACACGAGCACGACGACCATGGCCAGCGCGATGACCTTCGGGAAGGCGTCGTTCTCGATCAGACGCCCGAACACGGCGCGGCGCGTCGACGCGGCGGCGGCGGCGGCGGCGGCGTAGCCCGTCGTTTCGTCGCCGTACGATGACCTGCTCATCGATGGCGGCAGCGGAGACGTCTTCGCGCCGCTGCCGATTGGAACTGGACCCCCGTCCTGCTGCAGCTCCGTCGGAGAAGTCGCCGTCGGAGAAGACGACCTCTGGAGCGACGAAATGTTCTGAATGACGAGCGTCTGCGGATCTGTGTAGATGTTGTTCTGGTTTGACGATATGTTGCTGCTCCGTTCCGGCGTCGCTTCGTGCGTCGTCGCGTACGGTCTCCGCGCAAACGTTTCGCGATCCGGTCCGAACGTCTCGGACCCCGCCGCCGTCGCCTGGTTTCCTCCGTCAGCAGCGGCGGCGGCGTTCGACGGCGGCGGCGACGACGTCGGCCAGGGCTGGTAGCCGGACAACGAGTCTCTGTTCTGCTGCGGCGACGGCGGCAGGGAACTGGCAAACCGACGGCGTATCGCCCGCGCGGTCAGGTAGGTCAGCGTACACCGGTACGCCAGAACCAGGAGATCGAGTAGGAGGAACGCGATGCGAAGCGCGTCGGCGTCGAAAACCTCCAGGAAAACCCTCGTGGAAAAGACGGCCGGGGTCGTCGACGAGTCCTGCTTGTTCGCTCTGGGTCGCCTCGTGCCGCCGCCGCCGCCCGGGTCGTCTCCGAGGCTGACGACGGGGAGAACTTCGCTGGCGGCGGCGTCGATCGGCGGCGGCGCGGCGGCGAGAAAGTGCGACGAGTGAAGCTGGTAGAGAGGCGTTCGACGAGTGAGATTGGGAACCGAGTCGTCCTCGTCTAAAGTGCATTGCAGCGATCCAGACGACATCGTCGGCAGCGGCGGCGGCGGCGAGAACTGCGGGAACTTCTCCGCAAATCTGCATAAACGTTAACATTACGACAGGACTAACAATGACATCATCCGACATCGTCCCACCAATCAACTGGTTCAATTCTACGATGGTTGTCTTTACTTACTTACTTACTTACTTACTTACTTACTTACTACGGAGTCGACAGATTTCCATTAAACCGCTTTAATCGAAACGAATTCGGTTAACCCCTTACCTGGGCGTCACGGATATATCCGTCCATTTTACATTGAGTTACAGTTAAATACACGGTTAAGGGGTTAAATTTAATTTGATTAAATTAGGAAATTAACTTGGAAGTCATTTATAAGAGCGTTGCGATATATTCAGGTGCATCTATTACATAGAAACTGGCCGGAGCAGTTTAAACACGATAGGCCCTACATTTTATGAAGCGTTGTTCATGAAGATTTTAAATGAAAAATATGCAGTCTTGATACGCTATCCATAATGGGGTTTAGATTGCATATGCAGACCTTCTGTGATTCCGTAAGAATTTTCAATATTTCATTTAATCGTTTTATTGACTTTAAATTGTAATACGTACAATAATACTGTTTTACCTTCAGACAAAAACGCCGTTTATATGCACTGTATACAGTCAATGAGAATAATTTTATTTAGGTGAATAAATGCAAACAAATGTTCTATACAGTAGAACTTCCAGGCTTGTCCATGAGACATATTTTTCTGTCCCATTCCTATCCCATCCCATGGCAATTTATGCCTGCCATATCCCATCCCATCGCCCCATGGGATTCCTATTATAATATCAATATGAAATATTAATCACGTGTAATGTACAGCTCAATGTATTACAGCTGACAGTATTACATTTCAAATGAAATTACGAATTATGAAATTTATGAAAGTTTAGGTTTAGGTTTAATGTCTACTAAATAGGACTACGTGTACAAAGAGACATGTATAGTCTAATGCGGCAGAATGTATTAACTCTATTAACTTTTATGTCCCACCACAAAATTTCGATGCAAATATTATGAATATATGTAGAAAAAGAAAGGTAAAAAGCTTCAAAAAGGTACAAAATATATTTTAAAAAATTAAGAGCAGCTCTGCCCCATGAGTCCCATGGGATGGGACGGAACAGTGCTGTCCCATCCCATCCCATGAGACGAATCCCATGAAATTCCCATGGGACGTCTCGTCCGATGGACAAGCCTGAGAACTTCGTTATAACGAAATTAGGCCTGGTTATAACGAAAAATTCGGTTATAACGTATACAGCAATGTACTGTCCCATTTGATGCGCTACCGTAATTGATGGTATTGGATATAACGTACCTCAGATGTAATGTACTAAATTTTACTGGGCCAAGTACGTTATAACGTAGTTCTTTACTGTATCAGACTGAAATCTGTCCAACCTTTGCCATAGCTGTCCCGCCCACAGTTGAATCTCCTCTATTTCCTGGATTTCCAGAAAATTCCCAAAATCCACTTCGCTTCCCGTGAGATTGGTACCGGCCTTAAGCAGACCCTGCTCCTCCGGGTTGGCGTCCTCCCTAAACAGCTTCTGAGGAAAGCTGAGCCAGTTGTTGCGCAGTACTTCGCCGAGATAGCCCTGGTAGCTCGCCAGCGACGGAGCGATCTCGGACGTGACTCGCGACCGGTAGCCGCTGCGAAATCCGGCGACGGCGGTCCCGAACCTCTTCAGACTCGACCTCAGCCGGTCCTCGACCACGGAACTGATCGAGACGTTCGTCGTCGTCGTCGTCTGATGAAGTCCGTCGGCCCGTCTTCCGGTCGCCAGAACGCGGTCCATCTGCAGCGCCATGCTGTCGAACAGCTCGCCGACGTAGTGACTGCACGACGCCTGCATGCCGGCCACCAGGTCTCGTTGACGCACGGCCTCGTCGGCGCCGTGACGGTCGACGGCGGCCGCCAGCGACGCCGACTGGTTCCGCTTCTCCGTCTGGATCGTCTCGAGCCGCGACAGTTCGTCGACGTCGTCCGAGATGACGGCCGTCAGCACGACGCAGAAGACGGTGAACGTAAACGAGCAGCTGTAGACGAGTCGAAAGACGACGTAAAGTCGGCAGAGACACGTGCTGCTGCTGCTGCTGCTGCTGCTGCTGCTGCTGCTGCCCACGACGGCGCTGCTGCTGCCGGCCGCCCGGCGACGACGGTAGGCAGCCTTCGAGTGATCGGCCGCCGCCGCAGCCGAATATCGCCTCTGACGCGGCGGCGTCGTCGTCGTCGTCGTCGGCGGCGGCGTCGCTATGCCTGAGTAGAACTTGACGGCGGCGTCGGCGTCGGCCCCGTGTGACGTCATCCGACGCAGCAGGAGCCGCTCTTTGGCCGCTTCCGCGTAGACGTAGACGGCGACGAACGTCACGAATGACGTAAGCAGCGACGCGATGACGACGACGAAGACGATCGACGAGATGCGCTGCTGTTGCGGCATCTGGATCGCTTCCGGATCCGTTTCGAGCAGCACCTGTTCGAAGGTGAGCTGCGTCAGGTAGATGTTGTGGCTGCGTCTGGCGTCTTCGAGTCGCAGGTCGAACGTCCTGTCTTGGTGTTGACCCCAGTTGGGAATTCTGAACGTGATGTTGAATTCCGAGGGGCAAAGCACCAGGAGGTCGTAGCGAAGCAGTTCCTCTTGTTCTTCGCGGTTGCTTATGACGATACCAACGTATCCAGGACAACCGCTCAGCTTACCTTGCGATAGTTTTTGTTTACAATATAGGAATAATAATTTTACTTCAAAAACCTAAATTCAGTAATAAATGTGCATCGCTTTTGCAAATATCGAGATGTTTTCATAAAACAGTGGGGATCGGTCTGAGAATTACTCTCCCAAAAGTTCCATCCTCCGACTAGGACCGTCTTCAACCAGTGGGAAGGGGCAAAACCACAAAACCCCGACAAAATGAAACATTGGTTGGGTATATAACCGTAGATGGTTATATACAACGTAGATATAACCGTAGATGCCAGTTGATCGAGGCAACCCCACCTGGCTTTTCCCTCTTGAGCTTTCCCCGTTTGAAAAAATTTACCAACTGTTCTTCTAATCTAGGTGGAGGCACTGCTTTTCTTATTCGTGATCATATACAAATTAGCAATTCCTCTTCAATGAATTTCTCTTCATTTGAATGCTCATTAGTCACCCTCAATCTTCCTCTCTCAAAACTAACTATTTTTAACATTTATCGTCCCCCATTATCATCAAAATACTCAGCCTCATTTGTGACATTCCTTGATGAATTTACCTCTTTTTTGGGCTCTGCAGCTACAACTCCACACGAATTCTTAATTACTGGCGACTTTAATTTACACGTGGACAAGAGTGATGATCCTAACTCTACCTAATTCATGCAGCTGCTCACACAGACAAACCTCACGCAACACATATCTCTTCCAACTCACACTTTTTGGACACACTTTAGATCTACTTATCACGTCATCTTCTTCATCATTATCTCCAATCTCAGCAATTAGTCAAGTCTCTCCATCTGATCATTTTCCCATCTTCACCATTTTAAGTATCTGCTCACCAACTCCTCCACCTCGTGGCACCTACTCATTCCGCCGTCTCAACAAAATTGACATTGCCTTGTTCTGTGATAACATTAAGTCATCTGACCTAATTACTAACACCCCTACTACCCTGTCATCACTGATCGATAAATACAATTCTGTGCTCTCTGGTCTTCTCAATAAACATGCTCCTATCATCACTAGACCTTTTTCGTCTCATAACAGCAAACCCTGGTATAACTCTTTCATTCATGCTTTCAAGTCATTTCGCAGACGTCTTGAGCGAACCTACCATAAAACACATTCTCCATCTGACCTTTTAAATCTTCGTTCCACCACCAACCGCTATCATAATCTCCTTACATCTGCCAAAAAGAAGTACTATTCTAACATCATTTCAACAAATAGCTCAAATCCACGTAAGCTCTGGAAAACTGTAAATGATCTTTTCCATCGCAAAGACTCAAAACCTCTCCCCTCAATCCATTTCCCTGTCAGAACTTGCTGAATCTTTTGCTAAGTTCTTCTCTGTAAAAATCTCCAAGATTCTGCAGTGTCCTCAAGTCTTTCACTATTACTCAAACCACCTCTCCTCATTATCCTCCTCCCCACAACCTCCATGCAATTTATCCAGCTTCACTCCTACAACTGAAGAAGAGGTATCCAAACTTCTACTATCCTTGCCAAACAAACAATGTGATCTAGATCCCATACCTACCTCTTTACTCAAACAGTGTGCCACCGTGCTTACGCCTATTATAACTAGAATCATCAACCTCTCTCTTATCTCAGGCACTTTCCCATCCGCATTCAAAAACTCTTTGTCACTCCTCTCCTAAAAAGCCTGGTCTTGACAGAGAAGATCTCAATAACTATCGCCCCATCTCAAATCTTTCTCTTCTATCAAAACTTACTGAAAAAATTGTGCTTTCCAGACTGAATGAACACCTTTCAAGTAACTCACTATATAATGCTCATCAATCTGCCTACACTAAACATCACTCAACTGAAACTGTCCTCGCCTACATTTATGACAGACTCTTAACTGCAATTGGTCTTCGCCAAGTTACTGGCCTTTGTCTCCTTGATCTCTCTGCAGCATTTGATACCATAGATCACAAAATTCTGCTCGAGCGACTCTCTCTGGTTTGGCATATCTGAAAAGGCTCACAACTGGTTTGCATCTTATCTCAAATCTCGGTCTTTTCAAGTGTCCTGTCTTGGCCAAATTTCTCTTTCTCATATTATAGATTATGGAGTGCCTCAAGGATCTGTTCTCGGGCCTGTACTGTTCAGCCTTTACACCACACCACTTTCATCTCTAATTAATTCCCTCAAATTAAACCACCAACTCTATGCCGATGACACTCAGCTATTCCTTTCCTTCTCACCTCTTTCATTCAATGCTTCTATTATTGAGCTTGAATCTGCATTCTCGTCAATCTCTGCATGGATGTCATCTAATCTCCTCGCTCTCAACCCATCTAAGACAGAGTTTCTTTTAATCGGACTACCCCAACAACTCAAAAAAATTGACAATCCTAAACTAGTTTTGGCTCCTGACACCACAATAATCCCTGTTCCAACTGCTAGAAATCTCAGATTCAAATTTGACTCTTTTCTAAACTTCGAATCACAAATCTCCCAACTTTCAAAAGCCTGCTTTATTCATATTCGTGACCTTCGTCGCCTACGTCCTTGTCTTGATATTAAGACTGCGTCCACAATCGCCACCTCTATAGTCCACTCCAAATTAGATTACTGTAACTCCCTCTACTATAACCTTCCCAAAGCCTCCATCAACAAATTGCAATCAATACAAAATGCACTTGCTCGTGCTTTTACTAAGTCACCTAAATTCTCCCATATTTCACCCATACTAAAATCATTACATTGGCTTAAAATAACAGAACGTATCCAATATAAGATAATAACACTTACACATAGCTCACTTCAGTCATCAAAACCTGTCTACCTTAGATCACTATTAACCCTCAGCCTCCTCGACCCACACGTTCGTCATCTCATCTCACTCTGTCACGCCCGCTAAATCAGTCATCCCTGAAAATTTGCAACCGTGCCTTCTCATATGCTGCACCTGAACTCTGGAACTCGATCCCAGCTTCCCTTCGCACACTTGGACACTTTAAAACAATAAAATCTGATTCCTCATTTCCTATAATTCCCGCACTATCTCCTCAAGTCTTCAGGTCTAAGCTTAAATCCTTCCTGTTTCTGAAATCATTTCCGCCATAGCTGTAACAACCTAGCCTCACTGCCCTTCGGATATTGACCATTGCCTGGCTGATCCCACACCTTTCCTATAGCTATTTTAAGAGAGGCTGAGCGCCTGAGAATAAGCAGCTACTGTTGTGCTGCTTTCCAAGGCGCTATAGAAATCCACGAGATTTTACTTACTTACTTACTTAGATGTAAAAACGTTGAAAAAATAATTAAAAAACCGTTAAAAACGTAAAAAACGTTATAAAAACGTTTATTACATCTATGGGTATAACTATTTAAATCAGACCTCAGCACTTGCTGAAATAAGATGACTGAATGAGCTACATAAGATTGTTATTATGTACAACTAATCATAATTAATAATTATGAAAAATTAATATAATTATAGAAATTAATAATTTCTAGACTGCAGAAATAAAATAGCCAAATATCAGGCGTTTATGCACAACGTAGAAGATGGCAAGTGCAGGGCGGATGGTACATTTTTCGATTTAATTTTTTCCCAGCGACAGACATACACTTCTTATCTCTTTCATTGTTCCGCCATGTGATCTATTTACCTGAGATGTGTATGTCCCATATCCGTCCGGACGATGTCAAATCTAAGGTGGCCGAGAGCGAACCGTTTGTCAGGAGGACCGGTCCTTTAGATCTGAAGTAGTATGGAAGAATCGACATGTTGCCTGAAATATATCGAACAGAGTGCATCGTGAGACAGACTGTGGGGCTGTGTGTGTGATTAGTCTGCTGTTGCAGGGAAAGGGTTCTTGGCAGGGAAAATGCAATTCGCTCGACGCAAAACGCGATGGAAATTTCAAGTTTCTAAGCTGCCACAACAGAGAAGAAAGTCCTTTCATACTCCCAGCGATCGTAGAGTAACACAGTAATCTATATAGCTTTAGACTACAGGTACAGTAATGTATAGGATAGGACCAACAGTGAGACGAGAAAGAAGAGTGGCTTGAGACGTGACGTTCCTGATTATGAATGTTAATAATGTTATTATTATTATTATTATTATTATTATTATTATTATTATTATTAGTAGTAGTAGTAGTAGTAGTAGTAGGCTAGTAGTAGTAGTAGTAGTAGTAGTAGTAGTAGTAGTAGTAGTAGTAGTAGTAGTAGTAGAAGTAGTATTAATAATTAATTGGATTTTAAATGGTTTAGTGGGATTTCTCCCGTGTTGAATAGGTCTATTCGGACTCGGTTAACACGGACCGGTCGCCTAAAATCCGTGTTAATTTCTAGACTGCAGTTGAGACAACTGCCTGCGATTACCCGGGACGTTGAAGCGGATGTACGGAGGATTGTCGATGGATTTGAGGAAGTAGTTAAACGGTTCTGAGGCGTTCTGAACGTTGACGCTGACCGCCTGCGACTGAACTTCTCCGTAGCGAACGACCGTTCGGAACTTGCTGATGTTCTTGTGACAGTAGTCGGTCAGGCGCGTCCACGTCGACGTGCTGTAGTCGAACGGGCGTTCGAACTGTGTGGACGCGATGAAGATCTGCGGCGAGATCTCGTGGACCTGGAGTCGATTGGAGCGCAGTTCGTCGAGCAGTCTCATCGACAGAATCGTGTAGTTGTAGCGGTTGTCGTCGTCGTCGTCGTCGTCGTCCAGCTGGCGACGGTGCAGCATGAACTCGTCTTCGAGTTCGATTCCGATGTTGTGCTCGATGCTAAGGAAGTCGGCGATGCTGTTGGCTCCGTGGTGTCTCCTCCGCTGCTGCTGCTGCTGCTGCTGCTGATGGTGGTGGTCGTCGTCGTCAGCCTCGGTGGCGTAGATGGTGCGGTAGACTTTCGACGTCTGGAAGTGAGTTCCCGGGATCTGAACGAAGTAGAAGACCTCGTAGAGAACGTTCGGTCGATGTCGTCGGATGTGACACTGGTGACTCGACCCAACGTTTTCGAAGACCGGTTGAATCGTGTAGCGATACGCGTCTCCTGATAGCACACAACAGGAGTAGCCCTAACCAATCTGATCAAACCTTAAGCTTCTATGGCGCCACTTCATAATGCGCAGAAGCATCAACCAACGGCACACTAAATGAAAATCATTCAAGTAACTCACGAGAGTTAACGTTAGTTTAGCCTTGAGATATCACAAGACCGTTTGAAATACGCAATTAGCTAGAACAGAGACGGTAATGGGTCAATGGGGTCATGGGTTAAATGGGTTATCGATACTTGATGGGTTACGATCCATGACTCATCACAATTTATGTAGCGCATGGAATTTCAAGCTCACGTTCATTGGCGCGAAGTGGAAGAAATTACCTTGGCTTGCATAGGACTGTAGGCTTTTGACCAATGCAATTATATCAAAGCGCTATATAATTATGTGTAAGAATTACACAGACCAAGAATCAAAAGTTTTACAAAAAATTGTGTGGATAACGATCGGAATGCCAAACAAATATTTTGCAGACTTAGCGAAGACATAGAATATCTCTGGATAGGAAGTGATTGAAACGAGCTGAGAGAGAGAGAGAGAGAGAGAGAGAGAGAGAGAGAGGAAGGAAGAAAGGGAGAGAGACTCGTTGCTTACCCATTGCGCATTCAGTCGGAGCTCCTGTACATTCTTCACTGTGCGCCACTTTGCAGTCAAGAAGCGTGTAACAGTCGACTTGACAGCATTTCTTCTCGAATATGTCTACATTCAGCACAGAACAGATGACTTTGACAGACAACAAGGTCAAGACCAGAGGCATTACGATGGAGGCCAGACGGAGAGAGGAAATTAGACGTAAGAAAGAAAGAAACGATGCCATGGTTAGGTATACAGGCCTAGTAGACGTGTTTCCGAGGTTCGCCTATGCATGTGTGCTTCGCAGTCGATAGAAACAAGGCAAACTAAGGTCAATTGCTTGAAAGCCGTTTTGCATTAAATCACATCTCGCAGTTGAATCAATTTCCTGTTATAGCTTCGTAGTCCATTCTGAGAATTGCTTGCAGTAAAATGGTGATTTTTTCTCAGACGGACGGCGGTCAGACGTTTACTGCATTTCTTGCAGCTGTAAATCGGAAAGAGACTACTAAATGAAACGCCTGCATTTTTCATAATGGACTTAAACCTTACTATTAAACCCGGGACAAAGACGAATTTTATTCATTTAACAAAATACGAGCGAAAATTCTGCAACTGTCTTAGTTAAAATATCGACAATCGACTAAAGAAACCAGGGAGAGGTATTTGAGAGTCAGAACAAGTGGGAAGACTGCCCTTTCTCCAGCTCCCCGTTTCCCTTACTATAAAAAATAGCTGACAAGTCACTCACTCACTCAATCAATCAATCAATCAATCAAACGTGAAACTTCTTTAGCGCCATTATATTAATTGCATTGCTTCAGTCTGTGGTAAATGAGTAAGCAGCAGTGACCAGGAATTTTCCCCCTTTCCCCCTCACTCCACAAATACCGCATTGATAAAACAGACGACCGCGTGTACATAGAGCTGTCCATGGGTTGGGTTAACTTATGGGCTGGGCTGGATTGGGTTGGATCACACTTTACCATATTTATGATGGATTATGTTGGTTGGGTCATAAAAAATAAGTCATGGTACAAAAAATTGCAATGTTGGATCCAGTAACCCTATTATCGGTTTGGGTTGAGTTGGATTGGGTTGGAGATCTGATGAGCTGGGCTGAGTACTAAAAAAACTGACCCACGAGCATTTCTGCGTGTACAGCGATCATTATATACCTAGCGTTTGACATCGCACTTGCTCGATGCATTGGTCACAGCGAGACCGCGCGGAGCGACACTTTCTCGGTGGAAATGTGATCGGTCTTTCCGGACTCGCCGTCTGGTTGAAGACGTCTCGCATCAGCGCCGACTGGTCCGTGCAGACGATGCTATTGGCCGCCTGCTTGAGGAGTTTAGGAAACGTGCCCTGAAATATTTACGGTAATAAAATGCAGATAGGACAAACGAAGGCCAGGATGGCACGTCTAAGCCTATAGGGTTTACCAATGCAGTCCACGTCAAATCGTAGCTATTAGACCTGCGAAAGAGAATGTTTTGGGAAGACGATGGCTATAAAGAAAACATGATATGTGTCGTGGTTTTGATCGCTGGGTAGACTGGGAAATGAGCTATTTGAAGTTACCTCTGAAGATGAGAACATGCCACTTGGCCTAAAGAAGTGGTTCTCAGACTTTTTAGGATTTCTTGCACTGCGGTCCTTTGGAGATTCTGGCGATGACTCGCGGACCTTATAAGATTAGAATTAACTTCAATTGACATATAGGCTACTTGTTTTGTCTATCAATTATTTACACGCATTAACCCTGAGGTCGACTCAGCCTTACTCGCTAGAGGGCCGTGGCAAAAATGAGGAGCAGCGTAAAACGTGGATCTCGGGAAAGTAATGGCAACCTACCCCCAGATTAATGCTGTATACCACCTACGTCGGTGATTACCTAGATGGGAGATAAGCGCCGGAATCCAACATCCGAACTCGAGTAAGGCTTACACTAAGCTTACCTTACAGGCTTACACTAAACTTACCTTACAGGCTTACACTAACCTTACACTAATAAAACAGTGTCATCTGACGGATTATTACTGACTGAAAAATACATTGACATTAGGTATTCACTATGTTGCAGTGGCGGATTTACCACGGTGCAAATGTATCACTTGTACCAGGCCCACCAGAAAAATAAAAATTTAGAGACCCACCTTTTCTAATAACAATATTTTATAATGATTTTTTATGATTTATTTGTTTAAACAACTTTATTTTCCGAAATCCAGCCATTTGTCACGCAGCGTGTTCTTTAAAAAGAAAAAAGTTTATCGCCGCTATTACTCATACACTCGATCTTTAACTCTTCCGCTCTTCTGAAAGTTTCCCGAGAAAAGCTTAAAAAATTAGTCAGGCAAAAAAGCTCATGTCGTCACTTTTCACACTTGATCTGTAACTTTTTAGAAGAAAGTGTACCGCGGGGCCTAAAAAATTGTAAATCCGCCACCGCTATCATGCATCGATATCGCTCAGTCTGTATCGGCATGAAATTCTCAAACAAGGCAACACAACTATTCACCAACGATGATACATCTATCGAAGCTCCTGGCAGTTCCGCTTAAACCGAATCTCCTTAGCTCCGGCTCTCTACATGACGTGTTTTTGGAACTCAATGCAGCAGCAGCAACAGCAGCAGCAGCAGCAACAGCAGCAGCAGCAGCAGTGCAGTGATGAATATCGCAATCGAGACGTCCGTCCATCAGTGCATCATTGCATCATTGCACAGTTTGCACTGCACCGAAATAGGCGTCCGTGCAATGATGCCATTCATATGCAGGATCGAAGCGAGCGCACGGACGCGACGCTATAGCTATACGAAATCCCAATGCAGGAACGAAGGAATTCGCAAACGAGGCCGTAAGCTTCAATAACTGAACTCGAGTTATGGAACGAATTGATGGATGGAGAGGATGATCGTGGTTCGTGAGCCAAAAAGCCAATTGAAGCTAGACAAAGAAGGAGGATGCCTGCAAGACTAGAGGCATAAAAACCGATCGTATAGTTAATGAATGCGTTTAACAATACGACCGTCTACACAAGCGAATAGCCTCGAATGAACTAATCTATGAACTGAAAGGAGAGGCGCTATTGCTTGAATGTTTTTTTTATCTCGCTACTTACTCGAGTTGTGTGATAATAAAGTCTAAAGTCACCCTGTCGCTCACCGCAGGCAGTTTGAAGACCCGTTCATTTAAGTTACTGTGGTTATTATTGACACTGTAATGCGCTTGATAACATCTTTTGAACAGGCGCAGTATAAATAGCTGGTGTATGTGCGTATAATTATTATCCCCATCGGAAATCAGAAGTCAGAAGTCAGTCCCAGGTTTCTGAAGAAAAGTGGCAGTTTGTTAAGACATCGGATGCACAATGTCAGCGCTATGCGCTAGTGTCGATTTACTTGTCTTTTACGAAACAGGTCAACTCGGCGACGGCGACTCGGCGACGGTTAACTCGGCGACAGTCAAATCGGCGACCGGTCAACCATGGAATGACATGTATAAACTCAACAATAAAATATTAAGTGAATAGTATTCAGACATTGATTGGGTAAGTTGGTTTTAAAACAAGATTTAAGCGCACATTGACAATTATTTTATTGATTTTCAACTGGCGCCGAGTCGACCGTCGCCAACTTGGTACGTACCCTGTTTTTTAATACCCGATATTAATGTAAACCGTATTGACGTATTCGGGTGTTATTATAAATAATAATAATAATAATAATAATAATAATAATAATAATAATAATAACGTACTTTATAGCACCATTTTAATACCCATAGGCACCAATCCATGGTAGGCCTACTCTAAATCCGAAATGTAAAAGACCAGGTCAGCCCAGAGATAACAGAGATAAGTCAGTGGAGACAGCAAGGTAGGTCATGGAGGAAAGGCTATCTGAAAGAGACGAGTTTTGACGATAGACTAATACTGCATTGGTCTGATAGTGAAGTTGATTGTTTGACCAGGGTGTAGACAGCGGAGGGATGCTGGAATTGAGTTCCAAAGTTCTGGTACATTAATCAGTTATAGAAATCAACATAAGACCACAATGGCACTAGAGCATGACATATTAACTAAATAGTATTTATGATTGGTGCAAAGATTCATTGTTTTAATCATGGCGACATGCTTGCAGTCCAAGTAAGTAAGTAAGTAAGTAAAATCCTGTTAATGTCTATAGCGCTTTCAAAAAATAGCACCACAGTAGCTCCTTATTCCCAGGCGCTTAATCTTAGTATGAAGTAGCTATAGACAAAAGTGAGGGTTATTCATGCAGGTTCATTTAATCCAAAGGGTCATTGTTGTTGGGACGCTACAGCCGTATGGAGGAAATGCTTTCTTTCAAAGAGAAATGCGTTGAGTTTGGATAGAAAAACTTGAGGAGATGTCACAAGAAGTGAGGGAAGCTTTGACTTAGAATTTGTTGTTTGACCAGGATGTAGACAGCGGAGGGATGCTGGAATTGAATTCCAAAGTTCTGGTGCAGCATACGAAAAAGCACGGTTGCAAATTTTGAGAGATGATTGATTCAGAGGACGAATGAGTGTAGCATGCGGAGAGAATCTAGTGGATCGAAGATGTTGCGAAATAATCAGATTTCGTGAGTAAAAATATTCAAAAATTCGGTTCAAATATTAGTTAGTGTTATGGTTCGGGTTAGGTTAGGGTCAGGGTTAGGTTAGGGTCATGGTTAGGTTAGGGTCATGGTTAGGTTAGGGTCAGGGTTAGGTTAGGGTCATGGTTAGGCAGTGTTTAATCTAGGCCGTTTCCGAGAGGGAAATTGCCTCTTTCCCCCGGAAATTTTGGAATACTATATGGACTAACAGCGGCCTCTAGCAGAATTCCCCCCGGCTTTGTCAGTTCCCCCCGGCTATTTCAGTTTCCCCCCGGAGTCCAGAAGTCTAGATTAAACACTGTGGCTAGGTTAGGATCAGGGTTAGGTTAGGGTCATGGTTAGGGTTAGGGCTAGTGTTACGGTTAGGGTTAGTGTTAGGGTTAGGGTCAGGTTCCTCACCGAACAGCCATTACACTTCACTGGGGTCCGGATAACGGGAAAGTACCAATTAACGTTCACTAAAACTGGAAACAAGCATTGCGGAATTGCAGAATTTGTTGTTCATTGATTCAATTTAATTTTGTTTTCATCTGCATATATACATTCGCGACACAAGGCCTTGAAATTTCTTGGCATGAGAAGCAATGTGACCCTCTAAGCTGTGCTCGTGTGCGCGCGCACAGAGGTCACAAGGCAAGCGCACAAAGGGAAAATGGAGCGCACAAATGTGTGAAAAATTTTCCCATTGCTTTCACTTACTGATAAAAATTCACGTTTTGTTGAAAACTTGCAACGCTCCATACAATTACTAAATTCTGGTCTAGACTATGGACAAGAGGTCTCTTATTTAATAGTATTATTTGTGCAAAGCACGCGGTTCCAAATATCGATAAAATGAAAAGAACAGAAAGCCAGGGATCATCATCATCATCATCATCATCATCATCATCATCATCATCATCATCATCATCATCATCATCATCATCATCATCATCATCATCATCATCATCATCATCATCATCATCATCATCATCATCATCATCATCATCATCATCATCATCATCATGTTCTCTGTCCTGGGACAGGTTCAGGGCTCCATTGTTTCCATTCCTCTCTGCGTCTTGCTTCTTCTTTGATTTCTGCACAGGTCTTGTGACGCTGTGCATCTGTTTTCATCATCCAGTCCAATAGCATCTTCCTTGGTCTTCCTTTTGTCTTTCTTCCGGATATTCTTCCCTCAGTTACTGTTCTGAGTAATGATTATCCTCTTAGTACGTGTCAAATCCAGTTCCTCTGTCTTTTTGATGGTGCTGATTATCGATCTGTGGTCGTTCACCATCTGTAGTACTTCATCGTTTGTTTTCTTGTCCGTCCACTTGATGTTTTCCATTCTTCTCCATATCCACATTTCGAATGCTTCCAGCTTTTGTATGTCCTTCTGGATAGTCCAGGTTTCTGAGGCACATAGATCACAATAAATGCCTTACGCCGTCCTGACGCCACCATCGAATGTGCTACAGTGGTCAATAACCTCGGAGTGTTAATTGATAGTCAACTGACAATGGCCAACCACGTTGCATCAGTTTGCAGGAAGTCGTTCTTCCAGCTTCGCCAGCTGCGGGCAGTGAGGAACTCGCTGACACCTGACGCAACTAGGATGCTGGCTCAAGCATTCATCAGCAGCAGACTCGACTACTGCAACAGCATCCTTTATGGCATCAGTGACCATCTGATACAGAAACTTCAACTCGTCCAGAATGCAGCTGCACGCTTGGCGTTCCAGAGAGGGAAGTTCGATCATATCACACCAGTACTACGGGAGCTCCACTGGCTCCCGGTCGGTCAACGCGTGACTTTTAAACTCGGGACCATCCTGTTCAAGGCCCAACACAGCTCTGCTCCGTCATATCTAACTGATATGTTCTGCTCGACGGCTAAGTTGCCTGGTCGGTCGCATCTGCGCTCCGCCTTGACCAGCACACTTGCAGTGCCTCGAACTCGGACAGGCTTTGGTGACCGCAACCTGGCCGTTGCTGGCCCGGTTGTTTGGAACAGTCTGCCAGCAACATTGCGTTCCTCTGACTCAACCATGACGCTGTTATCTTTTAGGAAACAACTGAAGACATTCTTGTTTGATTGATCTGGTTCGCAACTGACATGAGTGCATTTGCTGCTTTGCGATAATTTGCGCTATAGAAATGTTCGTAATAATAATAATAATAAAGTGACACTCCATATCAACGTTTTTATCAGTCTCTTCATTAGTTCCCTATTTAGCCCTCCTCTTACCAGTTCTCCTCTGTCCAAAAAGCTTGTTTTCTCATCGCTATTCTTCTCTGTATCTCCTCCTGGCATCTGGAATCTTCTGTTATTAGGCTCCCAAGGTAGCAGAATTGTGTCACCTGTTCCAGTTCTGTTCCATCAACCGTTATGGTGAATCTAGGTGGATTTTTGCTTTTTGTTATTGCCATGATTTTTGTTTTAGCGTGTTTATTTTCATGCCATATTCTTTTGAAGTTGATAGAAATGTCAGGAATAGAATGTCTTAAAATAGAGATTTGAAATCATTGACGTCAACGTGGAAGAAAAAATGGGAAAAGCCGGTCCTGTAACTTCCCCATTCCCTATGGCAGCCTCTCAAAAAATGGGGGACTTGAACCAGAGGCTTAATAGAAGTTTACGCCTATGTTTGAAATGAAAATGAACAGCGACTTCATTTAAGAGTTCATGATTGAGCTTGATTGTGAACAGTTTCAAGATCTAGCAAATCGAATGGATAAAGGAGGAATATGTCTGACATTTAGCGCAAACTGTGAACCGCAATTTGCTTTAATGAATATTTTGAAGAACAAGAGAAGGAATTAATTAGAACAGGGTTTCCCAAACATTTTGGAACTGCATCCCACTTCATCGGTTTTGTAAGGTGCCGCGACCCAAATAATAGCATGTAATATCAAAAAATGCATTACACCATCTAGCGAACGTTACTTCTGAGTTTAAAATAAATGGTAAAACAAAAGCTCTGATTCAATTCGAATAAAATATGTGGCAAATAAATTAGGTAAAATTATTCATATTTTTGCCTAAGACGAAAGGAGAGAAATAGATATTAAATTTCTTGAAATTACCTTTTTTAAATTTTGCCAGGAACATACCTTTATTACGCGTCTTAAAAATCCTATGAGTAAAGCAATATCGCTTAACCATCAGGTAGCTTTTCTCATTTCTAATAGGAATTCCATATTGTTACTGGAGTTTCAGAGCAAAATGGTCGCAACACTCTTTCTTGCGTTATTGCGAAATAAAATTAATTTTTAAAAGTAGTAAAGGGCCTATTGTTTCTCAGATTTTTTGGACCTGCGACCATTTCAGGAAGTTCAGGGGTATTTTGACATGCCGTGACCTTGCAAACTTACTGTCGGCTATAATTGGACAAAAGTTTCATAAAACACTAATCATTTTAATATAGGCTGTGTATGGAGGATTGCATGCATATAAATTTCTTAAGACCCAAGCCTATTTGCAACTTTCAAGGCTTGTGACATTGTGGTATTGGCTAGAAAATGACACTTTGAATCTAATTTCGCGCTCCTCGCGACCCACTAGACTGAGCCCTGCAACCCACTTTTGGATTGTGACCCTCAGTTTGGGAAGCACTGAATTAAAGAGATACCAACTAGACATGATGACGCGCATTAAGAGTCACCTTCTTGGAGGAAGTGTTACTGACCTGGATCGAATGGGCACAGAGTAAGGATCGAAGAGAAATTCCTATAAGGCATTAAACCCATACTCCCTTTGCAAATGTCTAATGCCTGATTTGTGATGCTTGAATTTTCAAACTAGCGAGTGCCTTATATGGTTTAACCGCATGTGTAATCATAGTCGTAAACTACTACTTTTAGGGCTATAGACGAGCCCCCAACATTTTGTGAGGCTACCATAGGAAAGGAGAAGATATAGGGTTTGGGTTCCTACTTTTCATCCAAGTTTACGCCACTGCATGTGTTTATATGATAAACTGGTGGGGAAAATTGTAAAAAGCGGATCATTGTCAGATAACAGTGTTCTGAGACTATTAGCTTGTTAGCAAATAAGTAATGTTGATTTCGGACAAATTCTCGGCGCGCACAGAAGTTGATTTTGCACACAAGACATTTCATGCGCACACGGACTAATAAAAATTAGAGGGGACATTGATGAGAAGTCTTGACAGCTGACATCTCTTCTATTTGTTGCAAACCAAGCGTTCAAATATTGATCTGTTTGTCCCTCGTAGAAAACTTGGAAATATAGGGGCCTACGTCTTATTTTGGTTCAATTTTGGTTCAGTTTTGAGTTCTATCGCAATTCAAATTGTTGTCAGTTGTCCATGCAATGACTTGAGGACTATATTGCGTTTTAGGGGCTTTTGGTTTTCACTGGATGGGTTCACACTTTGCACAACGGTGGGATAGCACAATAAAATAAAGACAATTTTTCAAATCTAACGTCTGGCCAAGGAGACAAATCGCGCGCATAAAAAATACGATAACTATCAGACATTCGGCGCCCTTTTAGGTTTGGCTATGCAATGGACTATACAAATATAGTACAAACAGCATGAATGTACTGTTTTAAACACTAAATCACTGCTACAGACATGCAACAGGCCATGCAGAACAATGCACACAAATCGGAATGTTCGGGAATAATAAAATCATGTTCTGATGTGTAAACATAGCAGGAGAAAATGATGATTATATATACCAAATACATGCAATCGCAAATACCTTTGCCTTCGGAGTAGACAATTACGATAAAAAGGCAGATAACATTTTATAATGCAATGAATAACAGCAAAACTATTTCCAGTGCTTTTTTTCTAGGAAAAAAGGTTTGGGAACCCATGCTTTTTTACTCATCAACAAAACAGGTGTGGGAACGCCGCATCTGTACGTTTCCAAACACATTGTTACATATCCATAATTATATATGCAATCTGGTAAAAAAGGTGTGGGAACGGCGTTCCCATGCGTTCCCACTGAAAAAAAGCCCTGACTATTTCTAATATCTATAGCTAGCCTGCAAAATAGTTTATTTTTAAGTTAAATAGTTTAAACAGTTTTTTAAACAGTTGCTTCAAAAGAGATTACTAACTTGCTACTGAATGCTTGAGGTAACAATGACGCAGACTAGAAATATTCAAATTTTGACATTTTGAATCGTTAGATTTAACCTTAAATTTTAAAATTTCGCTACTGTGGCGGATAAATAATTATTTGTCACCCTAATTACTATTATTAGCTTTTAATATTCTGGAAGAAATCCAACCATTTTGTGACAGGCGTCGTTGGGCGTCCGGTGGAGGTACGTGTCTCCGTCCCTCAGCCACGTCGGACAGCGGGGCTTGGTGGCGTTGCTGGCGTCACAGGTGACCGTCTGGGCGGAGGTAGTACGGTCGCGAAGGATCTCCAGAGTCACCTGGTAAGAATCGGGAACCGGATGCCTACAGATCAAGGTGGATCGTCATCGTCATCGTCATAATCGTCATCATCATCATCATCATCATCATCATCATCATCATCATCATCATCGCCATCAAAACACGGACATTGCAACTACAACTGGTCTATGGTCAGTGACGTAGACAAAAATGGTTCCAGGGGCACAATCACATATGCAGGTGAACTTGGTCTGATCCGATAAGAGGGGCGGGGTTGAGGAACGTCATGAGCCTACCCGGTGGGGAAGCGGGAAAAGAATTGGGAAAAGATTTGTGTGAAACTTTGTAGACTCTATGCCAGCTTATTGGCAGTTGCCTTTTCCCGTCCCTTCTTTAAAACTTTCTCATGGGTTTTACACGTACCAATCAAGGCCCGAAAATGGTCGGCTGTCTGCCTGTCCAGTTCTGCCCCCCCTAGTGTCTACGCTAGAAATAGCGACGATTAGCACTGAATAATAATAATATAAAATCCTCGACCGTATTGAATCTGACATACGACAGATCGATAATTCCGTTGACTTTATATTCAAAATTCTCCGGAGGGATATTCGAATTTCCGACTGGTGTAAAAAAAATTAAAGCCATGATTGGCAATCGTTTCAGCCTTAGTTTAACGTACAAATGGCTTTCCTATAGGATCGATTCTAAGACCTCTGGCCCCTGAAGGTTGGTGATCGATCACGGTTTACTGACCCATCATAGTCATCAATAACAATGGGGATCCAGCGCACTTCGGTGACCGCTGTAATCTTCACGGTTTGTTGACGTTCTCGCCCGTTCAAAGGTTTGTTGGCTAAATTAACGCAGTCGCTAATGCCAGCATGCCATTCGACGCTGTATACGGCGCTTTCCTTTCTTGTTCGAGACATCTATTACTCCCAGAATTACGGCCCTAATCTCCAACCATCTTTCATTCAGGTCCAAAAGAAATGGAGCCTTCCCTTCCTCACGTTTTGCCTAAAAATTCAAAATTTCCTCGGGCCAGATTGCTATAGAGTATAGAGCGTACGCGCGCGCACACACCCACATAACGCACACACTCACGCACTGACAGTAGCTAAGCTAAAATGGGGTTTCGTTTATGATGATGATGATGATGATGATGATGATGATGACGATGATGATGATGATGATGATGGTGATGGTAACAATGATGATGACGATGATGATGATGATGATGACGATGATGAAAATTACTTTGACTATTTGCCTAATTGAAACTGCTATTTAAAAGAGACTTTATAATCGACGCTATACAGGGTGGCGCCAAAAAACCGGACGAGTCACACTTAGGTTTGCATTTTTAACATAGTCCGGGGTTTTTTGCGCCACCCTGTATAATTAATTATCAATATGCGATTCAGACCACCTGCAGAATTCTCGGTTGACGCTGCGAAACTTCGTTTTGTCTTCGCTTCCGTCCGGATTTCCGAGGACGTATTTGTTGTCGCTGTCGTGGTCGACGTCCGTGTATTTGGATATGAGGTGGATGTTCAGGATTCCGATGTGAACCCGGAGACCGGATTCCCGGTCCCAGAAGAAGTCGGACGCTTGAGTCATGTCCGTCACGTAATAGGTCGTCTCCAGGTTTCGTTGAGCGTGCAGATCCTCCAGGAAAACGTTGTTCGAGGCGTCCACCTTCAGTTCTGAAATATTCGTCGAAAGGCTACGGCATTACAGGTCTTCTGGAATGTAATATTCAGTAGGGTGGCATTTTAGAACATTGGCTTAGCCACGGAAGAGGGGCGGGGATCGGCCCCCAAATTCTCGCCGGGACGACCGGTCGTGAGATTCAGATTCGGCGAGTAGTTGGGAGTAGGTGGGTAGGGGTAGCATAAGACTTCAAAGCGTTTCTTGAGAACTCGACGACCTTTTCCTTTTTTGATGGTCGACAGTTGCGATCGTCACTAAGCCAGTCGACATACCACGAATTTCAATCGGAAAATTTTCAATCTCTATGAGAAGTTGGCTAAAGTCCCAGCTTCGAGGTGCTGTTTTTTACTTAAGAGAATCATAATAACATACGTCGGACATCATACTCTCCAGAATCGAACAACTTTAATATCCCTGATGGCCGAGGTAAGATTAAAGTCTGAACATCCGCCCACGTGATACTGATTACCAGCCTTAGTAGCCTACGTCCTTTAAGTAACAGAGCCTCTGTTCCCATGCATGGTACCATCTGGACTCATCAGTGAACATAGATAAAAGAAGATCATTGGCGCTTTGGTGGGGAGAAGAACGAGTCACTTTATCTTTTACACCTATTCCCACCACTTTTCACTGCATACAGTCGCTGCGAATCTTGTCTAGGATTTATATTTTGTATTGGACATTACAAGACGAGGCATAAAATGCCGAAATACGAAGGGAAAGGAGCAAAAGGGCGACCTCGAAGAACTTGGCTGGAGGACGTCAAAGACTGGACGGGCATTGAAAACTACGGAGAACTAAAACGAACTGGCGAGGACCGAGAAAAGTGGCGACAATCTGCGACTACCAACCTTCGACTCCAATATGGTACATGATGATGATGATTGGACTTTATTGTAAGGACCACATATCGCTGTTTCATACCTTCATGTACATATACTGACTGAATAAATGAATGGATAGAGGCAGAGGTGTGATGCCAATTGATTAATAACCGGTTCGCTGACGTTGACAAAGTTATATAGGGGCCTAGGCCTATGGCTTGTACATTATTATTATTATTATTATTATTATTATTATTATTATTATTATTATTATTATTATTATTATTATTATTATTATTATTATCTACGACAATTTATATAGCGCAGTAGCATAACTGGAGCTAAAGTCAAGAGCGCTTTACAAAGGAGTCACTTATAAGAGATGTTAAATAAGTGTGTCTTTAGGAGCTTCTCAAAACAGCCGACGGACTTCGCATTAATAACATCGCTCGGCAACGAGTTCCACAGGGCTGGGTTTCCCGGCGTTACTGATCTGTCACACCGGCAGACTCGGACAGATTGCGGTAAAGGATCATTGAATGCATAGCTGAGGTCAAATCATGGATGTCATCTAATCGCCTAAAGTCTACTCTAAAGCATCTTTACAATTGGAACATAGACTTCGTCTTTGTTAGGTTCTAGTTTGGGTGCCAGCTTTGATCTGGCAGCCTATGTCCACTGGGAAAGGGTGCGGTGAAGCTGGAAGTTAGGTGGGACTGCAATGTTCCCTCTAAGCTGTTCGCGTGTGTGCGCGCGCGCACAGAGGTCGCAAGGCAAGCGCACAAAAGAAAAAAACGGAGCGCACACATTTTTGAATTTGTCCCCATTGCTTTCATGTCATACACGTAAAAAAATTATTACTGGTAAAAATTCACGTTTTGCTGAGAACTAGTAACGGCTCCATACAATTACTAACTCCTGGTCTAAACTATAGGCAAAATGTCTCTTATTTAATACTATTATTTGTGTAAAGCACGCGGTTCCAAATATCGATAAAATGAAAAGAACAGAAAGCCAGCGCTAGAAATGTCTTAAAGTAGAGATTTGAACTCATTGACGTCAACGTGGAAGACAAAGTGGGAAGAGCCGGTCCTGTAACTTCCCCATTCCCTATGGCAGACTCTCAAAAATGGGAGACTTGAGCCCAGAGACTTAATAGAAGTTTGCGTCTATGTTTGAAGTGAAAACGAACAGCGACTTCATTTAAGAGTTTACAGTTGCTCTTGATTGTGAACAGGTTCAGGACCGCGACCCAAATAATAGCCTGTAATATTTTTTTAAAATGCATTGCGCCATCTAGCGAACGTTACTTTTGAGTTTTTGAATAAATGGCAAAACAAAAGCTCTGATTCAATTCGAATAAAACATGTGGCGGATATATTAGGCAGAATTATTCAAATTTTTTGCCTAAGACGAAAGGAGATAAATATATATTAAATTTCTTGAAAATTATCTCTTTTAAAATTTGCCACGAACATACCTTTATTACGCGTCTTAAAAATCCTATGAGTAAAGCAATATCGCTTAACCGTTAGGTGTCTTCGCCTACGACTAGGGATTACATATTGTTACTAGAGTTTCAGAGCAAAATGGTCGCAACACTCTTTCTTGCGTTATTACGAAATAAAATTAATTTTTAAAAGTAGTAGGCCTAAAGGGCCTATTGTTTCTCAAACTTTTTGGACCTGCGACCATTTCAGGAAGTTCAGGGGTATTTTGACATGCCGTGACCTTGCAAACTTACTGTCGGCTATAATTGGACAAAAGTTTCATAAAACACTAATCATTTTAATATAGGCTGTGTATGGAGGATTGCATGCATATAAATTTCTTAAGACCCAAGCCTATTTCCAACTTTCAAGGTTTGTGACGTTGTGGTATTGGTTAGAAAATGACACTTTGAATCTAATTTCGCGCTCCTCGCGACCCACTAGACTGAGCCCTGCGACCCACTTTTGGATCGTGACCCTCAGTTTGGGAAGCACTGAATTAAAGAGATGCCAACTAGACATGATGACGCGCATTAAGAGTCACCTTCTTGGAGGAAGTGTTACTGACCTGGATCGAATGGGCGCATAGTAAGGATCGAAGAGAAACTCTAAAGGCATTAAAATCATACTCCCTTTGCAAATTTCTAATGCCTGATTTGTGATGCTTGAATTTTCAATCTAGCGAGTGCCTTATATGGTTAAACCGCATGTGTAATCATAATCGTAAACTACTACTATTAGGACTCCAGACTCGAGCCCCAACTTTTTGAGAGGCTACCATAGGTCCATAGGAACAGAGAAGATATAGGGTTTGGGTTCCTACTTTTTCATCCAAGTTTACGCCACTGCATGTGTTTATATGATAAACTGGTGGGGAAAATTGTAAAAAGCGGATCATTGTCAGATAACAGTGTTCTGAGACTATTAGCTTGTTAGTAAATAAGTAATGTTGATTTCGGACAAATTCTCGGCGCGCACAGAAGTTGATTTTGCACACAAGACATTTCATGCGCACACGGACTAATACAAATTAGAGGGAACATTGGGTGGGAGATGTCATGGACCACATGGTGGGGCACTTTTAAGTGTTAACCAATAAACAACATCCGCTGTAATTATAGCCATGGTAGAGTAACATTTTTTAATGCCGTTGGGTTACAAGACAGACAACCATCTAAAAAGCAGGTGTTGATCCAAGGGGTGAAAGCTTTTCCACGCGTATTCATGAGAACGGAGACCAACCCAGAAGACCTAAGCAAGGAGACGGTTCGGTGATATACTCATCATTTTAGCAAACGGTTCGTCTGAACCGGTCGCAATTTAAGAAACGGTTCGGCCGAACCGGTTCCATCACACTCCTGGATAGAGGGATGAATGAATATAGCTTAAGGTGCGTTATTACGTTAACACTCGTGCTACTGCAAAAAAGGTTGCAAATTAACGACAATAGACGCAAGACAGTCGTCCTATACGAATGTCCTCTCATTTTCAAAATTATTACAAGAACATCACAGCGACATATTCAACAGAATGAAGTCACGACGCAGAGGTTTTGAACTTACTTTTGCGTCTCTTTATCTCAAGCCTTCTGTGATAAAGTTCTGGAAAAAAGCGCCAACAGATGAAATGAGCATACAATACAAGTGCATAAATACGGCCGTAACAAAATGCTGCTACTATCCCTATGTTCGCACCTATTATGATATTGATGCATTTAAAGTACACTATGATTACAATGTACGGTAAGTCGATTACATTTCAATTTTGCAGTAAACGCACGCAGGCAACTTCTAAAGCCGCCGTAAAAGCGGTCATGGCATAACATTTCCTTTTCACGCATTCAGCGGCAAAAACAGTTTTTCTACCGTAGATGGTTTAATCACAAAACGCCGGCACGAGAACGTGGATGGAATGCGTATAGCATACGCGCGATCATTATCCAAGCAAGAGCAGCGTCATCTGCTGCTGCTGGTGATGATGATGATGATGATGATGATCAGAAGGCGGAGGAGATACATAATAAATTACAGCTTCAGCTGTCGATTGTGATCTCGTGCCGTCCTCACAATCAACGGCTATGAAGCTGTAATTTACTGTGCGCCTCTTCTTCATCATCATCAGCAGCAGAAGGTGTTTTCATTGGGCAACCGCGAACATCATCCGGACGCCGCGAGATCAAACAGAAGTCGACGATCGGAACGGCGAACGGCAAACCGACGATCAACGCACTGCGAATGCGCCGGCGAATGCACTGAATTCTAAGCACCTCTTAACCTACCGCTGATAGCTAGTTACAACTCGAATATCAAGTGCAGACGGGAGGGATTACTACCCCCTCGTCTGGCAATAAAAGGCAAAGGTTTCGTTAAGGTTGTTGGTTTGAACTCGGTTCGAATCGTGTGGTTGAAGCATAAATCTCAACAAATAACGAAACGAAGAGTCACAAACAACCGTACATAACTACATATACTATGAATACAATATACGCAAGTCGATTACACTTTAATTTTGCAGTAAATATCCTACGCACGATGATTCACGTACCAAATGCCACATATTGAAAGGATTAGAAGCGACTCTGCAAGGCGTAAAATACACTATTGATTAAGGCCAGGAAAGTCGATTAAAAAAACTAGGAAGTGAGATCAGATTTTAATGGCTTCTGTTCAAAATCACCAGAGATTTGATCTATTTTGTGAGATTTAAAAAAATTGCGACCGTCTTTCACTGTCTTTCTTGTAAAGAAAACGTCGCACTAATGAGAACGTTTAAAGTTCAGACCGCCTCTCTCGTTGACACGCTTGGCAGTGAGTGCTGCCCTCGGATGATCCATCGACCGTGCGGTTCAATGACCGCGGCTCGCTCGGAGATGCTATTTCTCGGACGGCACGTGTCAGCCGGCGCGGAGTGAAAGTTCAAATGGTGACTGTAGTGTTTTGCTTTGCCATGGTTAGCGGTAATAGTTTGTGAAGCTGATATGTCGATGAACACAAAAAAGGGCTACTGGTTTCCACACAGGGCAGACCCTCCTGAACCACTTTAAGCCTTGTTAATAATAATAATTTTATTATTGTTATCATCATCATCATCATTATAAATACTGACTAAATAGGTTTTCTGGCCCAGGCGCTAGCAGTTTACTTTAGGTGTCAATGAATCGGTCACATTTGGTGCTTACTCAGTGTAAGGAAATACATAAAGGGACAGAGACTGGCAACCGCCATTTCAACCGACGCCGTGAAAAACTGAAAGGCGCCAACTCATCAGTTATCATGCAGGAAAAGTATGCGGAACAACCTTTGACATTTGCCACTTGGCCTAATAGAGATTTATGGGCGAAGAATGATTTCATGAGATATTTCATCGTTTGAATAGGCTTTCTATGGAGAGGACTGATTTATCGCATCAAGGAAGACATCAGAAAGAATCCATCTATTATCCGAAAACTTAAAACTTCTTCCCAACTGAATAATGAATAAATATTTTTGATTAATCAATTATTGCTCAATGGAATACCAAAATGTATTGCTGGCTTACATATATACTGTACACGCAGACATATACATATCAGACATGGTCATGGGTCTATTTTTTGGAACCCAACCATCAAATCTCCAACCCAACTCATGTCGGCAATAGAGTTACTTGACTCAACCCACCGCACCATAAATATACGGAAAAGTCTGAACCAACCCATGGGTTAACCCAATCCATGGCCATCTCTGATACATACATACATACATACATACATACATACATACATACATACATACATACATACATACATATATTATATATATATATATATATATATGTGTGTGTGTGTGTGTGTGTGCATGGAATGCACACACACATATATATATATATATACAGTGTATATAATTAAATCTGTATCTTTTCACTTTTCAATGCAAATGACGGTCATTAACTTCTGAATTGGCGCCAACCCTTAGACACTCATTTTGTCGCTATGATCGTTTTTAGATTTCGTTCAGAGTGCAAACCGAACCCAGTTATTAGAACCTCCGTGCATGTGTGTTCGTGTAATGGTCTTTGGGTTGGTCGTTCGGACGCGGTCAGTAGCGGTCAAAGATAATCGAATGCCGCGCAGTCAGCGGAGACGGCACACACACACACACACACGCACACGTTTAATGCAATAGCATCTTCAATTTTCGGTGACGACACGCTGTTTGCCGATTGTCGCTGGACGTTTCATTGCGTTTTTACTCCCGTCCGACCGTTCATAAATAACCCGGGCGCACGCGGGTACAATGTCGAAATTCCCCGCCGAAGTAGTCAATGAAAGACCTATACGACGGCCATTTTTCCCTAATCCCATCTGCATACGGTGATTAGAACCGTTGACTCCCATCCTCGATGAAGGTATTTGCGGATAATCGCAAACGGCTATTACCGCTGTGGTTTCGCCTAATATACGACCGGTGTATCAACGGTCAGTTTTAACGGTCTTCTCTGTGCCGAACAGACAAGAAGGTGGTATAGACCACCACCGCCACCGTCCACCACCAACCACCGGCCGTGAAGTAAATCGGCCGTCCTGAAGCTACGGGACGCGTTTCGAATCCGACAAAGGAAATCCCGAGCAACGGACGTGGTCCGGCGGAGACGCGAAGATCAAAGGATTAAGCGTCTACAATGCAGCCCGGTCTCATAACATAGTCATGAACCGCCGATCTCAGATCTTCAACTCATATAAACCTTATACAAGCATCTACTTTACCAGAAAATAACTACGTCTCCAATCCTGCTAAAACGAATCTATAATTCGAAATAGTCTGTCAAATAGACATTCTAAATTGTCAACGCTTTTGACGCATGCTTTTATCACGAAGTCGTTAAAATTAAAGCATAAGATCTATCTTAAGGTAAAGATATATAAGACAGGTATAAAGATATGATAGATCTTAAGATAAAGATATAAGATAGATATAAAGATATAAGATTTTGGGGCATCGAAAGCACAATCAAAATTCAGCTTATCATGTTTTCGACACCCCAAAATTGCAACTTCAATTTCTGACGCCCAATATATAGCTATAGACAAGATGACGATTTCTGCGACTCTGTGAGATTCAATCTAAAGGGAGGGCCGCCACCCTTCTCCCTGAGTTGGCGTCTGTCGTAACTCGTAACTACGTTCGATGTCTCTCGTGTCAAGAGTTTTCTTAACCTTGATTCGTTGCTTGATAATTAATTACTATGACGAATACTTGATTACTTACCGTCTAGGAATTTTTTGGTTGTGACTTCTCCTGTGATGAGCAACGGATGAGCCACATCTACGCACAACGCAATCAGCACAGCGTCACCAAAGTGTAGGCCTATATACAGTAGGCCTGTATGCAGTAGGTCTATAAACAGTAGGCCTATATACTGTATGCGGTGTTTCAATTAAATCGAGACCCATTTGTGCTTTGTTTATAACGTTTCCATAATTATGTAGTTCGATTTTAATGAAAATTACTGTACAGCACCGTGTTCCATAGAAAATTTGTGTTTAGAAGGCATGATTCTCATTTGCATATTTTATAACGGACTCGTTTATAGCATCGGCCCTATACTCAGCTATAACATACCGCACTGTACGGTCCTGTGCGATGCACTGCCGCCGTGTTGTATGATATCGGATGTAACATACCTCGTACTAAATTAGTAAATTTTGCAGACCCGCTAAGTACGTTATAATAAAGTTCTACTGTATTAGAAGAAATCTGCATGACTCACTTTGAAAACTTGGAATCTACAGTCAGTGATCTAACCATCTCTTGTGTGCATTAACAAATCCGGTGATCAGTCGGCTTCTCAAGGTTAAGAACGTGACGTGTCGCCAAATAAATTTTCTAATTATAATTATTTACATCGAACACAAGACACCTTTTTCTTCATATCAGTCGGGTGGGTTGTTTACAGTGCTATGAAAGACAGTCACGAAACTATTCTTCTTCTTCGCCTGACAAAGAGACTCTCTCTCTCTCTCTCTCTCTCTCTCTCTCTCTCTCTCTCTCTCTCTCTCGTTCGTCCGGACGGTCGCCGTAATAGGCTTCTTCGGTCGTCGACAGTAAATTCTCGAAGATGTGTCAGCGGTATGTGACGGGTTCTGAAACCCTTGCGGCCTAACGAAAAGAGTCCGAAAGAAGGCGAAGACGGAGACGACATTAAACTATCGCGAAATAAACCAATTTTCTCGGTCGACAGGAGCAGATGATTTTCGAAGGCAAGACTTGATTATATATAGCCTATATATATATATATATATATATATATATATATATATACTGTATGAAGGGGCAGTGTCGGACCGGCGCGGCCGACAATAATGACAGAAGTGATGTCGACGGTGTCATTGCGGGACGAACGATGGTGGTGTCACCCGAAGCACAATACGTTGTGTCAATGTCCGCGACTGTCCACCCACCGCAGCCAGGCGGCGAAGGACACAGAGTCTCGCCTGTATATGGGGTTTCAGTCTTTCTGCGCTCAGAACCATGTCGCGTTCTGAAGAGGGCGGGGGGGGGGGGAGACCGCTCATCAGGACATGACAGATTGCATTAGGGCACTGCGCATGCAAGGAAACCTGTCAACCACGAAATGACGCGTACAGTCAACGCACGCTGATCGTCACCGCAGAGTCGTTCCTTCGTTCCCGGTTGTTGTTGTTGTTGTGTTGCGGCGAGATGTGTTCTATGGCGTTCGTTAGCGACAGGCCGCTAAAGTATAGACGCTCTGCCAATGCTATGTTTGCCCGTGTAATGTGCATGGAGTCATGATGTGCTAAACATTTACCGGTAGCGTATCCAGGGGTTAAATTGAGCCGGATCTCCGATCTGGGAGTCTGGCAAGAGATCCGGAACGTCTGGCATAAGATCCGGAACGTACTATTTATTCGTTGTTATATTTTATTGTTTATTTTAGCACTTTGCATGCACGGGAAAGAAAATAAAACATGAATTGTACTCTAGATGTTCGCTTAAAATGAATAAAAAAGTTGCGAAGAAATTTTGTGGCCCGGAGGAAAAATAAGGGGACCCGGCACCTCTGAAAAAGTAATCTAACCACTGAATGTATCCTCTGCAATCTGGAGATAGTAATGAAAAAGAGTATCCGTTGGCTGTGCGATTTATTTGTGCTTCAGCACAGCACTTCCAACTGGGACACGAAGATTAGGCCACATTATATCGCGATACAGCGATGTAACATTTGAAATTAGTTCACGTTCCCCAAGGTCGTGTGCATTCCCTTCGGAATGCAAATCTTGTTAGTTTGTAATGCAACGAAATTCACATGACATCGAATTTTTTGCGCGCTGTTCAACTTACAGATGATGTTTTTTACGCAATAAAACATTTTACACTCGAATTGCAGCGAATGTGATATATCTGATGAGGACGCGCACGCGGATCGAGTGAGATAAGGCGTCGTCTGGACCAGAGAACTCAACGATAAGTTCGATAACGCGTATTACTGCATATGCTTTGCAGTTATTCGCCGCTTCGAAGCACATATGCAGAGCAGAAACGATGCGATTATAGAATCGAATTTCGCTCACGTATGCACTGGCGATCCGATGTCCCACTGCAGGGTCTCGCTTCGTACGTCGAACCGCGACATTTCGAGCATTCTAAAATAATAATTATTTCGTTCACAGATCATCACTGTATAGTTTTGGCCAAATATTGTCGCCGGGCCGCGCAGTTTCACGTGACCCAGCACCCGACAAAAGCCGGTCGAAAGTATAAGAAGCGACCGAACAAAGCTCACTTACAAGGCGCACAAATTTCGATGCATAACGGGCTCATGCGACAAAGACTTTGCATATATCCACTCCAGATTTCGATCAATAGCGCATCCATTTTTGATCGCTTGTCCTCCTTCTCCTCAGCTGGGACCAGGAATTATGGACTGACTTCTGGACTTTCAACCAAGAACTGCCACGGACATGACTTTTGACTATGATTCTCACTCTGAAACTGCTGTTGGTACTGCTGCTGCTGCTGCTGGTGTTGATGCTTCTGCTATTGCAGTTGTTATCTTTTTATCATCACTGCCTGAAAAATCCTGACAGAGAACTTTCTAGAGAGCCGACTTTCTCTTTGAAACTAGAAACTGTCTAGATCTCAAGTGATTTGGTTGGTTGTGAAAAGTGCGGGCCGCGTACAAATATATGTGATTTAAAATAACTGCACAAAACAAACGACTCTCGCAACACTTTAAATATATATATATATATATATATATATATATATATATATATATAGTGTACATGTATTTCAACATGTTGAATTACGACAAAACTCAGCCGAAAACGCTAGGCAAATGTCATCGCCAATTTTCTAGTACATGTACAATTGTACATATCTTGACATATTCAGACATATGTACATACCCTGGCATATTCTATCCCGAAAGTTCGTGCAAGGACTAGATTCGAACGTGCCTTGAGGGCAACCACTGCTGCAGGCTACAAAAGAACAAAGTGTTAATTGGCGGAGCACAGAATGATCAAAGGAGTATAATACTGTAACAGAATAATAATCAACAACAGAATCATGTATACTTACGACCGACTCGCATTTCAATTGGTATCCGTTTACTCATTTTCAAGTGAACGGTTTTTTCTCTATAATATCGGTTTGTCTCTGAAACTCACCTGTCTATTAAAATGAGACCTAAAGGCGATTGTAATGCTGCACCACATAATTTAGCAACAGGCAGTGGGGGTGGGAGGTGACCAGGATTCCGGAACAGAGGGACACGAAGGTTTCCACAGACGACAGATCGACATTTCCAGTAACAACTGGGAGGGGGTTGAGGTAACGTGACGAACTACCTGGATGGGGCCTGGGGAGGAGTCCAGCAGAAAAATATTAGGGTAATGTTAGTCTCAAATCCTTAGATTTTGTGAATATTTTACAAAATCTCTGACAGCACACTGACAGTCCTCATCTGAAAATGTTTTCAAGTTCACTAGTTCTCCTAGATGAGTCAGAGCCTCCACCACCACCACTACCACCCCCACCACCCCACCACCACCACCACAAAAGGCAGAGTCCCAGCCAACCCCACCCACCCCTACCCCCAATTTAGAGTAAAACTAAGTTCTGAATCTTGAACTTTGGGGAAATTTGCAGAGACAGCTATATTCGCAATCCTCTTACCCTTCATTTGAAAATACAACTTTCTTATTAATGTTTCTGCAAAAATCTGCCCTACTAGTTCTTGTCTGCTTCAGAATCCCCTTCCATAGCTTGCTCCCCCACCGTGTGGCTGGGTTAATGATGGGCATTTAGACAGACACATTCACCCAATTTAGTCCGGACTAGGAGGTGTGGGGGATCGCCGTAAGCTACGTATGGCAATTCTTTTGGCGATCACCCTACCACCCTCCCCCACGAAAAAATTTCATCGGTTTTGCGCAAATCCTGCGACTGATCTCAACCCGAATAGGGGTCCGGCCTCCCTCCGGGTCCCCCCTCTAGTGGCCACGCCAATGGCAACAGGGGAATAAACAGAGGGTGGAACAAGGAAAGAAAATGTCTTTTAGTTCAAGGGTTCAAATGGAACATCAGTTTGGACGAGGTGACAGTGGCAGTAGAAACAGTAAACGGATTCAAAGGTTATCTGTGAAAGCTAGATTATTGAACGTAGAGAGTTATTATAGTGGTTTTCAACTTTTCACACAGGCTAACAGCCTCCTAAATCACTTTAAATTATTAAATTATTTCTATTATTATTATTATTATTATTATTATTATTATTACCTAAATCTATGCATAAACGTTTTGGTATTTTTGCCATGCACGATATGCGACGCACATTATAAAAATTTACTTATGCGGAATCAATTCATGGCAAAATTATGTCTATAGGTTCGTAAACACGGCAGCTGTGTGTGGACATCAGATATGCATAATTTAATCGATCGAGACTGATTCACGGCTTCACGCAGTGAAACAAGTCGACATCTGCGTATGCTGATCATATGCGGAATTTCTTGCTATAAAATTAATATTAATGTTCTATTTAAAAACAGGCGCCTTATTGCATTCAGATAGCTTGGTTTTCTTAGTTAAAGATGCATTTCACGGTTAAGATTACAAGCAAGTGAGATCGAGTAATATGAACTGCAGTATAGCATGGCCGATATGATGTCGTCAGATAGGCCTAATATCAATTTCATCTGCTATAAATTTTAATGGTAAGATGAAACAAAATTGGTCTAAAACAAATTTATCAACGAGCCTGTAACCCTATACACTGAAACTGTATTTACATTTTGAAAATGTAGGCCCCTATACAGAATGGAGCAAGCTATACGACGTTCCTTCCTTTTTCGCACAAACCGATCTAGGGATGTTATCAGCTAAAGTGCAATTTAATCAACAAGCAAGTACAATTATTTTGGAGTGCTGACGCTGTTTTGGCGAAATCTATCGTGGGAGAAGGCATACGGTTATACTGAAGATGTTTGTCATGTTGTAGGATATCGTGAGAGTCTTTCTCTCTCCATGCTGCTGATGAGCATTCGCCTTGGACAAAAGTAGTTATCGAACAGCAGTGTTTTTTAGACAACAGAGTGGATCCGAGACAGTAGCAATGGGCACCGTAAACTAACGAAGCAAATGCTCTTATTCAGCACATGGAAAAACGCAAAAAACTCTCTCTGGTATAGAATGTGTTCTGTAAATGAGTTCATTGTATTCAAAATGACTGAGTGTCATGACCTGTCACTTCATGGCATCCTTTTTCTCAGTCCCTTCTTCTTCCTTCTCAACTTCAAATTTATCACGTTTTTACTTGAAATCCAAATATGTTGGACTTTGTTGCACGTTACATTTTGGTCTTAAATTTAAAATATATGAATTAGAGACGCGCGTGTATGCTATGATTAAATGACAATTAAAGAATAGGACAGAGGCTTTCCTTGAATATATATATATATATATATATATATATATATATATATATAGACTATATCAACAGCATTTAAGGCTTTAACCGCCTTTGAAACGACAGCTTTTGGTGAATAGAACGCCAATAAAAATTGGCGGGGGTTGTTCGATCTGCTTCTTGAACACGATTTCGTTGTTAGATTTGCAAACGTAAATGCAAATTTTAATTTTTCTGACGCTTTGTTGCGATAGTCAGATCCGTGCCTAGATTTGAAATCCGGAAACAGCAACTTGGGAGATAATTCGAACGCACGAATCGATCGATCGCTTCGGAATAACGAGGAAACAGCAGAAGCAGCAGTAGTAGGTCTACAGTAAGTAAGAGGAGACGAAGCGGTCGAAGAAAATGCGAAAAGAAACTGAGCAAAATAATATCAATCAGCGGACGACGACGACGACGACTCTTAAGATCGATCGAACCGATGATTTACCGAGTCGATAGCTAGCCGAGACGTGTTCAATGAACCGCAACATTCACTGACTCAACGACTTCCGACTATCACCGGAACAATGCATGTCCACGCGGACCAGCATAATGCGCTGGATATTCTTCTTCTAGGGGTCTCTCTCTCAGTGGCGGTTCGAGGAATTCTTGGTGGGGGAGGGGGGTGAAATGAATTCATAGGAAGGAAGTTGGTGGTGGGGGAGGGGTGAAAAGAGAGGGGGAAATCAATAAAATTTGCCGAAAAAGAAAAAGGCTGACAAGCAAAAAAAGGTCATTTTCCCGAATGTTACTAGACTTTTACCGAAAAATAGGTTGAAAAGCTAAAAAAACGTCACCCGCAGTTTTTCCCTTTATTTTGCCATTTTTTCCCCGAGATTAGTTCGACAAGTAAAAAAGTCCGGTGGGGGATACATCTCCACTCATCCCCCACGTGGAACCGCCACTGGTCTCTCCCTGTCTCTGTCTCTCCCTGTCTTTCTCGGTCTCTCTCTGTCTCTGTCTGTCTGTATGTCAATCTTTCTCTCTCGCTCTCTCTCTTCGCTTCACACCACTGCGAGTTATTTCGTCCTCGCAAACGACTAAAATTCTGGGAAAATTCTGACTTATACGGTCAGCGACTCTCAACCCCTGTCTACTGCGCTGGCAACTGTCCCACGGTCACTGTGTCTACGCCAACAGCAAACAGAAGCACAGACAGAGACCAGGAAGAAGACACGCAGTAGGAGAGGTTGAGACGTCGACACCGAGACATAGACGAAGACACGGGATGGAGACAACTGGAGTCGACTCTTAATTCTCTCGAGTGTACTATGTCGTTCATTTCTTTCACGATGGCAGTCAGGTTAACAAAGAGAAAAAAGAAAGAGAGAAGCCTTATTTTGTAGAAATTTAGAGTGGTATAGCAATAAAGAAGTGTCTGAGATCAAGCTAAAATTGGCATACATATATAGTATAATAATAATAATAATAATAATAATAATAATAATAATAATAATAATAATAATAATAATGTATGTATATATAAGAAAGTGATGCAAAATATTGTCATATCATAGGGTACCTAGGAATTTCGTTGACGACATTAGCACTTTTATGCAAGAATGCTTGTTATATAAATTCTGTAAGATGATGACCTCGCTCGTTCTCTCTCTCTCTCTCTCTCTCTCTCACTCTCTTTAAATCATTGCCAATTTGCCACTCTGCACAGCTAAGTGTAATACTCTATTAAGCCTTAATGCCAACAAATCCTGTTTTGTGTATTTTCTAAATACGCCTATAATGACTACTTAGATAAGCAGATGGTAATATCAGGTGACGACATTCCATTAATACGGGGAATAGCTTACAGTTTTATGCTCGACCATAACTCTCATGCAAATCCATATTGAATATATCTACAATTCAATCAGAGGCGTAGCGTCTCAATGGCTACTTGGCTACTCTAGCCAAGGGCGGCACACATGGTGGGGCGGCAAATTTTGGAAGCGACGACCTTTTTTGCTTGTCAAGGGATTTCAGTGAGGGCGGTGAATTCGGTAAATTTCTAGAAGGGGCGGAAATTTTTTTAAAATTTAAACATTTTTGGGGCGACGACATGAGCCATCTGATATGAATGAATTTGGGGCGGCGGATTAGCCATGAGCCATAGGCGGCAAACGTGCACGCTACGCCACTGTCTACAATAAGACTATACTGTAAAATTTGCCGGCACATTAGAAAAAATAAGGAAAAATGGATCGTTATGACATTATCATCTTCTTCTCCATGTCCTATGTGCCCTTCCACTCGATATTACGCCAACGACAGTACACTGCATACTTCTTCTAATTCTTCACGTGCCATGTATTGCTACGTCGGCGACCATGGATTCCACTCTTTGTTTCTGGCTGATCAATATTGTATACATACATGTAATTAACACATACACACATACATACATACATACATACATACATACATAAACACGCAGTTAATATAATAAAACTGCTTGTATACTCAGATGGGTGAGAACAACGTCAGTGCATTAAACGTGATAAGTAAACATGAATTATGAAATTTCATAAACTATCTACTGAAAATTCACGAGAAAAATCCGGAAAAACCGGTAGCTATCCGTCATTAACAGCACCCCTCGTGATCGCGCAGCAATACCATTAGTGCAGGAGCCGACCAAACGACGCCATTGACTTCTGCCGCAGCGGTGTGACGCTGCATAATCTCGAATTAGTCGTTAGTCTCATCCTTCTAGCCATAGATGCAAAAAACGTTGAAAGAATAAGTTTTAAAAACGTGTAAAAACGTTACAGAAATAAAAAACGTTAAAAGCGTTGAATAAAAAACGTAACCGACTTTTATCTGAGCGAGATTAAGGAACGTGCCTTGCCCACAATTTACGGGGAATCAACAATCAAGTCACACTATGCAAAACGACTGCGGAATTAAATAAACAACAATAATACTGGCGTAAGTTTCGAAACACAGGTTCACCGTTGGCAAAAGTAAAAAACGCTAAAAACGTAATAAACGTGGGGAAGATAAAAAACGTAAAAAACGTTTATTACATCTATGCTTCTATCAAATAACAGCTTATGTATATATTGATGTCTCTTTCTTGGTTTCGTAAGTAACTTGATTAAGTTAGCCATTCATAAATAATGTGTTCTAACTTTGTCGTCTAACGATGATTGATTCTTAATGTCGATTGCTCATGTCACCTTGTCACCTTTCGTTGATTTTGTCCACCATGACTGACAACAATCTCAGTAGTAATAGTAGTAATAGTAGTAGTGGTAATAGTAGTAGTAGTAATAGTAGTAGTAGTAGTAATAGTACACTGTAGTAGTAGTAGTAGTAGTAGTAGTAGTAGTAGTAGTAGTAGTAGTAGTAGTAATAGTAGTAGTAGTAGTAGTAGTAGTAGCAGTAGTAGTAGACTAGTAGTAGTAGTGGCAGCAATAGTAGTATTAGTAGTAGCTGTGGTGATAGTCGAAGTAGAGTAGTAAAAGTCATAGTAGTAGGAGTATAATAATAATATAATATAATATAACAAGGTTTAAAGTGGTTCAGTAGGGACTGCCCTGTGTGAGAACCAATGTAGAGGAGTAGTAACAGTAGAAGTAATAGTTGGTAATAATAATAATAATAATAATAATAATAATAATAATAATAATAATAATAATAATAATAATAAAGCATTTGTGATAGACTTTCCGGTGCATTTATAATTAAATTTTAGGATTTTATTTTTGAGAATTTGAGGTTTTGGATATTTATATGATATTTAGTGCATTAATGTATTATTCAAACTTCTACATAAAAGTATATATATATATTATATATATATATATATATATATATATATATATATATATATATAAAGCAATATTGCATACGGCGTGCAAAATAGTGGCCAGTCAATTTTGTTACCGCGAGGCAAAGAAAGCAACATTAGACTCCTGCTGATTTAATATCAAGCTGAAGATCAATTAAAAACAGGACGACTGTAGGATCAGTCGACTATTACGGATAGAAATGAACAAGTCACGTGGCAGGAAATGCACCTCTCCTAAATTGCCATCACTAATTGCCAATTGATGAAGCGTTCTGGTGAGAGAGAACGCAAAGCGAAAGTCTCTACGACTCTTTCGATGTTTCTATGTCACTTCGTTTCGCTTCCCCTCTGTCCTTCTCTATGTCTGTCCCTCTCTGTCTGTCTGTCTATCTGTCTTCTCCATGTTCTTACTTCCCTTTCCGATCTGTCATTTCGATTTTCGTTTGAGCGCGTCACGCTTCGATTGGCACAGTGCGGGACATTAATGCCAGCCGCCATTAGGAAAGCGAAATTTCGCTGACGTCACGCTGCCTGCTGACGTCATTGTCAGTAATTTGGAGGAAAGCTGTTCGGCGGATTTTCCTCGAGGAGAGGGAGAAAGAAAGAGAGAGAGAAAGAGAGAGTATTGCTCAGGAGTAGGGTATAGATAGGCAGCTGGAGAAAGTGCTCTACTTCGAGCAGTACTTTATCGTACGCAGTAGTTAAGTGGACGAGTTTTCGTCGAGCAATCCCTCTTGTTCTAATCTAGTCGGATACAAGTATCTTAGCATCATTTCACCGACTCACAATAATTCACGAATACAATTTGACGGAAGCTAATCGTATATATTAGAAGATATGTCGACTTGTAGCCTAAAGGTCTAAAAACGGTGCGAGAGGCAGAGATGAAAATGCGTATTATTGGAAACTATAGTTCCAACAATGTCCGCGAGAGAACTGATACGGTTAAGTGGACCTTGGCTCGGAAACTCAAAGGTAGGGCGTCCCGCCTCCCCAGTTTATAAAATCTCTAACGCCAGTTCATTAAACTGAAACTGTAACATGTACATTACAATTAAGCATTGGGTCGATGAACGGCCGGTGTAAGACCTCATCAGCATCGTACATTGCATAATCAACAATTGAGGGGAGAGGCAGATAAGGCAGAGAAGGCATTCCAGTACAACACGGTTCACTTCCTAGCAGCCTAAATTATATATCAATACCAACCGTACCAGCGATTCGAAACAGCATGAAATGTTTGCGGATGAGGCCCTACGATACATATTCTGTTCGCGGTTATACTGATATATATATACACTGTTATATATATATATATAGACTGTTATATATAGACTGCTGTATATACACTGTTATATATACACTGTTATACATGTATATATACACTGTTATATATATATATAATATGTAGACTCGTATAGGTGAGGGACCGGTGGGGGTCTGTACAATTTATTCCTCAATTTTTTTGGTCAGTTTTAGGCGCCGACCGAAATCCGCCACAATCCGACGACGGTATCGAACGAAACGGCGACCGCGGGGTCATCCATCAATTACACGCACAACCGTATTACAACCGTCCGGAGTAAATCTCACCACCGGGCCACCGTCTCGCCTGCAGCTCCGCGCTCACACCTGGCTTTCTCTGTCGGCGCTGTGCGGTTCATGTCCCCGCGTTCGCCTTCGCGAATATCGCATCGACTGAATGAGAGAGTCAGTGGCGGTTCCGGGAATTCTTGGTGGGGGAGGAAAAAATTATAGGAAGTTGGTGGGGGGATGCAAAGTGAAGAATAAGAAGAAAAGAAAAGAGAGAGAAAAGGTCATTGTTAGTGTTTTACCCACTAAATGTTAATAAACCTTGCCAAAAAGGCCGACAAGCAAAAAAGAAGGTCATTCGCAGTATTTTTCACTAAATTTTTTAAAACTCACGGAAAATAGGTTGACAAGCAAAGAAAAAGATCATCCGGAACCCCGGTGGGGGATGCATCCCCAGTCATCAACATGGTGGAACCGCCACTGGAGAGAGAGAGAGAGAGTTATTGCGTTATTGTCGTATAATATTGAATGGAGTCAACATAAAACAACCAATCACAAATATCCGCCATTAATCCCAGCGCTCTGGAGAAATTGTAAAGGATAATTGTTGGAGGCAGAAGAGAAAATCCATTTCCATGCCACTGTTGATTAATTATGCATCCTCTGATGACAACATTCAAGTAGCGTACGTTGAAAGATGTTTAGCTATAGCGATAGGCCTATTATAATTACAACAGTAGCAGTTGTTTTTTGTAATGATGAAGACGACGACAATGATAATGATGATGATGAAGACGACGACGACGACGATGATGATGATGATTATGATGATTATGATGATGATTTTGATTATTATTATTATTATTATTATTATTATTATTATTAAGTTGATGATGCTGATGATGATGACGATTATGATGATGACAACAAGGACGACGACGATGACGGCGACAAAAATAAGCCAACTGCGTGGCTAGAAAACCTGAATGCATGAATTTGCATTAAGTGCTTCTTCAAGTGCGCATCTCCACAGCAATGTTCATCCGTCTAGGCCCTATATACTATAGTTGCACAAACAGCCAACCCTAATGGAAAAGTCAAAAAAATACTCAGTCTATATATATATATATATATATATATATATATATACATATATATATTATATATATATATAATGAGTTTCGTCGGACGCAGTTCTATCAACTGCTCGTAATGACACCGATGGACAGAACAACCATAAGAATGGGTTCTTCCCCCACCCCCGCCCCCTCTGCCCTACATGTAATTCCGGTTCGTCTTCTTCTTCTTCTTCGCTTCCATCTTCATTCGCCTCGAAGAAGAAGAAGAAGAAGAAGACGCCGGACTTCAAACGGTCGGCGACTTCTGGCCTCTGGAAGGAAGGACGCCGGCTGCGGAGGGAGGGAGGGAGGCGTAATTTGCATAGAACACAAGGACCGTAAAGGCACCGGCGGCGGGCCGTACCGCGCTCGGAACAGATAAACCAGGCATCGGTCGCCCTCTCCTTATCGTCTGCATTACCATAGTAATGTTCGTCCCCTCAAATGTCGTGCCTCCTCCAGTCCTATCGTCTCGAAGGCGCATCCGCCGAAGAACTCGTACGCGATTACAAGAACGAGAAGAGAGAAACACCGACAATTTATGACGTCACCGCGACGTCGCTTATCATTATGCGCGTCTGTGGTGGGGTGGGTGAGGGTGGAGGTGTGGGGGTCGGGGTGGGTTGAGGGGGGGGGGGGTAGAGCGTCTCGGCGTAAAGTACACCGAGAGGGACTGATGGAAGAATTTTTCTCCTAGCGCCAAGATTATTCGCAGGGATAATCGTAGCTATAATATGTCGACGGGAGGGATGAGCGGGGTTTTCTTGCGACGAAACTGCTCGCTTATGAATTCGGTCACGTTTTCTATTCTTCGCTTTCAACTTTGCATCGATCGGAGGAGGAGGAGGAGGAGGAGGAGGAGGAGGAGGAGGAAGAGGACACTGCGGCGCAGACGAAGAATCCGGATTCTAAAGAAGGATTCGAATTTGATTTGTTCGACAGAATCCGCTTTTAATGATTGGTAGATAGAGGGAGAGAGGAGAGATGGAGAAAGAGAGAGAAAAGGAACGCAAGCGAGAGAAAGAGAGAAAAGAGGAGAGAGAGAAAGAGAGATAGCGAGAGAAAGAGAGAGAGAGAGAGCGAGAAAGAGCGAGAGAAAGAGAGAGGGAGAGAGAGAGCGAGAAAGAGCGAGAGAAAGAGAGAGGGAGAGAGAGAGAAAGAGAGAGCGAGAGCGAGAGCGAGAGAGAGAGAAAGAGAGAGAGAAAGAGAAAGAGATAGCGAGAGAAAGAGAGAGAAAGAGAGGGAGGGAGAAAGAGAGAGAGCGAGAGAGAGGGAGAGAGAGGGAGAGAGAGCGAGAGAGAGAGAAAGAGAGAGAGAGAGAGAAAGAGAAAGAGATAGCGAGAGAAAGAGAGAGACAGAGAGGGAGGGAGAAAGAGAAAGAGAGCGAGAGAGAGGGAGAGAGAGGGAGAGAGAGCGAGAGAAAGAGAGAGGGAGAGAAAGAGAGAGCGAGAGAGAGAGAAAGAGAGAGAGAAAGAGAGAGAGAGAGCAAGAGAGGGAGAGACGAGAGAGACCGTCGTATGCAGAACCGAGCTATCTTCCTCTGCCTTCGACTGGTGAAATACGAGAAATCGGAATTTTTAAAATCAGCGCACTCATTTCTCTTCGTTCTGCTTACATACCGTCTTCGGCACGTGTGACAAAAGGCGCTTTTAAGTTGCACATACGTAATGCGATTTAAACGTATTCAAAATGCCCGAATTCTTTTAGACTCAGAAGTCTGCGAATGAATCTACCGCCTAAAACACTACTCGAAAGCACTTATATGCATGGGCTCCATCTTAAAAGGGCATATCGCAGAATTGAAGAGGGGCTGAAACTACTCTAACACAGACTATCCTTGAAATCTCAATAGAAGCGGATCTTGATCATTCTTAGATACAGTATTTCACATTATTTTCTGTGTGAAGAAAAGATCAGTATGTTAGCAATAAGAGAAAATATGTCTAATTCCACCTGGTGATTATTAGCTTCATTTTAAGAATTTAATTATAAATGAGACAATTCCGAGTCTAAATATTCAGTGATTTAAAATTCTTATTGCATGAGCACGTATCCAGAATATTCTAAATCCAGTTGGAAATGCGAATGATTCTGATGGTTATTATGGTTTGGCTACTGTGACCGATGAACGGTCATAGCAACTGTCCACGTCGACAAACAACGGGGTCCGAGATTCTTTTCGCCATCGGATCTGAAAATTTATAGCTCTATGTAAACAACGTAACGGCCGAATTTCCATCCAGTAAATGATCGTCGAACTCAGTAACTGATCACGACTGTGATGACGACGACGACGACGACGACTGTGGAACAACGACGAAGATGATAAATGACGAAATCAGAGCGCTGCATATCTATGCACCAAATCGTAAATTTGTAGATAACAGTAATCAATTGCTTCATTTCATGCAATCCGTAACCCGCTGTCCCGCTATCTACTTCTCTCTCAGTCTCTGGCTCTGTTTCTGTCTGTCTGTCTCTCTATCTCTCTCTCTGTCTCTCTCACTCACTCTCACTGATATTTCATGCATTGAGACCATATGTTGACGATAGGCCTACTCCGTCATATTTTTAGGCTGCTCCTCGACTGTGCTCTGAAACTCTCGTTAGACGGCGCCTAACTGTCGACATTGCATAATCGCCGGGTGATTAGCCGGATCCAAATGGGGAGCAGAGGTCACTCACCGGTCCCCCATCAATTCGCATATGCAGCCTATTCTCTG